>CP136062.1:184979776-185119625 GCA_032622095.1 Siphonodentalium dalli
CATTTGAGCAACAGAAATTTTAATTCTATTAATACAACACTCAATGACAAAGTTGTCCACTATCCAATAGAATTCTTTCTTTCGGTCACATGGCAGTTCTCGTGAGTCAGTTTTTTCAAAATGATGTTGACTCATTTGTTGAATTCAGGAACAGTATTGTTTGTGCGTACATCGACATCTGTCTTTGAAATTACCTGCACATTCGCCGGGATTATGAGCTCTTCCTCAAATAGTTCTTTCATGAAATTTGAAATGTTGAAGTTAGCAGTGCAGTTGTTTTTGGATGATGACATTGGTTCATTTTCTGGTTTGTTTTCACTGCCATTGCCAGAACTGACAGGATTAGATTCACGATGGATTGAATGTGTATTCTGAGGAATTACTGGATTATGAATTGGTGAGTCTATTCGCTTTCTTTTTTTCATCGGTTCATACATAGGCCTAGTCTCACTTCCCAATGCGTTGTTGTTGTTGTTGTTGCTGTTGTTGTTGTTTTCATCTAGCGTTGTACAACTGCCAGCGATTTCATTTTCTGGGATCACACTGACTGTATGACTTGTGATTGGGGGTCCATTTGGGATTAATTTGGCGGCTATTGACCGGCCCATCGTCAGAAACACGTTGGTATACCGCTAGGGAGGATACGGACTTGTGACCAGTAACTGCCATAATTTGTGAAGCACTGTAATTTTGCTGAGACAATATTGTAGCCCCCGTTGCCCGGATACTGTGGTTTGTATAAATAGCACTTAGTCCAGCTTTTTGACTGAGCTTTGTCATGAATTGGCCGAGTGAATTCTTTCCGACGGGTTTTCGTGTGTACCAAACATCTTCGTTATCGGTGAATGTGCTTTTTGGAAACTGCCAAAGTCGGTCTAATTCCTGATGAAGTCTCGAAACATAATCCTCAAAAGACTTCTTCACTGGACAATACTTTGAATCTTTCTCCTGCGGCATGAAGCCTCCAAACGATTCCTTGTCACCCTCTCTGTGATTCTTGGTCAATTCGTCATTTACTTTATACACATACCTGGAGCCAGAACGATTGTCCGTCGCAGTTTTAAATGTAGCCTTGGTCATCATTTGAATGTTTTCCATTCCCCGTCTACAAAAGAAGAGCCTTAAGTCGAACATTACCTTGTTGTACAAACCCTGTGGAGTGGCTGGGTTCATGTGTATAGATGTGTACAATTGCTTCCTGTCCATTTCGTTTATCACTGGGTAATGTTGAGTCAAACCTTTGCCATTTTTCTTCAACTCGGCCTGTGCACTCTTGAATCTCAAATTTGATGTAACAAAATCACCGTCCCTAATAATATCAAAGGTTTTATTGAATGGTGGGCTTGTGAGATAGCGGGACAGTCCGTATCTAAAAGATTCTAATGAGTTCACTTTGTATTGATCCCCGTCTCTCCTCCGCGCATCAAAATAGAAGTGGGCCAGAGTCATATTCAGCTGTGTTGTTCCGTAATTCTCAAACCTTTCATCCAGTCTCTTCTCGTGTAGGTATTCCCGCAAAAGCTTCGCAGATGCATTGTTCGCTTTTATTGTTGATTTTGGCGTCAATTCAAATCTTTTCCTGATGATATCCCCCTCACTATGACTAGCAAATCTGGAAATCGACATTTTCAAGCTAATTTGAAATTTCGTATGAAATGTTGTTTCGTTAGTCTACAACAAATTTAAGCCATGCGTAATTTTATATAGATATTTTATAAACTATTCTATATCATTGTTGTAAAACAAAACTTTAAAAATGCTTAATTCAAATTTATTGGAATGTTTTCGTACCCACGAATCGATGTACCGGTACTACAACTAAATTCAAAATGCGCGCCGGCCCTTGACTCAGCTAAAAATAATGTGATATATAGTTCATACCAATCATGGCATTGTATTAAAGCCGAGTCTGAAATAATACGGAATATGACAAGGTTTGCAGAATGGTGCTTTTCATTGAGTTATGCCCCTTGGTTTGCACACATGAAACGCTCAATTTTACCCATTTTTTTAACTCAAATTGCCCATTTTCAACCCAAAAACAGACCATGATAAAGCGAATGTCAGTAAATAAGATTCTTCCACCTGATAGAGCTATGTTAGAGCTGAGAAATATTTTAAATAGAAAAAAAGTTATCGTATCAATTTGAAAAAAAGGTCTTGCAAGCCAAGATGACATAATTAGGGGAGAGAAATCGGGCTATTTTCCTGTATATAAACCCTGTTGCGTATCCAAATTTTTCACTTTTTTGACAACTTTCCCAGTTTTGTAAAATAAATAAACCTTCAAACCAGTAATGACACAGTTAACACAGGCTACACTGGCGGTTATGGCCCCAGATACTTATATTTCTATTTTTCAACCAAAAAACAAAGTTAAATTCTAAATATCCCAGTCGAAAAGGCAGTCTGAACAGACATATTACATCTGTATTCTGCTGACCAGAGCATATGCACTGTGATTATTTACTAGCCACCCCCCCCCCCCCCCACCGCATATGTTAAGAGAATGTTCTTGCCACACCCTCCCCCCCCCCCCCCCCCCCCACCCCCTGATTATGTTAAGACAATGTACTTGGTTATTTGGAAACACGACCAAGACCGTTTAACCAATATCAATACGCCTATTCGTAGGTGGTATCCGAGGAATTCCATTGTTGGAATGTTCCCTTAGCAACACATTTCGTCATAAACATGTAAGAACGCAAAACTCCAAACAAATCGTAGGGAATAACTAATGCATGTATGATGATCATGACCCCCCTCCCCCAAAATGTGAACCATGTTTATTTGGCCGCTCGGTGTACATTCATTGATTCAATGCTTAATTGTCAAGTTGAAATCACACTATTTAATTATTTATGGAATATATACCATTTATATTGTGCTGGTGCTCACGCGCTGTTCGTGATAACTCAGTAGCTGACTTTGCCCCCTCTCCAACTCCAATGTACAAATTGACATTACTCGGTCATTCGGAAACACGACCAAGACTAAATAACCAACATTAATACGGCTTTTCGCACCAGGTATCCAAGGAACTCCATTGTTGAAATGTAACACATTTCGTTAAATTAATGTCAATTTTATGTATAATTACACAAAATCGCACCACTCGAAATGAATCGTACAGAGTAACTGATGTATATATAATCACATCACCAACCCCCCTCCCCCAAATCATGTGAACCGAAATGTTTTTTTTTTATCCATAGCAGACATCTTCTTCTTCACATTACAGCTCGCTGTCATTTACTGACAATTATGAGCCGGTCCAGGTGCTACCATGGCCGAGTAACTTTATAACCCTGTGGTGACTACAGTAGCGTTCTTTAACGTGCACACACCGAGGCGTGTACACGGGTCAGCCATTTATGTCCGCACCCGATCGGACAGCGTACTGCACCACAACAACATACCTGGACAAATGTTGTAATGGGGAAGTCGGCACTTTTGCATTCGGATCTTTATTCAGTGATCTCGAATGAGACTTTTCAGCCTTACAAACTTGGTATCTGACCGAGTTCTGATTTTTTTTTGTCAGAATACCCTGACCAGGTTGCGATCCACGGTCCGCTAGCATGAGAGACCAGTACGCTACCTCTCAGCTACCGACATATGTTGAATTTGGTTTTTGCCCTGTCGGTGTGATCATTCAGTGACTTGTCAAGCTGAAATCCATAGTATTTATAGCCTCTGAAACAAATACTCTACAAGCAAATGCGCCTAGTTCCGAGAACAACAGTCATAAATAGAAACTGCGAATAGTAACACACGAAGATAGGAAAAATTAAATGTTTCAGTAGATTTTCACTAATTTATCCAATTCAATAAGTCTCTTTAAGGTAGCAATACACGATTTCCAGCAACTTTGCCAACCTTGGAGGGGGTACTATACTTCAAATAAATCCTGAGCCATTATCCTTGGCATAGATCCCATCCAGCATGTTTCAATTTCGACAGGAATTTTAGGTGTAATCATTTATCTGTACTGTAGGTTCTTCGTACAATTTGTCATTGAGTTATGGCACTGTTATGCCTTTGTTTGCCTTGTGTACTGCTACCTGAGAGTGTGAGTGGGACTGAAGATTTTGTGCAAACTTCAAAGCATATAATAATTATTTTATTATAGATAATTCATAAATACCTGTGAAAATTTCAACCAGATTCCCCAATCCTTGATTTTCCAGTCACCATGAAACATCTGTGATCATCCATTATATCGACATCATAAATGAGTCAAAGTTGTAGAATGTTGTTGTTGTTAATAGAGGATTCGAAAAGGCGGCATTCAGCAAAAACATAATGATAACTGCACTCGCAAAAGTAACAATATTAACTGTTGCTCCACATTGACATTTTGGATTACAGAATCTGGATTTGTATCTAAAAGCACAGATTGTCGACATGTTATCTGTAGAATCATAGCTCATATATATCATAGCTCATATATATCAATACTAATTGCTCTGAATTAATATTTTATCTGGCACATGCAACCATGATGATGCAGATGGTTGTGTATAGTAGTGATTACCAGTCAACATAGAATTTGACTGCAATAATTATTTAAATTAATATGATATTCATTATTATGAAGATGTTTTGATTTTGATTATTTAATATTATATACATGTACTAGAGGTTCTGATTGTCTAAATCACTTTTGACACATAAAATGCAGAAGAATTACATTGTTTCAATCGTATACTAGTACAGTAGGGTGATATCATTGAGAACAGAATCACTATTTTGTATTAAACTTAAACTACTGGTATAGGCCTAATTCAAAGGTCAACAATTGGGATTTGTTCAACTGAACTACATGTAAATTTTATATCGATAGTTTGGTTGCTCTCATATTGTGAACTTATGATGATGATGAAGATGATGATATGGTGGTGATGGTGAAGAAGAGTTTGTAGACGACAAAAGGAATCAAAAGCAATTTTATATTGCCAAGCTAAATTTTACATGTCGCCATATATGACGTCAAAGAATCGCGCAAATTATTTTATTGTGTCAATAGATGCGACTGGATCTGGACAGTATATTAGAGTCCAAAATTCCAAATTGAATCAGTCATGTGATGACAGAGGGGTGAGTTTATGTACTCCGATCACACAAGTCCCACGCATAAAAGCCATATCACAAACTATATATGACTGGAAGTCTAAAATAATTCAGGAACCCTCAATGTAGAGTTGTAGACTGTCATAAATTTATATAATGTTTTTTAAAGAAATGTGATTGATATTTACAAGAATGTCGAGATTCTGGATTTTTTTCTGGGACGCTGACCCATGCAGCTAAGATATTCCAAATTCGAAGTTGGACAGTGGATACCCCTTCCCAAGTTGTGGAAAAGAAACATAAAACTGATCATTTCAAATTTCAAAACAAACAATCTCATATATAGCATATAATTGCTTGAAATCTAGAGCCAGCCGTCAAAGCCACCTCGCCTATTTAACGATCGACATGAGGATATTTGGATCAATTCCAAGTCACCTCGCCATATCGCTGCATGACATGAGGATCTTTTGAGAGCTGAGCTCCATTTTTTATATGAGATTGTGAAATTCAAAGTTTAAATCATCAGATCATGCAACTTTATGAGATCAGGGGACCAAAATTTTTCCTAAAAAGATTTCACCAATGCTATGTTCATGGCAGTTCATCACATATTTCAGTTTTGCATGGCTGAATCCAGCTTTTGTCAAAATAAATTGTTCTGAAAAAAATCTAGAAAAACAATTGCCGTACCGGTACATGTAAATAAGACACCCAATAATGGCAATTTAAAGGTACGTTTAGGGATGTGACAAAACAACGTCATGACATTGTGATTTTCTGTCAATAAAAGTGTTCCTACTTTTGGCTGGTTAACATTTGTGCTGTATATTCAAAACACTGGCATAATATGAATAATCGTTATTGTGTGTTGGACTTATTTAATTTGTTTATGCCTATAAATGAAAATTATAGTAAAGTGATGTGAAACGCTTCCCCGCCCCATATTTTGCTGAAAGTAGTTAGTTTTACAAATATTATATTCAATTTGACAACACGCATCGTCATTCTTACATATTAATTTAATTCAGTGACTGTCGATGGCAAACTTGTTTTCCTTACTTTATCGCCGAAAGTTGCATCCCGAATCGAGATGTAAATATTTACAATTCAGCGTAGTTCAGACATTGTTTTCTATAGAGTGGTACCGACAATTTGATTGAAATGTTCGTAGAATGCTACATTCCCCCTGTTGGCATAGCGCCTGACTACTAACTCATCAGTTTCATGTACCGTACGGACGGTACGGTACCGGAACAAGTCCATAATACATGTATACATGTCTTTAATGCCTTTTTTTACTGATAAACAGTACCTACTAGTATTCCCAGAGATATGAGTGAAATGGGTCAAAGTTCAATTTCAGTCTTTAAATTCAATATGAAGGAGCGATAGAAAATTGCTGGCACCAAATACATAATAATTCTATGATAATATTCTTAAGTTTTATATATCCGTATCAGCAAAATTTAAAGAAATTCTATGGCCAGTATGGCTGATTGGGTCGTTGTCATAATGTTTTATACATATGCACACCGTGTGCATTTCTATATACACAAATGCACCAGTTACGCGTAGTGTCACCTGACAGTGTAATTTTCGTAGTGTTTCTACATAAATGCACACATGTTTATATTTTTTGCAAGGTCATTTTCTTCCATTCATCGATCAAACAACCATGCAGTTCTTTCAGTCCCTGTTTAATACGTAACCAGTAGGCCTACTATAAGATCAATATGCGACCGATGGTCAATTTTTTGCGGTTTCGTCATTGTGATACCTTTATCAAAACTACGAAAATAAATATAGTCATTAGTCTGAATTGAAGCAGACAGCAATTATTTACGGCAACATTTCATTCTCACGCCGACTGAGACTGGTGTGTCCATTAGCGTCAGTATGGATGCCTACATGGACGTAAATGAGATTTTATATATAAAAATTGGATAAATACCAACATCCCATCCGATCTATGGACGGGACATTCTATGTAGCACTCTACACTGCCTTTTAGTGTTTCGACCTATTTTGTCAACCAATTTAGAAATTGGTGAACCCGCAAGGTCTCATCAGGAGAGAGCGGAATTAAGATTCCTCAAAGTAACTGAGGGATCAACACATATAGGTATGTGTGCATGGTAGATACAGACTGTCTCAAGACAGCTGAATTGAGCGATGGCCTTCAAGGCTTCGCGTGTTGTTCATAGTAACATGCCTATTATAATAGGCGTGAGTTATTGTGTCATTCGTTGTGAAATAGCAATAAGTCGGAAGCAACATTATGTGCAAGTTATCACAGACCCGAAGTTGTGTGGTCTGCACTTACTACTAATATCGCTGGTCAATATAACACGTGCTATGGTCAGCCCCCCCGTTCTTTGTGTAATACGGCAGTATAGCAAACACGTAATTTCATTGGTTCGTTAAGTGTGATTGACATGGCCACTGTGTAATAGCGTGGTAGCATTCGGTTCACATGTGTGCCAGATTAGTCCTGTAAAGTATCAGATCAAGGCAGTTCGCACTTTCCTTTTGATCAATTAGACCAGATTGTTGTAATCTCTTGCAAGTGTTGTAAGATATATCTGTATTGAGTAATCTACGTTTCAACAGGCTGTGTGTCGTTAAAAGCCAATATTTCAAGGATTCTGGCAGTCACATATCGTAAAGTACAAGAATTAAATAGTTAGTCCCTTAGCGGGTGTTTGATTCCCATGTAGGGGAGTTTTTAATGTAAGGATGGATAACTACGAACATCACGTCCGATCTTTGAACGAGACTGTCCATGTGTTTCCATTTTCAATGAGTAAATTATTCACTGCGCGTGTGTGCATATAGTAAGACATTATTCGTATCTCACATGAGTGAATTTTTAAAAACAATGTTCGAGTTGTTTTCATGTCTTATATAATGATGCACCAGTATGGTATTGTGTGCAAAATTATATCATTTATCAGTGGCATTGAGCAGGTGCTTCTTGGTTAAATTAGCACGTCGGTCATTGAGTGTCAATGTATGCAGGGCTGCCGATAATTCTTTCGGGTTATAGCCTGTTTTTTAGCTTTTGTTGAAACACGGAACAACGGTTCATAAATTCCGTGTCAGTAAATGAGTTACGTGGGTATCGAGTGATTAAATACTTAAGTAGTACACATTCGGTAAGAATGAGAGTCAGTATATATACACGTTTCCTATTGGAAAAGAGTTGCATACTTAGATATTATACATCTAATATGTAGGCAGGCATCCGAATTCAGGGATGTCATGGTGTCATACCGTGTAGAAAGCATGATTAAATAGTTAAGTGGTTCCCATGTAGGGGAGTTTTTAATGTAAGGATGGATAACTACGAACATCACGTCCTATCTTTGAACGAGACTTTCCATGTGTTTCCATTTTCAATGAGTAAATTATTCACTGCGCGTTTGTGCATATTGTTAGGACATTGTTCGTATCACACATGAGTGATTTTGTTTAAAACAATGTTCGAGTTGTTTTGTAACACGTCTTATATTATGATGCACCAGTATGGTATTGTGTGCAAATTTATATGATTTATCAGTGGCATTGAGCAGGTGCTTCTTGGTTAAATTAGCACGTCGGTCATTGAGTGTCAATGTCTGCAGGGCCGCCGATAATTATTTCGGGTAATAGCCTGTTTTTTAAGCTTTTGTTGAAACCCGGAACAACGGTTCATAAATTCCGTTTCAGTAAATGAATTACGTGGGTATCGAGTGATTAAATACTTAACTAGTACACATTCGGTAAGAATGAGAGTCAGTATATATACACGTTTCTTATTGGAAAAGAGTTGTATACTTAGATATCATACATCTAATATGTAGACAGGCATCCATGTTCAGGGATGTCATGGTGTCATACCGTGCAGAAAGCATGTTTAATATTTAAGTGGTTCACATTAGGTAAGAATGAGATTTTTTATATAAAATTGGATGAATACCACTTTAATGAGTATTCTGAGCCCGGAATTTATAGATTCCATCGTGCTGCTTATATTATTAGAGCAGTCGGTCGTGTCACGCCCAAGTTTTGCACTTTGAGTCAAATGAGTTAGTAATGTGGCAGTCATAATTTAAACCAGCATAGTTTATGCCTATTTGTTGCATTTTAGATGCAGATTTCTTCTGTATTTGCATATTATATGCAACCTAGAATGGCTTGACCTGTCTTTACAACAGCGCTTACTAGGGCCGACACGTTGATTGTGAAGTATATAAGTTTTCCTATATGCTATATACCCATAACACATGTGGTCTGGAAGGAATTGGTTTAGTCTAGTTCAAACTGTTCCATGACAGAATCAACATGTGGTGGACATTGTGCCCTGTGTAACTTTAATGATAGGAAATTGATATCCCTACTCTATAGGAGTTGGTGATTAATGACGTGTCGATGTTTTGACACACCAGTCATATACATTTCCAGATAAATTTGTGTATAGTACGCCATATTTGATGGCATTTGGTATTACATGTATATGTTAATTCCAAAATATATACATCGCTGATGCCTACATATAATTTTAGGCCCCCTGTTTTTTAAGACACATTAAAAATAACCCTGGCTTAAGGCTTAAGTTAATGCCCTTATTTACTAATTTAGTTATTAAGTCTTAGAAAATTAAATTGTGATATCGCCACAGGGCATCGTCCCAGGTTAATACTGTGTCGGTGCACTGCGGTAACTAAATGGTACTGCCTACTGGTAGACTGGTAGTAGCGGCAGAAAAAATTTGGATTTTTCAGATGTGTAAATGGCCATATCTATTGAATGGGTTGCTCAATTGTTATAAAACTTTTTAAAAGGTGTGTCTTTTTAAAGTAAATTTATTTTCCTATCAGTATCACACATCCATGTATCTTCATATTTTGTGAAGTTTTATCATTTCTGTCACGTACACCACGATGCCGTGTATCACAATGCTTGAAGCCTTGATTATGTCGACGATAATGATATTACTAATACTATTACTATTAGACGATGATGAATGATGACTCAGATGCAGTGAGGATGAAATGAAACAAAAAAATGTTGTTGACAAAAAAAAATCGGAATCGACAAATCTCCCGCCAAGGTGAAGGTCAATGACTGAATCAGTGAATGAGGAGTATATAATAAGTTGGAATTACGGAATTCGTTAACCTAGCCGAATCGAAATCGAAGGGTACACTTTCACTGTGATAGGTTTTGTGATCGGCACTAAGTTGACTAACACTTAAATTTTAACTGTGTTCTTGAAAGTCTGCCGCCAATCACTGGCATCAGCAGTTCGTTTTCAGTTCAGTTTAAATAATAAATTTCGTTGGGGCATTAAATATATCGTGAGAGTCAGATGATGATGTGAATTATTAATTAAAAATCTAAAGTACAGGCCTGCCTAACCAAGAATGGTACGATTTATGTTGGTGTTTTCAATGAAATTCCACAACTAAATGAAAAATAATGAACCCAAAACATTGCCATGTTTCCTTTACCACGATTCCGACATGTCGACAATCTGTACTCACATGAAAATTCAACGATTCCCACGGATAAAGAATATTTTATGCACTCATCAAGTTCAGACAAAATGGCGTTACTAAAATAATGACGTGTGCGAAAATGACGTTGCACATCGGCACGTGATCACTGTATACTCAAAAAAGTGTAGATATCTTAGATGTGTACACTTAATTTGTGTATATCTCAATCGCTTCCCTATCAGGCTATAGCAAAACTACTCTTTGTATGAGTAATAATAATTCCTACTCTTTAACAAAGTAGGAATAAGTACTCTATGTTTTGTTCAGTGTAGCCTCGTCCGTGTGTTGGTTAGGGTTAACAAAATTGACTTGAAAAAAATATTCTCAAAAATCAGCTATGAAGCTATGAAAAAAATTCCGTATATAGGGCCGGGGTGGGTGGGTGGTCCAGAGGCGGAAAAAATGGTGCTTGTAATTTTTTTCCAAAATGGGTTTTTTTTCAAACAATTTACAATTACTGAACATGTAATGTTGTTTGTAAGCATATTAGTACCATGCTTGTTGGTATAGGGCTATGTAGGCAGCTAAAGTGACTGTTTTAGCCTCAGATTTAGCAACATTCTGGATTTCACAGTATCCCGGACCACTTCACAGTGGACCACTATTAACATTCAGGAAACTAATGATCAACGGAAGAAATATTTAGTAACAAAATTAATATATTACCCAGTTGTATTATCTGAATAAAAGTAATAAAACAAAAAAACTCTATCACAAATTGGATACTAAATGGTGAATACTCAATGATGACTACTAGTAGATATCATTAACCTGATTGTTGCATAACATGAAATTGAAAAGGGTATCTCATAAATTTCTAATGTCTGAAATACTGTCTTGTTCTGGCATGTAATCAAATTCATTCCTTCTGGTTATTTCTCAACCAGATTGCAAGTAATGTTAATTTGCAACAATTATCCAAATAAAACTGAATTGGTTATGATGAATGACATTACTGTTTACTGCTCAGACAATCCCAAATGAAGGTGACGCTATTCTCATTGGATTTTCGAACTTCATCTGGGAGCTTTACTGCTCAACAAGACGAAACTAAAATACTAATTGTATACTGTTATCACTTACAAATAGATGAACTGAAATAATGTGATGCATTCAGATGCATTGAGAAATGACATTCAATTCTTCATTCTGGTCTATCACCATACCAAACCACATCAAAATTTGACAACCAACACTTAACTTATATTGCAAAAACTTTGTATGGACTGAATTTCATAAAGTCGAACAGGGCCCATAACTCTGGTAGGCATTGGTGGTCACAACCCGCGATATTATGCATATTCGTCTCCCATTTCTGGTCCGTCACCATGCCATAGGGCATCAAATATGACAACTGACACTTGAGTTAAAATTCAAAATGTTTGTACGGACAGACGGCTCGAGACGTCAACTATATACCCGCCGACTAATATCGGGCAGTATAATAACCATATATCTATGTGTATACATAACCAAAAAACAATTCCCATCCCCACCCCATCCCGTTGATCATGCACATATAATTGTGGAACCCCTGACCTGTTTACCACTATTTACACTGGCCAGTGTTCTCTGTCAGACACAACACACTCGATATATTAAGGTTATAATGGGGTCTAGGGCAATTTGTGACATATAGTGTACCTACACAATACTTACTTAATATTGTTGTTAGATACTGAAAACACCAGGAAACACATGGAAATACAGTATATTTTTCGTTTTTCTGATGTGTTTACCAATTGGGGAACCTCGTTTACGATTTAACCACGCCTCCGTAATTACTTCCTAGATACTGTCTCTAACTCTTGCAAGCGCTGGCGGCTGGGCGATTTACGAGGCTGTGAGTTACAGCGAGTGCATGGTGCCAATTGCCAGAATTGTTTGGGCATAAAATAAAAAAACGATATATAAAGGAGGGAAACAATATGTTTTGATATGATTTAAGACTGACTCAATTCATGTGTCAGGGCACGTCTGCACACAATAATAATTAATAATGTGCCAGACAAAAATTATGCGAAATTATTTCGTCCTAAGTGATTTCTTTTTATTGGGTGTGAGTGAAATTCACACGGTATATATATATTTAGCAAGTAACAGGCCCTACCCAGCCAGACATGTCAGTTTCTTAAAAGCAATGATAACACGAATGGCGTAAGATTCTCAGAAATCAGTGCACGCTCTAATAAGATTTTGCAACAATTTGACAACCAATCATCTGAGTAATGCGTCGGCTTTTATCTTTGATGTACCGGGTGTGACGCCACACAAAGGAAACCAAAACAAACTGTTCTTTAAGTATATCGCGTTTGGTTTTGAGTGTAATAGTAAGCCGAATGTCATTTAAAATCGCCAGGACAAAGCACCCATGTTATTCAACCCATGATATGAAGTTGTAAATTAGGGGTGTCACAACCTATTTTGGGTGTGATTTTGGGTGTGTCGGATTAACACACAGGAAACGGGGTTGCATTTCATTTGATTTTCACACGTTTGATCCGCGAAGGCATAGATAATCGACACTAGAGAAATAAATAGATTTTATTTGTTGCATAACAGAACAAAATGAGCTTTAATAACACGGAAGTGATAAACTTATTACATGTGGGAACAAATACATATTGTTTAAACTATTAGTACTTCTAACCAACTACATCCATCCATGCATTGAATAGTAACAATATGTTTGCCCTTATTTGTGTAACTTTATTAATGATGGTGAGTAAATGTTTTAGAATCACATCAGAAACATGAGATAACCATATGGAATCAAGCAAATACTGCAGGTTTCAACAAAAAATAAAAATAATTCCTGAACTGAATAAAACATGATATCAACAGTTCAACAGTCATTTTCAAAAGGCTATCACCTCTCATTAAACAATTTTATTAGCTCAAATATGCATTCTGTTGAAAGGGATTAGCATAAAATCACATAAAATAAAACTTTAATACACACAAAATAAGAGATAAGTTAACAGCAATGTCAAAATTCAGTTATCCCGAACCGGCAAAAAAAATCCCGAACTGGGAAAAATGGGTAGGGTCATTTCAGAACCAAATACATTTTTTTTGCCGAAGCTCGATCCGAAAATAATTTTAAATACTGCAGAGTATATGTTTCCTTATGTCTTGGAACAACGTATGACCATGCAAATCAACCGAGATTTTTTTGTGCAGCGAGAATGCGATCAGTTATCGCGAACTGGGAAAGTGACTGTATTGAAGTTAGGTAACTTGAAATTTATGTCGTTGATGTCGCTATTCTGAAGTCATGTAAGCAAAATATATCAGTTAAAAATCCGAAATATATATTAACTATATTAACCTGCCTTTGAACAAACATATGTATTCCTTGTAATCCTGTCGATATTGAAGTTTTCGTGACTTCTGTTGCACAGTCTGATCCAACGTAAACATCGTTCTTTGTTAGTTTTCGGCTTCGCAAATGCCCAAAATATCCCCATTGGTTTACCGTTAGAATCTGGCTCCAAATTTTTTATATAACGACTGTCACTATTACAAGATGAATACGCACACGTAGGCATCTTTAAAATCTCGGAAAGAAGTTATATTATCGTGTTAAACAGCGTTTTAAAAGGAGTGCAAATGCGTCATCGAGAGGTTCTTTTGTTTTGCAATGCAACGCCCTTGAACTTCGTTCGCTGTAACGCGATTGGTCAGTTACCGCTGTCAGTCAATAATTTGAGATTCGTCAATTAGTAAGGCAGTTAACACAGTTATTGAAGAACGGCTAAAAAAAACCTCTGAAATTTTGAAAAAAACATGAGAAATGGGGTGGTGGGTCCCTCGATGTCGGAAAAAACTTTTTGGGCCCTATATGTGCAATTTTTTTCCAGACCCCCCCCTGCCTATATGTGCAATTTATTTCCAGACCCCCCCCCCTGTATGAAGTAAAATTTTTTTCCATGGTGGGGGGGGGGGTGGGAAGATATCCAGAGTGGGGAAAGATAACCAGATGATGTGTACACCGGTTGAAGCCAATCTTGACACGGCTCATTGCTTTTAGTGTTTATGTGTAAATTACATGCAAATATTTTGATGATAATCTGCTACATGTATGTGGGACTCCATAATATTAGTAATTAATTGCACAAAGCTTTCAAACTTTGTATAATATGTAACCGCGTACAGAGAATATCAGAAGGCATCTTTGTTGGAGACTTATAATCAGTTTTGTCCATATGTTGCCAAGAAAAATTATATTAACCTGTTTTCAGTATTAAAGATCCTGTGCCATGCATTCTCTTATATATGAGTCTCCCACATATATAAGAGAATGCGCAGGTTTACAAGGTCGATGTAAATATTGTTAGGCCAATGTATTCTCTAATATATGTGAGGATCCCTATGGGAGACTCATATATATGTAAGAGAATGCATTGACACAGGGTTTTCACAAAATTTCAAGAAGCCCCAGTCATGGAAGGGTTAATTATAAATATATTGGGAATATAATAGCAAATTTAAATAGCAATATTGTAGTTTTGTACATACATGTATCTGTTTCACTTGTGTCAAAACTTGACTGAAGTTTGGGTAAATAATGTGAATAATTTGTTCATTTTCAGTAAATAGTACTAAATACTCCATTGGAATTAACCCTTTTATAACTAAACAATGTGGTGATAGGGGGTGGGGTTTATCCCCCAGACACCCCACCCCAATTTTTTTGGTAAATTTTTTAACAGTTGGGAATTTCATACCTGGTATATTTCAAACTAACTATAAGTCGAAAATTTTCTGATATTCATTGTTGCATTTAAAGGGAGCGTGGGTTTTTTTTTTTAACTTAGTAAAAAAAAACATACATGTACAGTAATGCCCTAAATAATCGACTCCTTAACCACAGCAGAATTATGGGTAACTTTTCAGGATTTAGTCTGAAATATGGCTTGTTTTCATTCATCGGAAATCTCTCAATGAGAGCTTTCCAATGAATGGCAACAATCCATATTTCCGACTAGATCCTGAAAAGTTACCCATAATTCTGCTGTGTTTAAGGAGTCGATTATTTAGTGCCTTACTGTAGATGATCAATGAAGAGCGCTTGTTATCAGCTCAGAAGATATGTGGGATAATTTGCACACAAAGGTAAATTGACACAGGGAGTGTCATGGGATAGTTGATATTGACATCAGATGACTTAAAGAGGAACTAATAATTACAAATAAAGAGCGTTTATTATCAACTTAAAGAAAGAAACTGTGGGAATGTGCCAAATTCCACATTTTCTGGTAAAGTATTTTAAAAGCTGGAGAAAAATTGAATAATTGAATTCCATTTGCTCTACTTTTCTCATATTAACATTAAGTATACTAGATTGAACAAACTGTTAAAGAATTACAAAACAAAATTGAAGAAAATTAAATTATGGCCCTATGAATCTTTAGTCTTGACTCTTTTCCAAAAAATTTCATTTTGGGTGTTTTTGTCTATTTTAAAAGTTTTGGTGCAAATGAAATAAAAAAAACAACAGGTGTGTAATGTGCAAATTCATTTGAACTTTCCTCTTACAACACTTTAGTTTGAAAAAAATATGATCAACAATGGAAATTCAGTTAGTTTAATCTAGTACCGTATACTTAAAATGTTACAAGAAAAGCAGGGCATACGGATATAAATTTATTGAGTTACATGATCTCAAATATGGCATTTCATCAACCAAGTTCTGTTTAATGGGCAAATTGGGCTATGTCCATACAATGGAAAACACATTTTGTCTTCTTAATCATAGATTAAGAAAGAATATTGTTTGCACAATCTAGTCAGAAAATCACTAAAACAATGAATTATATATAGAGTTTCATTCTATCTAGTTTTTGGGATAATTAAACATAAAGTATTGAATTTGGCTCAGTCTGATAAATTGAGGCTACATAACCAGACAAACTACTGTTTCTGAAGGCACATAACTCAAAAAAATTATGAATCTGGGAAAAGTTTAACTTTCTTCTGTAATAGGGAAAGTAAGACCTCAAAATGGACATGCAATTGGAAGGATTTGTGAATTTGAATCTTGTTTATTTACATCAGGTTTATGTACATATTCCTACATAGAAAAAAATACTACTCTAATTACTGAGGATGTCACACCTACTAGTAACAACATGAATCTGGAATAACAGTTAACAGAAAGGGCCCACAGTGACTCCTGAGTACTGGTTAATAATATCTAGGATACAAGTCAAGGTTATTTCACACTATTAAATGTGGTAATTTTCGCACAATTGCTGCAGTCTTGTTCATAATTTCAAACACATCAAGATGTTTGAGACTGAATTACATCAAAATATGTTATTGTGACTAATAAATCATAATTTTTTTAAACAATTTGATGCTATAAAAGCAGTGCATACCAGAATGGGGTGTAACAGTTAAACACCCTCACTACTCCCAGACAATCATTCTCAATGAGATATATCTTAGAATATCTGGTACACAGAAATCACCTCTATCTGTTATAATTAGTACTAGTATTCAGGGGAACATGTCTCTATTCCGAATGTTCGCTATTCTGAAGGTTCACTATTCCGAAGGTTCGCTATTCCGAAGATTTTGTTATTTTAAAGGTTATTTTAAAGGTTAATTCTGTATTCTAATGTATTGAGAGGGATCTTTATCTCGAAGACTCTTTTTATGAAGGAAATAACTTAAAACATTGAAACAATAAATGTGACTTTTTTCTTCGCTGGTTTCCTTGAGATTAAATGTCATTACGTGTGACGTTATTTCCCAAAAAATATTCACGCCAGGCATACGATTTAATGTCATCACGTATGACGTTATATCTCAATAATCTTAGAGACAAGAATACGCCAGCTAAAGGCGGATTAAAACAGTGGGGCTATAACTCTTATTCTGTCGTTGAATAGACGGGTATGAGATGAACCTAACTGCAATTGTGAATCTGTATTGAATTTTAAGGCCCACTTAATTTTCGAGTCACTGACTATTTTGTTTATAGTGCCTTGATATCAGGTTTTAATAACAATCTGTGCCATAACATATGATTAAAACACTATAATTCATCACCATTTGAAACGTCTGTATCAGAAGATGTCCATAGAGAAATAGAAAACAGCTTAAATCATAAAAAGATTTTCCACGTTATGGCTCCCAGAATGCAACATAATTCAACCTAATGTATTTTCAATTGAAGGGGAATAACACTATCTTTAAAATATAGAGTTATTCCCCCTCCATTGAAAATAATACACTTCGCGCAACAAAACCAGACGAACCTTAAGCACAAAAACACGTCGTTAACTCAACAAAACAACATGTTCACAGTTTATTACACCGGATAAGCTGATAATACAGTGTTAGAGAGCTTCCTATTTCCAATGGTATATATATATACTGGCATATATGTTATATATGTGATCTGGGGGTTCGAAAATTAAGTGGGCCTTTAATGTTGATGTTTCTTTCAAATACATATTGCCAGTTCGGAAAAAAACTATATCTCTTACATGTAGTTTATTTCATTCATCGTGTTTTCAGCTTTCCATAATAAACGATAAACAGATACTGTTTTCTTGCTATCAATAACCGACATCTGGGACAATTTGGGAATTGGAAGTGGGTGTATAAAATAAATGTAATATATGTTAATACTAGCGTAATAGTATTTTTCATTCCTGGTGTGTTTTTGTGGTGGGGTGCAAATTTTCATTCATTTCTGGTTAAGCACGCCCAAAATAGAAAACCTTCGGAGTAGCGAACCTTCGGAATAGCAAACCTTCGGAATAATGAACCTTCGGAATAATGAACCTTCGGAATAGCGAACCTTCGGAATAATGAACCTTCGGAATAGAGAACCCTACCCAGTATTCAGCATCAGTTGGAGCCTGGGATCAGGTGAGGGAGAGGAAGGGATAGCACCACCGATGACCTCATGGAGAGATTGTTTCAAGAACACTGATTTTCAAATTGATTTATTATGGTACTTGCTATGAATTTGCACTAAATTAATCAATATGTAGTCAAGTTGTTAGTACATACTTTTGAGCCACTTACATGTATCAAGTACCGGTATTAAGTAATTAAATTAAATATAAATAAACAATCTGTCAATAACTGATCACCACAATTGACTCGCACTAGATGTGGCAGACTTGAAATTTAATCCTGGATCCTGGATTGAGACTACTACTATGATGCAAATCATGGGGATGAGAAGTGAAAATTTGAGTCTGAAGTCAATCGGACCTATTCTCAAATTTCAATAGCAATTTTTATGTCAGGCAATTGGAATGAAATCATATATTATAAGTTAAATATAACTGGCAACTTAATTGCCAATTTATATATTGCTGAATGCTGTGCCAAACCTCAGCTTCTGGCAGGATTTATTGTAGCCTAGGTCAATATGAGTCATTATGAATGCTTTCACAGATTGCTGTAGGTAGGGTAGGCACTACGTTCATGGCTGAACTAGATTTATTGTAGAATATTTGGCTAATAACAGCCTAGACTAGGCTAGAGCTATGTATCAATAAAATACTTGAATACACCTTCCACATTAATTTAAGGTTTATTTTATACCACAGGACATACTACTTGGAAACAGTCATTTTAAATTTACTAGTGCCAGTACGGCAGTAGTGGTATATGGGAGGCCAAATTCACATTTAATAAATAATTACGCTTAAGCACAATCATTGCGCTTAAGCGCAATTAATTGCGCTTAAGCGCAATTCATGGTTATATGTAACAAAACACCCCTGGTGAATAAATAGGTTTCTCCATAACTTAGCATTAACTCCTATTGACATGTCACTTCTTGGTTTCATTGGTTTGGATGGGTAGGGAGCTAGCCCAACTTCTTTATCAAAATGGCTGACTCGCAATAGTATCACCTTCTGTTTTAGTTGGAGCGATTCGTGATAGCATTATATTATCTTCGGTATATATTAGTTCGGGCTACTTGCAATAGCATTACTTTCTGTACTCGTCGGGGCGACATTGATTTTCTTCAATTTTCGAGTATACAGGCACACCATATGAGGGAAGCAAGCCCTCGGTGACACCACATTCACACTATATGATCATGGAAATACTATAGATTTGTGCAAGAGCTGCTGATTTAATAAGAAAAACTAGAGCTTCAGGACTGAGACACCAAAGCTCCAGTAATTACACACCATTTTTTGGACAGGCTTGTTGCCATTCATCGGAAAGCTCTCGAGAGCTTTTCGATGAATGGCAACAAGCCATATTTCCGACTAAATCCTGAAAAGTTACCCATAATTCTGCTGTGGTTAAGAAGTCGATTAAATAGAGCACTACTGTATGAGGTAAGAAAGCCCTCATGCAGTGACACCGCATGCATGTATAGGATATTACCATAGTAAAGGCTAAAATCTGTGCAAAAATACATTAAAAACATCATACAAAACATTACTAGAGTTCCGGGAAGGCGACATCAATTCTTTGGATAGAGGGATGCTGATAATATGTAATTAGGGGATTCTCCTTGTTGAACACATAATCACAGTTTGACTGTTGAGTACAGGTCAAAATTAGCCCAATGCTCATCTTGTGTTGCTAGGTGATGCACCAGGTCATGCTAATAGTTTATGGGTAGGTTAGATAGTAGTCACAATTACGCTTAAGCGCAATTGATCGCGCTTAAGCGTAATTAAAAACGCTTAAGCGTAAATGCCCTATTTGCGCTTAAGCACAATATGTGGTATTTGCGCTTAAGCACAATTATTTGCGCTTAAGCGCAATCAATTGCGCTTAAGCGCAATTCATTATTAAATGTGAATTTGGCCTCCCATAGTGGTAGCAACTGTAAATAAACTGTTGAGTGTTTTGGCACTTGTACATCCATAATTCCATTGCAATTGAATATGTACTCAGCTTGACTTAAGTCCAGTTCAGTCCAAATCCTAATTATAATAGTATTGTCAAATTCCACAGTGTGACAGTTGTAGTTGGTACATTTCATTATGTTGTTATACACACTGTACGTAACTAAGTTGTAACAGAGAGTTAGAGTGTTGTTGTTGTTTTCCAACGTCCAGTACTGCAGTAGTCACTTGCAAGTTGCATTTGACAACATTTGATCACTTGTGTTGTGGTTTTCTTCTTGTGAGAATGTTCGCTGGTGTATAATCAGTATGTGTGTGTTTAATCTCCGAGGTGTTGCCGCTAACAAAATTCAATCAAAATGTCAACAACAATGTGAATGTCAACATACGTATTCTGACCAATTAAGTTTGAATTCAGTAAGATGAAAAACTTTGTTCGCGTCATTTTAGTAAGTACGAAAATGTGCACTTAGCGCATGCGCGAAACGTAAATTTTACTTCCGTCACGAAAGGTCAGAGACGCAAGGCCAAGGACGTCGGCGACCCGCAGATTTGGTTTTCAGTATTTTGCATAGAAACAGGAAACTAAACAGTGCAGTTACCCCCCTTCATTTGTTTACCTAGCAACAAGAACATTGGGCGTACTTATATAACTGGTCGTATCATGAATGAATAATTCAATTTCATTATATACAAACATGTATAAAAAACAAATACCAACTGAGCATTTGTGTTAAGCTTTATATCGGGAACAGTTGTAATCTTCTGTTATACACGCAAATAATGTTCGCAAATGGTTGTTTTTCGCATATTTATGACTAAGGTCAAAGGTCATTCATATACCCCCGATGTTTCAAAGCTCATATACCCCCGATGTTTCGCGCACGTTCTCTTATACCCCGCTGTCAAGGGTGACGGTGGACATCGTGATTTGACCGTGGTGGTGTAGCCAATCAGATTGCTAGTTTCAACCAGATGTGGGGACAATCTCTTTTAGCACATTTTAGCCAGTGTCTGTTCATTATTGTGGGCATGGGGAGGGGTGGTCCGTGGTACCAATTTTTAATTCTTCTCCGAATCAGATGAAACTTGGAATATAACATCTGAAACATCAGCCTATCTAGAAACTGAAAGAATTTCGATAATCCATCGAAAACTGAAAGAATTGCGGGCCCTCAAACTTTGCAATTTTGGGCCCATGCGCTTGATAACATATCTCCTCCGAAGATATCGAACATAGGATGTCATCTGATACGAAAATACGTACGGACTGAAGAGGGCACGCGGTGGGCCAAATGTTGCCAGTGTCGGTTCAGTATTGTGGGTCTGGGGAGGGGTGGTCTGTGGTACCAATTTTTAATTCTTCTCGGAATCAGATGAAACTTGGAATATAACATCTGCAACATCAGCCGATCTAGAAACTGATTTTTTTTCGAAAATCCATCGAAAACTGAAATAATTGCGGGCCCTCAAACTTTGCAATTTTGGGCCCATGTGCTTGATAACACATCTCCTCCGAAGATATCGAACATAGGATGTCATCTGATACGAAAATACGTACGGACCGAAGATGGCACGCGGTGGGCCAAATTTTGCCAGTGTCGGTTCAGTATTGTGGGTCAGGGGAGGGGTGGTCCGTTGTACCATTTTTTTTATTCTTCTCCGAATCAGATGAAACTTGGAATGTAACATCTACCATATATACGTTGATCACGAAGCTGAAAACAAATCGTAAATTCGTGTGAAATTGGCGGAGATTTTGGCCATCCAATTTTGAATTTGGGCCCATATGCTTTCCAATAACCAAAGTGTTGGAAACTAACGGAGTTACGGGCCCTCAAACTTCGCATTTTGTGCCAGGGTTGATGTTTTCCCAATCCCGTCACCCAATTGCGAGGCAGGGGTGGGGTCACGTCCAAACACTTGAGATCAACATACACATGTTAGGACAACATATACTCACCATACTTAATTTTTCCGTCCCTAAACTGCGATTCTTTCCACTCGTGATTTTCCCTATTATTATACTTCCATCGTGAAACCAAGGAAGTATATTGTTTTTGTACTGGTGCCGTTTTCCGTTTATTTGGAAATACTCAGAAACTAATGGCAGTAGGAACGTGAAATCTCTAGCGATTGTAGGCATTCAATGTCTACTAAAAATAAAGGTATCCGCATGTTGGTCCAATATCTTTTAACAGAGTTATTGCCCTTTTTCGATTATTTTTCATTATTATTATACTATACTATTTTTCAACGCCCTAATATCTGAAAGTATTAGGATTAGAACACTCAAGATTGGTAAGTATATTGGGGTAAATGAGTTTTATGCCTTTGGCTCATAACATATATTGTCCGCGTTTATCCCACGGAGTTATCTCCATTTATATACAAAAATGTGATTTTATTATCTCGGAAATTATAAGGAGCAGAGCATCGAAAATTGGACCGTATGCACACCTCGATATGCCCTATACTGCCCACGGGCATCAAAACTTGTGTCCGCGCTTTCCCTGAGGAGTTACCGCCCATAAATAGGCAAACCTCTATTTGATTTACTATGCTGTACTCTCGTAGCATTCCAGATAACTGCATTTAGTTTTCACAGTCGTGTTGATCGTTGTCAGTTTAGTCCGAGAAACAAAATTGGATAGGGTCGGACATATATTTTGATGCTGGGGTGAGGGCAAAATTTTCGAAAAAAAAAGTTTTGATCGAAATCATCTATTTAAGTATGTGGATTCCCTGCACGAAAACAAACCCACACCGGAAAGGATTTTTGAAATCCGAGAAGAAATGCAAGAGTTACGGGCCCTCAAAGTTTGCAATTTGGGCCCATGTGCTTGATAACACATCTCCTCCGAAGATGTCGAAGTTTGGATGTCATCTGATACGCCAACGTGTGCGGACGAAAGAGTGCACGCGGTGGGCCAAATTTTGCCAGTGTCTGTTCATTATTGTGGGCATGGGGAGGGGTGGTCCGTGGTACCAATTTTTAATTCTTCTCGGAATCAGATGAAACTTGGAATATAACATCTGCAACATCAGCCGATCTAGAAACTGACATTTTTTCGAAAATCCATCGAAAACTGAAAGAATTGCGGGCCCTCAAAGTTTGCAATTTTGGGCCCATGTGCTTGATAACACATCTCCTCCGAAGATATCGAACATAGGATGTCATCTGATACGAAAATACGTACGGACCGAAGATGGCACGCGGTGGGCCAAATTTTGCCAGTGTCGGTTCAGTATTGTGGGTAAGGGGAGGGGTGGTCCGTTGTACCATTTTTTTTATTCTTCTCCGAATCAGATGAAACTTGGAATGTAACATCTACCATATATACGTTGATCACGAAGCTGAAAACAAATCGTAAATTCGTGTGAAATTGGCGGAGATTTTGGCCATCCAATTTTGAATTTGGGCCCATATGCTTTCCAATAACCAAAGTGTTGGAAACTAACGGAGTTACGGGCCCTCAAACTTCGCATTTTGTGCCAGGGTTGATGTTTTCCCAATCCCGTCACCCAATTGCGAGGCAGGGGTGGGGTCACGTCCAAACACTTGAGATCAACATACACATGTTAGGACAACATATACTCACCATACTTAATTTTTCCGTCCCTAAACTGCGATTCTTTCCACTCGTGATTTTCCCTATTATTATACTTCCATCGTGAAACCAAGGAAGTATATTGTTTTTGTACTGGTGCCGTTTTCCGTTTATTTGGAAATACTCAGAAACTAATGGCAGTAGGAACGTGAAATCTCTAGCGATTGTAGGCATTCAATGTCTACTAAAAATAAAGGTATCCGCATGTTGGTCCAATATCTTTTAACAGAGTTATTGCCCTTTTTCGATTATTTTTCATTATTATTATACTATACTATTTTTCAACGCCCTAATATCTGAAAGTATTAGGATTAGAACACTCAAGATTGGTAAGTATATTGGGGTAAATGCGTTTTATGCCTTTGGCTCATAACATATATTGTCCGCGTTTATCCCACGGAGTTATCTCCATTTATATACAAAAATGTGATTTTATTATCTCGGAAATTATAAGGAGCAGAGCATCGAAAATTGGACCGTATGCACACCTCGATATGCCCTACTGCCCACGGGCATCAAAACTTGTGTCCGCGCTTTCCCTGAGGAGTTACCGCCCATAAATAGGCAAACCTCTATTTGATTTACTATGCTGTACTCTCGTAGCATTCCAGATAACTGCATTTAGTTTTCACAGTCGTGTTGATCGTTGTCAGTTTAGTCCGAGAAACAAAATTGGATAGGGTCGGACATATATTTTGATGCTGGGGTGAGGGCAAAATTTTCGAAAAAAAAAGTTTTGATCGAAATCATCTATTTAAGTATGTGGATTCCCTGCACGAAAACAAACCCACACCGGAAAGGATTTTTGAAATCCGAGAAGAAATGCAAGAGTTACGGGCCCTCAAAGTTTGCAATTTGGGCCCATGTGCTTGATAACACATCTCCTCCGAAGATGTCGAAGTTTGGATGTCATCTGATACGCCAACGTGTGCGGACGAAAGAGTGCACGCGGTGGGCCAAATTTTGCCAGTGTCTGTTCATTATTGTGGGCATGGGGAGGGGTGGTCCGTGGTACCAATTTTTAATTCTTCTCGGAATCAGATGAAACTTGGAATATAACATCTGCAACATCAGCCGATCTAGAAACTGACATTTTTTCGAAAATCCATCGAAAACTGAAAGAATTGCGGGCCCTCAAAGTTTGCAATTTTGGGCCCATGTGCTTGATAACACATCTCCTCCGAAGATATCGAACATAGGATGTCATCTGATACGAAAATACGTACGGACCGAAGATGGCACGCGGTGGGCCAAATTTTGCCAGTGTCGGTTCAGTATTGTGGGTAAGGGGAGGGGTGGTCCGTTGTACCATTTTTTTTATTCTTCTCCGAATCAGATGAAACTTGGAATGTAACATCTACCATATACGTTGATCACGAAGCTGAAAACAAATCGTAAATTCGTGTGAAATTGGCGGAGATTTTGGCCATCCAATTTTGAATTTGGGCCCATATGCTTTCCAATAACCAAAGTGTTGGAAACTAACGGAGTTACGGGCCCTCAAACTTCGCATTTTGTGCCAGGGTTGATGTTTTCCCAATCCCGTCACCCAATTGCGAGGCAGGGGTGGGGTCACGTCCAAACACTTGAGATCAACCTACACATGTTAGGACAACATATACTCACCATACTTAATTTTTCCGTCCCTAAACTGCGATTCTTTCCACTCGTGATTTTCCCTATTATTATACTTCCATGGTGTAACCAAGGAAGTATATTGTTTTTGTACTGGTGCCTTTTCCGTTTATTTGGAAATACTCAGAAACTAATGGCAGTAGGAACGTGAAATCTCTAGCGATTGTAGGCATTCAAGGTCTACTAAAAATAAAGGTATCCGCATGTTGGTCCAATATCTTTTAACAGAGTTATTGCCCTTTTTCGATTATTTTTCATTATTATTATACTATACTATTTTTCAACGCCCTAATATCTGAAAGTATTAGGATTAGAACACTCAAGATTGGTAAGTATATTGGGGTAAATGAGTTTTATGCCTTTGGCTCATAACATATATTGTCCGCGTTTATCCCACGGAGTTATCTCCCTTTATATAAAAAAATGTGATATTATTATCTCGGAAATTATAAGGAGCAGAGCATCGAAAATTGGACCGTATGCACACCTCGATATGCCATACTGTCCACGGGCATCAAAACTTGTGTCCGCGCTTTCCCTGAGGAGTTACCGCCCATAAATAGGCAAACCTCTATTTGATTTACTATGCTGTACTCTCGTAGCATTCCAGATAACTGCATTTAGTTTTCACAGTCGTGTTGATCGTTGTCAGTTTAGTCCGAGAAACAAAATTGGATAGGGTCGGACATATATTTTGATGCTGGGGTGGGGGCAAAATTTTCGAAAAAAAAAGTTTTGATCGATATTCATCTATTTAAGTATGTGGATTCCCTGCACGAAAACAAACCCACACCGGAAAGGATTTTTGAAATCCGAGAAGAAATGCAAGAGTTACGGGCCCTCAAAGTTTGCAATTTGGGCCCATGTGCTTGATAACACATCTCCTCCGAAGATGTCGAAGTTTGGATGTCATCTGATACGCCAACGTGTGCGGACGAAAGAGTGCACGCGGTGGGCCAAATTTGCCAGTGTCTGTTCATTATTGTGGGCATGGGGAGGGGTGGTCCGTGGTACCAATTTTTAATTCTTCTCCGAATCAGATGAAACTTGGAATATAACATCTGAAACATCAGCCTATCTAGAAACTGAAAGAATTTCGAAAACTGAAAGAATTGCGGGCCCTCAAACTTTGCAATTTTGGGCCCATGCGCTTGATAACAAATCTCCTCCGAAGATATCGAACATAGGATGTCATCTGATACGAAAATAGGTACGGACTGAAGAGGGCACGCGGTGGGCCAAATTTTGCCAGTGTCGGTTCAGTATTGTGGGTCTGGGGAGGGGTGGTCTGTGGTACCAATTTTTAATTCTTCTCGGAATCAGATGAAACTTGGAATATAACATCTGCAACATCAGCCTATCTAGAAACTGAAAGAATTTCGAAAACTGAAAGAATTGCGGGCCCTCAAAGTTTGCAATTTTGGGCCCATGTGCTTGATAACACATCTCCTCCGAAGATATCGAACATAGGATGTCATCTGATACGAAAATACGTACGGACCGAAGATGGCACGCGGTGGGCCAAATTTTGCCAGTGTCGGTTCAGTATTGTGGGTCAGGTGAGGGGTGGTCCGTTGTACCATTTTTTTTATTCTTCTCCGAATCAGATGAAACTTGAAATGTAACATCTACCAAATACGTTGATCACGAAGCTGAAAACAAATCGTAAATTCGTGTGAAATTGGCGGAGATTTTGGCCATCCTATTTTGAATTTGGGCCCATATACTTTCCAATAACCAAAGTGTTGGAAACTAACGGAGTTACGGGCCCTCAAACTTCGCATTTTGTGCCAGGGTTGATGTTTTCCCAATCCCGTCACCCAATTGCGAGGCAGGGGTGGGGTCACGTCCAAACACTTGAGATCAACCTACACATGTTAGGACAACATATACTCACCATACTTAATTTTTCCGTCCCTAAACTGCGATTCTTTCCACTCGTGATTTTCCCTATTATTATACTTCCATGGTGTAACCAAGGAAGTATATTGTTTTTGTACTGGTGCCTTTTCCGTTTATTTGGAAATACTCAGAAACTAATGGCAGTACTACTCAAAATAAAGGTATCCGCATGTTGGTCCAATATCTTTTAACAGAGTTATTGCCCTTTTTCGATTATTTTTCATTATTATTATACTATACTATTTTTCAACGCCCTAATATCTGAAAGTATTAGGATTAGAAAACTCAAGATTGGTAAGTATATTGGGGTAAATGAGTTTTATGCCGTTGGCTCATAACGAATATTGTCCGCGTTTATCCCACGGAGTTATCTCCCTTTATATAAAAAAAATGTGATTTTATTATCTCGGAAATTATAAGGAGCAGAGCATCGAAAATTGGACCGTATGCACACCTCGATATGCCCTACTGCCCACGGGCATCAAAACTTGTGTCCGCGCTTTCCCTGAGGAGTTACCGCCCATAAATAGAGACACACTATACACCAGAATGAATAAACCGTTTTTTTTGGTTTTTTTTATAAGTACAGAGTTCTCAATTTTTTATTGCATATTCCGAATTGGACGAGTAATTCTTACTCAAATATACCGCCTAAACTTGTTTTTACCCAGGACTTTCCGCGTTACGGGGTACGGAAATATTGCAACGATATTTCCCGCCAAATTCAAACCGGTCGATTAAAGAGCAAGATAATGTCGTAGCATGTACTTGACATACTTTATGTACGTCCCAGAAGTTTGACGGCTATACTATAAATGTAACATGCCCAACGGAGAGTGCGTATCAGTGTGGGTTGAGACTTTAGGAAAATTCCACGAAAATTGCAAAGGGGGGGGGGAATTCAAACATCGAGATAATTTTTTTTGACGCGTACATCTGATGGCTAGTGTTCACGCGCATCCAGAGGGCGATTTTCTAATTTTCAGATGGAACGGTTTACTCGTGACAACGCTATATATCATAAATATGTATACTTCTGTAGTCTATCACTAGCCCATTTTTAGCCCCAAATCCAAACGGGCTGATGTAGGAGCGAGTTTAATGCGGTGATATGTAAGCCGGTATACTGTAGGTATGCCTCCAAAATTTGACCTCTCCAATATAAACGCAACCTGCTGAAGGGAGTGTTTGTGTCGGGTGGGTTCAGATTTGGCAAATTCCACCGAAGATCAAATGGGGAAAATTACTCCGAAAATCATATATTGAGATAAAAACTTTTCGATGAGTGGATGTGATAAGTAGTATCTAAACGCAAGATTAGTACACTTTTTAATGATTTATATTGAACGGTTTAACCCTGGTAGCGTATAACGTTGTAACGGGTGATATATATTACTCAAATTCAAACCCTCTCTTCATGACGCAAATTCAAACGGACTTATCAAGAAGCAAGGCAAATGCATGAATATGCTCACCGATATACTATATAGGTATGTCCGCTCTACTGTAAAAATAACCTATTGTCACGATTTGACCTGTCCGAAACACTCCCCGGACAAAAGTTTTCCTAGGTATCAAATTTCGTCGAAATCCGATCGTTTTACTCGATTTGACATTGAACTGACCACTTCGAAGGTCAATGTCAGGTCGGGTTCACGACTTGACCCGCCCAAAAGACTCCCCGGACAAAAGTACCCCTAGGTATCGAATTTTGTGGAAATCCGTCTGTTTTACCCGATTTGACCTTCGATTGACCTTTTTGAAGACCAATGTCAGGTCGGGGTTCACGATTCGATCCGTCCAAAACACTCCCTGGACAAAAGTACCCACATTTATCAGAATTCGTCAAAATCCGTCCAGCAGTTTTCCCGGCCATAGCTGACAGACAAACAAACAAACAGACAGACAGAAGTACCAAAATATATATTATATTTATGAATGGCAATGTAAGTCCACCATCGGATCATAAAGCACCAATATGCATTCGCATGAAGAGGAACACACATATACGCATAACACTCAAATGGGATGGGATGGAATACCATGGAAGTATATCTGATTCCATGGAATCTGACCTCTAGTTTATTGCTGCTATCATAAAGAGGTGTGAACAATTGAATATTACATGGTTTGCCAATGTAGGCACTGGTGAGTGGTGTGGTACTGCATGGGAAATATCCCAATATAAAATATTTCATACCAGTAACCTGTAAATTATTTATAAATTAAAATTAAATGCTTCAAATTATGTATCATTTCAGTAAGATGACATATATATATCAATGGCAACAACTTCATGCTATTTGTGGGTCAGTAAGTTACGTGTGCAACATGCATGAGCCGAAAATAATCCAGAGAGACAGAATGAGATGCAGATGTGTTCAAGATAAAGAAGGAATTGAAATATACCTGTGCGAAAATCCTGGATAAAAAACTAGCTGATGTCTCATTGACTGTCAAGGAAAGAGCCACAAATGATTAATATTTATAAGTTCATCATTAAATTAATTTTAAATTACAAACATTGTCTCTCTATCACATGCCACATGGTACTTATCCACACTAAGGCAACACCCATGTTCATGTGTACATTGTGTGTCCCCGGGACTGTCCCCTCCAGTCTGGAAAAAGTATCATATATAGCTCCCAATAGCATTTCAAGATCCAATTCAGCTTCAGTAACTGTAATTCTCTAATGTAAATGGACTATAAGTATGTTATCCTACTAGTATATTTGACTAATTGTACCATAATCATTAACTATTTTATTACTGTATGGATTATATCGCTCAGTTTCAAAATAGCCTATATAATTAACTATTCTTCGTTGATATGTAGTTTAATATCATAATGGACAGAGATACCCTAATACATTCATGTTTAGGTTAATTCATATAATAAGACCACAAACACACCTGTTTGTTGAACTTATTAGATGAAACCCCCTACTGTGACCCAAATATACAAATGGATCATGGAACTCAAATAATTACTAATTGATTATTCATTTATATAAATAGACATGATATGTCTGGCATGTCTGTTTTTCCAGGATGAAATTGTAATATATAATATATATATAAGTTAAAAAGTTCCCGGATCCCGGTTTAATCGGGCTAGTGATTCAAATGGGGAGGACCTGACACATATATCCATTGATTAATTGCAACAACGTATACGTGTGTACGTTTATAAGAAAAATCACTCTGCATTCTATGAAGCAGTATCCCTCCAATACTTTCACCAGCTGATCGAGGAAAATTACAAAACTAAATCCCCAATACACGTAAGAAATCAGATCCCTCCAATACTTGCACTAACTGATAGAGGAAAATTACAAAACTAAATCCACACTACACGTAAGAAATCAGAGTAAATAAACCTCAACGCAAAATGCACAACTTGCCACAAGACAGTTTGTTAGTTTTTCAATATGCCGTAAAAATTGATAACCATCAGTGCGACGTCTATCCTATTTTTATTCTATGATGAAAACCAGTAAAGACGTCATGACAATGTGTCATTTTGGATTTGTGGGCCAGAATCCAGACAAGATTGCACAATCCACGACAAATCTTGTCACGTCGTGACCACTGCATTGTGTTACATAAATTATTCTTTGCGTCATGTCGCCGATAAAAGGAAAATTTGAGGCATAGCATGTGTGGTTGCTCCACTACGTGTCACGTATGATTCATATTATTCTAGAATCATATACCGATCAACGAGGTGTAAGAGTTGTGACGACTCAGATCATGTGAAACTACAGCGCACAAGCTGTCTGTGGTCGACTAACTTGTGGGACTGTTGATATGTACACCGTATATATGTTAGTAGACAAATGTATTCTACACGTAATACATATAGTTTAAGCATAATATACTGTTTAGCAGTAAACAAATGTTTTGCCTTGAAAATACGGAATAATCGTTTTTTGGGGAAAAAGGTGGTGAACTTGTAAAAACAGTATCTTCTCTGACATACGTCATAACAAAATATCCTTGCACTAGTTAAGATTTGATAAATTGCCATATTACTTCCACTGCTGTAGATCACTGCGTCCGTAGATAGAGATCATATGCCACAGTTCACATAAATGTAGGGGTATATCGGTACTGCTCTTGTACAAGTTATATTGTAATTGTTCGATATTGAAGTTTCGGTATTTCTATATTTTCTATCTCAATAAATTCGCACAGCTTGCGGAGATGTTTTACATTTGTATTGTCATTGAGCAGTTTGCTGATCGTTATTGTATTAGGACGTCGAGCAGTTAACTTTGATATCAAACTACACCGGGAGGTGGTAAAGTTTTACACATTAGAAGATATTTAAATTCATCACCTTTTCCCCTGTATCACATAACGCGCAAGTGCTGTCACCAGGTCGGTACTATTCCATAACCCAGTTTATATTGCTAACTGATGGCTACTATACTCCGTAGTTTGCACTGTTGAAATGGGCCGACCCTGTGCAGCCTTAATGTTCTGCCCTTAAGGAAGTCCATGGTTCACTTACACGTTGTCATAGTTGCACACTGCTATCGCTTTTGTATTTCTTGCCAGGACAGAAAGCGAAGCCGCAGCCAACTAGCGTCATCTTGTTGTGGACAACCTGATGAAACAGAACAAAAAACTCTAAGGGCATGCGTGTAATGTAGCAGTATCACTGGCAGTTCATTGTTGCACGAATGTAAAGTATTTTCTAACGACATGCGTATGATGTAGCATCACTGGCAGTCCATCGTTGCACGAAGGTAAAGTACAAAGTAAAGTTCATACACTCGCAAATTTGTATGGCATTTTTTGCAGGCGTTTCGATATAGAGACCTAAACGGCCGAATTCTGGTCTCTGGTCTGGACCAGGTTTCGCGTTTCCACGTGTGCAGTCTTTTGAATTTCCAATGTGATTTAGGACCTTATCTGCATGATAGCAAGTTGCTACATTCACATCGTAATCTACAGTGAAATATATATTCAGTCGTCCGCTTTCCGACAGAGTAGTACTTTGGTGGTTTGGGTGTTATGGGTTTAATTTTGTTTATACCACGATCGCCTATCTTACTATATAAATAAAGCCATCTGTTTAAATTTTACATTTAATCAACACCTGTTGATTAAAAGTGCCTACTGTTGATTAAACTTCGCAGAGTGGATTAAACTTTCTCCATACAATTTGAACGGAACGTGTTTATCCATCGCATTGTAAAGATCGTGGCATAAACTTCGCAGAGTGGATTAAACTGTCTCCATACAATTTGAACGGAAAAGTGTTTATCCATCGCATTGTAAAGATCGTGGCATAAACAAAATATACGCTCGTGGTGTAAATCGCCAATCCCACTCGTGGATTAAATTTGTTATTCAGAAACACTATGCGTATATGCTATATTTACATAACATTGAAGGGGGAGATCTCGAGTCTCAATTTGTGTAGCATTCAACTTTTTTACACACGTGGTCATGAATGCAGACTCCATTCGTTTGGAATTGGGTTTGAAATGTATAAAGTTTGACGCGTCGTATCGTGGTCACTTATGTCTGAACATTTGGGGGAAGTAAGTCGACTAAATATTTGGGCATTTTGTTAATAATAATGTTATGGAAAAGTGAAAAACTATTTAATTGCCTTCTATCTGAGAGTGTTTCCCAACCCATTTATGTTAGTAGACGTTTGTGGGATACTGGTCTCGTACAGCCACTTATTATTCGTGCAGCATCGTATTCTACATCATCAAGTTGTTTAAGTAACTTATCTGGTGCTCCTGCCCAGACACTACTCGAATATTCCATGATTGGACGTAAAATACAGAAAGCAAATGCAGTCACTGGAGCTATACGCAGAGCATTTACACGCATGGATACTAAAACAATGTTGAAACTATACAAAAGCCTTGTGAGACCACATCTAGAATATGCCCAACCGGCTTGGAGTCCACATTTAAAGAAAGACATTGAAATGCTGGAGAAAGTCCAAAAAAGATTCACAAATTAATACCAGAAATGAAGGGCCTACCATTTGAAGAAAGACTAAAGAAGCTAAATATACCAACACTAAATTACAGAAGAATAAGAGGAGAAATGATAGAATGCTTCAAGATATTTAACACCTATGATCCGGAAGTCAATGACGTACTAAAAAGAAGCACCGACCTCAGAACCAGAGGGCATAATTATAAGCTATTTCTGGAAGGAGCGAACAGGGATGTGATAAAATACTCACTCGGTCTAAGAGTGGTGTGGCCATGCAATCATCTAACAGAAAAGGTGGTCTATGCAGAAGACATGAACACTTTCAAAAATAAACTAGATTACCATTGGCAGGACCAAGAAATTTAAATAAATTTCAAGGCTGAGTTGAGTCTGACAGACCCTGATACGATCAGTCAAACCAAAAATAAAAATTCAGGAGACTTTCTGAGAAGTAGAAGAAGAATCAGTGGTGGATATAGTGGCATCTTTAGAAGCCATCGTCCACTAACAACATAAGGTTACATAAGGTAACAATAAAATGGGTTAATCCTAGTTGAGTGTCTTTCTCTGTATTCATTGTTGACATGTTAGATATTCCCACTGCATCGGAGACATGTATATAGTGTGTGCATATATATCTTCATATTATTTTGTAAATATCATTCTGTATTTCTCAATATTCATTTGCAGTTATGAGAATAAAGCATCAATCAAAAACTGAAACGACGTTAACACATAAACAAACAAACAGACACACTTAATGATATATAATAATTTCATAAACATCGCATATTTTTTACTCACTGAAAATAAACGCCTGCATGGGAGGGGTCTTATCTTTTGCGTATATATTGTGTATAACGTATTGTATATAGCTTATGCATTTTACATCTTAAATGCTATCTTTTTTGCAATAAAGCAACCATAAATTTACCTGCGTGAAGTGACCGACGGTGCCCTGCGCGCTTGTGTTGACGTTATACACGAAGTGCTCGATTTCGCCATACAATCCACCCACTGCACCACTCAAATCCTTGACAGCTGAATTAAAGGCCATGTTTTGTCCAATCGTCGCTGAGTATGCTATGGAAATACAGTACAAGGTACACTATAACCTGCCTAAATATGTGTATTATTTCATCGCATATATGTATACTCGCTATAGCTACCACCAATCTGCATTGCTATCAATATTTTCTTCGACCTCCATGTGTTATTTCGCTGCCAGTTGTCTCGCAATACACATTATTGATCTTTCACAACAATACATTGATCGATTTAAAAAATGAAGGATTTGTTTTAACTGACCCACGGCCATTAGTTTCTCTATCAGTTGTGTAATCAATTGTATATCCGTTAGTGCGATAACTTGAAAAAACGCCAACCAATTACATTCATATTTGGTACTACACCATGCAGTAGCATGGTGACTGGCCAAGGTTAAAGTGGTGTGGAACCAGCCGATGTGGACATTTTGTGGAATTATAGAATACTCTTGCTCAAAGAGTTATCCTCATATATTGTATACACATATATCACAAAATTCGCATACATGGATTATAAACAGCAGCTCACCTTGTCGGAATGATTGGCATTAGTTTATCGCGATTAAGACGTCCCACAACTGCGCGTACTTCAGATTTTTTAAATTGTTTTTAATTATTCAATCGACGAGTTTGAATTCTCGGCAATATATAGTAGATGATAGTCACGTTCTTACAGATTGGATAATAATGTCTGAGTACTTACTGATCAAATTTTGCTGATTAATTAAATTGACACACATAGTTGGCGTTAAATAGTAAACAGACGTATGGTTAAATATTCTATTGGCAATTCTGTTTTACCAGTTTTACCATCTTCAAACACACCAGTAGATTACTCGTATCATGTAAATGACTAATATAAATTTTGAGGAAATTTCAGAACCAACAGGGTTTGATTAATTCTGGTTTCCATATCTCCTCATCCCGAACGTCACTCAGGACCTGGAACTTACGTCATAAATTGCTCGGAAATGGCAGCAAAATGACGTCTTTCATGGAAGTGAGTATTCGCCATTTTCTTCACATATATAAATAACTCTAATAAACAGATAGCAAATGAGCTATGTATCATTTTTGCTGGCTCACTATGAATGCCGTGATTCTTGTTCCCCTATAAATATGACTGTTGAGAATGTACATGTGTATGAGTGTTCAAGTGACTTAATTTGGTCACCATTTTTCGAGGTTGTGACATTTGGATGACAAAATCGTCATAAAACGATTCTGTTCAATATCCCGATTTTGAAGTATCCACGGTGAGTTATTGCACGCGAAAGCTCATTAGTCCAATATATATATTTCTGTTATCTTTGGAAAATATAGAAAACAAGTATGACATGGGTATCTGGCCCTGGCATCGATGTGCCAACTTTGAACCACACCATTAGACTCACGGGGATACCTATACATGTACATCTGTTTTATCCCGGCAGATTTCTGTCCTCAATCCCTTGCCTCTACGACGTCTCCTTTAAGTCCACACCATTATCATTCATGTGTAGATGATGATTATTTAAGTTTGGTGAAAATCGGCAAAACCATTTTATTCATGCACTCCCCTCCCCATCACTGACTCCAATTGGGCCACTTTCGTTTCTTTAAACCACATCAATATATTCATCGTATCACGGAGATGACTATGTATAAATTTTATAGAAATCGGCGACGAAATCATTCTGGAACACCTAGTACAAACGCTATCGCATGCCAAATGGGGTGGGATGCTGAAAAATCGCAAGCCAATTTGCGCGCGATTTAGTTTGCCGTGTCCCGCGTGACTCAGCATCGCATGCGAATATCTTATACTATGTTTCGATTGTAAAATTCAAAGAAATGTAACTCTAATATACCCGTTATTTAGTAAAAAATCATACCAAAAGAATGACACCACAAAGAGACACGTTTCAAAAACACTATAGGAAAAATCACTTTTAGGGTGGGTGGGCTTGGGGGAGGCGGACGTCACTGTCTAACCTGTTAAGCAACGTCACAACTCTATATATAAGCGCCCGCGGCTACCACTTTATAGCATCAAGGGTAGACTGAGCAAATCGAGACGGGATGCTGGTCCCGCCAAACTCTCCAGACGGCATCGACATATCAAAACGCATGCGATTCTCGCCTATCGTATCTGTATTTGGACGGGATTGTGTGCGGATGCGCTGTCTGGAAGCGCCCTGCATGTAAGCTAATTACAGACTCACATATAAATAGTGGGTCTGATTTCTTGTCGCAGACTCTATTCCTGAACCGCGGGGTTCCATGTCAGTGGTACCAATAAGAACTCACTAGTAGCACCAAGATAAAAGTGTCCAATATACACGATAACGTTGCGCGGTGTGAAATAATTTGGGGGAAGACCGAAAACGTCCGGAATACGATGGACTCAGTATCAGTATGATTCCGAATGCGTGGTAACAACAACTGCAGACGCACACTGGTTCCAATCACTTACTTGGTTCGGCTCGCTTGTCGGATTTATCATGACCAGCTGGGCATTGGTTCGCCCATTTCTGGGCTGATGTTTGAAGTTTGTCGTCCCATTGCTGAAACAGATTATGAATACGTTGCTTGGCGACAACACAAAGCTTTAGACACCACTGATTGTGTGTATGTTCATATAATAAGATCTACAAACAGCGTGGGTCTGCAAAAATGGATCAATTATGGAAAAAGTTTGGTCAAGCGTTTCAAAAGATCAACTATAATACAGGATACTTATATGGTTATGTTTTTTTAATTATTTATTTATTTCAGAAGTTATAGTATGCGCACACAGGTCGGTAGGCCACCCGGGGTATGAACCGGACGAAAGTCCATCTCTTACTATTTCCGGATGTGTTTTATAACACGAGGCACTATGGTTGTGTTCAAATTTATTTGAACATATTTTTATTATCATGCACCCAAGAAAATGACAGTTCAATTACGAGCATACGCAGAATGATTCATAATCTATTATATATTTTGGAAGATCTGTGTGTCTGTGGTCTGTGTGTGTGTGTGTTCGCGATGAACTCAAAAACGGCCCACCCGATTTCGATGAAACTTGGTATGTGGGGGTATTTTCGGCCGGGGACGAACATAGGCCTATTAATTTGTCCGTGCGAGGTCAACTTTTCACGTGCCGAGGTCAAATCTGTTTTTACGCCGTTTTGCGCTAATATATTTCAGTTCGGTGCTTACAAATCGATTCGAAACAGCGCGAATAATAACATGCCAGTCATAATAATGACACTATGAGAATCTTTCGTGTTTCCTCTTTCCAACGATATATAATATGTATGTATCCGTTTTAGTTATCTGCCTCAATTATTAAGAAGAAGTGGTACGATCTTCTATCAGGGTAAAAACAATGCGTAACTTCTATGACGTCGTTAGAGGTCATAAAGTTAGATCACGTTAACTCTTCTCCGGCCGATGCATTTGACTGTTTCAGACGTCTTGGCGATATCTCGGGCACCGATGGTAATTTATCTTTACGTTGAAACTTGATAATTAATGAGCGTGTGTATATGAGGCGCGTTTATATACTTCAGTGGAAATCAAATCGGGTTAAACTGGCGGATTTTTACGGACGAAATTTGATGCATAGGGTATCTCGGTATCCGATGGGCCGATTTCCCGGTATCCGCTTGGCCGATTTCCACCATTTTTGGGGTGTTGGTCCACCTGACCTTGACCTTCAAAATGGTAAATTCAAGGTCAAATCGGGTAAAACCGGATGGATTTCGACGGGTACTTTTGTCCGGTACTTTTGTTCGGGCACTGTGTTTTGGACGGGTCAAATCGTGACCCCACTTGACCTTGGCCTTCAAAATAGACAATTCAAGGTCAAAGCCCGGACGAAGTCGGGTCACCTTCTAGTACTGATATAAAGACGAAATAGAGCGACCAGAACACACTTTTTTCAAGTTATTCTCGATGGTGTGTATAGAAAGAATGTTATCAATTTTCTTCATATAGTCGCATGTAATGTGGATGATGGTGATTATTGGCACAATAAAGATATATAAACATACCAATTTCATCAAGTCTCGAGGGACAACAGTGTTGATGTCCTTATCTTTGTCGACAAAGGTGGCTCTGTAGTCATTGTGAAAATCGACTATGTCTATTTTATCCCGGTCTGTAATCCCACTCATGCTGGCATCCACGTCTGAGCTGTCTGTCAGACAGTTTGTGTGTTCTGTTATGGCCTGGTATTCAGCGGGGCATTCTGAAACTAGATTCAAAACAGACAAACTGTTATAATCATAATCATAACCATTCACGGATATTATATGTCATGCGTTTTGTCCGGCGACAATAGTCATATTGTATGTTATATAACCTTGCAGCGAGTATCATTTTAAAATTATCAAGCATTTCAGATTCTACAACAGTCCGACAAAGAATTACATGCATTTAAAACCCACCGGCGTGTTACCCCTTTGTCCGGACACGGCTCTTATCTGACAGAACGCTCAAGCGTTTTGATCGCATGAGCATTATTTTAACGCCAACAGTCATTATTTTTTAAGAATGCCCGAGGGATTAAATCGACTGAGGGACGTCATAGAGTGGCTCCTCCCCCAATCATGTATGCTGAGTCAAGAGCCTGTCGGCAAGCTGCATTAAATATCGGAACACTTAAAGGCACTCAATCCGATCAGGCCCTCATAAATTACTATTTCTTTGGCTTCGGGGATAAACAAAATAATTGATTCGAGACGAGTAAACCTAGCTATCAACGCTCATAGTGATCAGATTGTTTTTTGAAGTTTTGTTATTTATATTGTTTCTGGCCCAGAAACACGCCGTCAAAAGGATGGTCTCAGTCAAAATTGCGTTATTAATACACTTGATTTTAGAGTTATCCAGCTTCGCCTGTTGAATAAGTGTTTCTGTGAAAATTATTAGTACGCATCTTGAGAGAATTGCAAACTTCAAAAATCGATATCTAATAACTCCTCGACTCAAATCAAATATTTATTTTACCCCTGAAGTCAAAGAAATAGTAATTTAGGGGTGCTTAATCGGATTGAATACCTTTAATTTGTCTGAGCTAATTAAAACTGACAAATATTTAGCGATTTTGATTTTATATTGCCAAAAAATAAATAAAATTTCTTTAAACTTTGATACAAAAACACCAACAGCTATTTGGACTAACTATTTAGAAAAGTCCACAGACAGGCTAAAACACATATATATATAACATCTAAATACGTCCCTAAGTCGGTCAAATAAACACAAAACCGTTTAACACAGATTTTAACTATACGTTACTTATTGAACGAGAAAGTGCTCACATGGTTATTTTTAATACAATGGTGAAGCACAGAAAAAAATAACATTTCCAGTATCAAATTGAAACAGAATAGCGTATATCCATGTGTATATATCATATCATGCATATCTACGCTGGCTTCGCCAAGATACCATACTCCACTAGTTCAAAACATGGTAACTTTCTGTTGCTGACAGGGAAGTTTTATAACATTAAAAAAAATGCAGTTAATATAATGTTCGGTTATACCTGTTCCGTAATAACATTGTATTTTATAGCAGGTAAAGGTCCTAACTCGAGTTTGCATGGTTTGGGGGCTTGAATTAATCGATTGTACTCTGCGTCGCTTGGAATTTCATTGATGTTGGCTCACAAAGCTACACAAATCTTGCAACCTCGAGCTGGGAATTTATTTTCAAGGAACAAGTATTAACACAGAAATATATTACCTGCGTGGTTTGTTCAATCTTCAACCCCATCAGAAGATAATAGAAAAGGTCACAGGGTTTGAACATATGGAAAATGATATATACGGGGGTATATAGCCAGAGTAAAGATTCATGTCATGATCTAACATGTGTGCCGAACTTGGAACATTTTAGGGTGAACATTATAGGTACGTAAGGCGTTCGCATTGGTCTGTAAAATCATTATCATCAAGAGAAAATGTTGAACAATGGATTGGTTTTGTTCTTGTGTTGATTGTCGATAAGACATGGATAACGTGATCATGCGTTGTTTTTTAACTTTTCTTGAAGCACGAGTCGTTTTACAATCGATACAATATCTTTGATAAATGGTCAACAGAACCGAGATTCAAGCAATATTTGGCGATAAAATGACTATCAATGTTACAGTACTGTTCACATAAGTATGCAAAATGCATGGAAAGTGTTGAACATCAGCGATCCAGTTAAAACGAGGTTTTGGTGTTTGAAAAAAAAAAATTGTGTGCACATTTACTCACTGCGAAAACCCCATATTTAAAGGGGTACTGTACCCAAGATGTTGTTGTTGGTTTCTATAATCCCCGAGTCGGAGAATAAGGTAACAACTTTTCCATTTTTTGAAAGTCTGTTGAGTACGAAGTATTGTTACGGATGGCAAATTTACCGGAATGCAAAAATACAAATTGTCGTTGTCGATTAATTTTTGTACAGTTTTCAACCAAATGAATCAAATAAAAATTGTATTATATGCTTAGTAGTCCCATATACTCATTTAAGTTAGTGTATTGTCACTAGTCAATGAGTGGCTTGGGTTTTCTCCCCGTATAAGCATAATGTTTCAAACGATCGTGTGTGCAATTGTTTTATTAATCCAGTATCCCTCAATTATAATTTGATTACGTTTTGTACACGGACATTCGAATTTTAAGAGACGCCATTTTATGGCTGGAGCCATAAAATCAATTTATATTAAATTATTAACTTTTAAATTATTAAATTTTAAGATAGCCTATTAACCTGAGCGCTTACAGAATACATCTTCGACTCAAATTACTTATATTTATATATAGTATCGATAATAGATCGTTGTTATCACCGGGAATTTATTGAAAATGGCGTACAGTACCCCTTTAATGCTGGCATACCACATTCCATTATTAACTGAATTTAAAAACAAAACAAATCCATTCCTGAGTTTTCATGGAGTTAGACTTTTTTTTTTATAGATGCTAGGATTTTACAGATTTCAAGCTCATATTTCAAATTGTTTCATGATTCCTCTCCACAATTGGTACAGTTAGGATAATAATGAGACAGTTTTACCAGGTATCGTGTTGTTGGCGCCAGAATATTCGAAAAATCACATTGTATAAAGAGCGTTTTTACATCATTACCATTATTTTTCATGTTTTATTTCCTAATAAATTATTATGGAATGTTAACGTATTTCATGTCGAATTAGATGAGGCATCTTTAAATCAAGAAAGAAACAAAAATAAACAAACACAATTGGATAGTAATATATTGCTCACATACACTGTCCGAATCCATGGCGCAACGACAAACTTCGGAAGAAACGTCCCTCAACTGGCGAGTCCTAATTCGAATTAAATAATAATTGAAATGTGTTGCTTTTCGGCGGGGACAACACGGACATCACAAACTGTCTGTGCTGAACTGTGGGCGTGAACTCAGGTAATCAAGGCAGAGCTGTGAATCAGACAAAATGGATAGGTGGCTCCAATGACAATTCAATGAGTGGGTTTTAAGTCAGATAATATTCTCAGCGTCGGGAATTCGGTAAAGAATAGACTCGGGCAAGCCCTCGTCTATTCTTTTACCGAATTCCCTCTGCTTCGAACATTATCCTATACGTATTACTGTATTGCTGAAGAGGTTACTTCGTAATTCCGTGCAACAAAACTTTGTTCGACACTTTGTTGGGTAGTCCACTTGTGTACTATCGCACTGTACTCGCTTGAACGGTTCATCGCACTTAATGTTAAATTACAGATTGCGAAATAGTTAGTATGTTTATATCATGCCTGCCGCCACAGAATCGTCGCTATTTCAGGGACATTGACCGTATTTGGTCATAATCGGGACACGACCAGCTCACTTGTTAGCAAATCGTCGTTAAGATACATGCAGCTTGTAATTGTTGATCAGTATCCAGATACGATTATCAAGGAAAAATCGAGATAAAAAAGGTCACTTTAAAATTATTGTATGTGCCATTTTCGCGGTGTATAAACAAACTTGTACATATCAATTTACCGTTTAATCATGACGGCTCTGGTGTTTTCAGCCATTTTAATTATGGTCGGTTTGAAACAGCCAAAACGGTAATTATTAACATTTGTTTTTACAATATGCGTTGGAGATGCTCTATATATATTCTTATTTGAGCATCGACTCACTTGTTTGCCGAACACTGTCGAAACATATTACAGATCGGTTTACAAATGCTCGGGTATTCAGCCTATATGAAGATTATGAACTTTTGTTTTTCATCCATATTTGCGAAAATTATTTGGTGAAATCTTATTCCAGTGAAAGGTTTTTCCACAAATTGTTTTGCCAGACAATGATTGCATATACAACGATATCTAGTCGGGGTTCACGATTAGATATCGATTGATATTCAATCTGAGTAACACATGCCACGCGATGTTATGATTTCTATCAAATGGGGGTAACCGGAGTAAAATTCAGGTAACCGGTGTTTTAAATTCAGGTAACCTATGTTAAATTCAGGTAACCGGTGTTAAATTCAGGTAACCGGTGTTAAATTCATCGCACCGAAGAAGACGTGTTTTTGAAAGTTGATCACTTGTGATGTTGTGAACTGTTTCGAATAAATCTAAGGGAACTACTCGTCAATGAATATTTAGTAGAGAAATGGTTAAAGCAGATTAAATTAGTGACCACATGTCCCACTGGATAGCTTACTCATTGATTGTGTTCATATCACTCATGTTTATTAATTCACATGTTTCCTAAAATCTGTATACCTACAGCATCCCTTACTAATATAGTAATAAATAACTCAATCCTTTGTGTATACATATTGCCTCCTTATGCAATTGAATCGTAGTCGTCTGAACGTTCACTTATATGACCGACACGATGGGATGGGCCCGGTTTCAGATGAACAAACAGCTCTACTGAAAATAAGTAATTACGTCAGCCATTGTTCGAAATAAGTAATTACGTCAGCCATTGTTCGAAGTAAGTAATTACGTCAGCCATTGTTCCAAATAAGTAATTACATCACCCATTGTTCTAAATAAGTAATTACGTCAGCCATTGTTCCAAATAAGTAATTACGTCAGCCATTGTTCCAAATAAGTAATTACATCAGCCATTGTTCGAGATAAGTAATTACGTCAGCCATTGTTCCAAATAAGTAATTACGTCAGCCATTGTTCCAAATAAGTAATTACACCAGCCATTCGAAATAAGTAATTACATCAGCCATTGTTCGAGATAAGTAATTACACCAGCCATTGTTCGAAATAAGTAATTATGTCAGCCATTGTTCCAAATAAGTAATTACGTCAGCCATTGTTCGAAATAAATAATTACGTCAGGTGACACTCCACAGTTTCGAATTATCAGTAGGGGTAAATTTCTTAGAATAGAGTACCAGTGTTTTCTGTCACCATGGGTGTGGTATGTTTATTGAGAGAAGGTTAGTTATGAATCTGTGGATTTTTAGAGGATGTCTTTGAGTTTTGAAAAATATTGTTTCAGGTGACCTTGACCCCACCAGTATGAAGTAGTAGCGATTTCTGCGAAACAGTGGCTCCAGACACCAGCGTGACATTTTAGCACCTAAAATTTGTCATCTGCATGAAAAATATTTTTTAAAAACTTACAGTGGTGAGAAGTTTGAAATTTTTTGATATTTTTGTGAGGAAACAGTGTTCTTCCAGACAACATAGGCGGCTATACCATAGATCTTCTGGTTTTTGTGTCCCACGAGCCTGAAAATCGCTTATTTTGGCCATTTTTGCATCAAAATTTCATTTTTCAGGCACACAATCAAGGGGCATAACTCTTGCTACCCCCATTAAAATGACAATTCTGTACCAAAATCTTTAAGCCTAGTATGTGCTCAACCCAGGTATATATACATTGTATATGTGTTGTGGGATCACATTTCTGTTATTTTTCATTGAATTGATGCCCCCTTATTTTTGCACCAATCCCTGCAGAAACTGTGGAGTGTCACCTTCAAGACCAGCAAATAGCACCATTTTCATCTATCAACTTGACAAATATTGTTACTGAAAATCATTTTTTAGCAAACCTGTTCAGTTAGAAGGAACATTTTATGGTAGATACACCATTCTTCTATACATATTCCAATACAGGTTGTCTTTAATCATATAAATTGGTGGGGATATGGAGTCTTGGAGCAGTGGGGGGGGGGTGGTGATGGTTCATGTATATGGTTATTGGTGATTTTTCAGATGATGGGTACTTCTTCATGACATCATATGCTCCTTGAATCTTAGCTGAAAAGGCTGATATTGTGACATTACACAGTATACAACAAGATTAGATATTCAGTCTTTCTTATTCACAAGTGTGAAATATAATAATACAGGTTTCCTTGGTCATATTTCACTTGACAACATATTGTTCATGTGATGTCATAACCTTGTAAAGCGTTCCCTTAATGCTAAATAAGACTTGGAATTTTTTAACCCATACTTTTGGGAGAGTATTAAAGATAGTTGTTGTATGAAATATTATGTTTTATTTTGATATCTGAGGAAAATATGCATCTCATAATATATTTATACAACATTTTAGCATTTCAGACCTTTTTCAAGCTATAGATGATGGTTGAATATATCCATTTTGTCACTACGTCAAGCATAACGTCATTGGGTTCTGAAAGACCCAAAAGGGGTGAAATCATGGGGGTGCATGTAAATCCCCACCTAATCTTGCTGCCTGTGATTGCAATAACGCATGGGGTGTAATATATCATTTTAAGCGGTATAATGCAGAGAATATGGAGGTGTGGTCCCTATTAAAGATTAATAAAATTGCATTTCCCTTAAGGTGACACTCCACAGTTTCGAATTATCAGTAGGGGTAAATTTCTTAGAATAGAGTACCAGTGTTTTCTGTCACCATGGGTGTGGTATGTTTATTGAGAGAAGGTTAGTTATGAATTTGTGGATTTTTAGAGGATGTCTTTGAGTTTTGAAAAATATTGTTTCAGGTGACCTTGACCCCACCAGTATGAAGTAGTAGCGATTTCTGCGAAACAGTGGCTCCAGACACCAGCGTGACATTTTAGCACCTAAAATTTGTCATCTGCATGAAAAATATTTTTTTTAAACTTACAGTGGTGAGAAGTTTGAAATTTTTTGATATTTTTGTGAGGAAACAGTGTTCTTCCAGACAACATAGGCGGCTATACCATAGATCTTCTGGTTTTTGTGTCCCACGAGCCTGAATATCGCTTATTTTGGCCATTTTTGCATCAAAATTTCATTTTTCAGGCACACAATCAAGGGGCATAACTCTTGCTACCCCCATTAAAATGACAATTCTGTACCAAAATCTTTAAGCCTAGTATGTGCTCAACCCAGGTATATATACATTGTATATGTGTTGTGGGATCACATTTCTGTTATTTTTCATTGAATTGATGCCCCCTTATTTTTGCACCAATCCCTGCAGAAACTGTGGAGTGTCACCTTCAAGACCAGCAAATAGCACCATTTTCATCTATCAACTTGACAAATATTGTTACTGAAAATCATTTTTTAGCAAACCTGTTCAGTTAGAAGGAACATTTTATGGTAGATACACCATTCTTCTATACATATTCCAATACAGGTTGTCTTTAATCATATAAATTGGTGGGGATATGGAGTCTTGGAGCAGTGGGGGGGGGTGGTGATGGTTCATGTATATGGTTATTGGTGATTTTTCAGATGATGGGTACTTCTTCATGACATCATATGCTCCTTGAATCTTAGCTGAAAAGGCTGATATTGTGACATTACACAGTATACAACAAGATTAGATATTCAGTCTTTCTTATTCACAAGTGTGAAATATAATAATACAGGTTTCCTTGGTCATATTTCACTTGACAACATATTGTTCATGTGATGTCATAACCTTGTAAAGCGTTCCCTTAATGCTAAATAAGACTTGGAATTTTTTAACCCATACTTTTGGGAGAGTATTAAAGATAGTTGTTGTATGAAATATTATGTTTTATTTTGATATCTGAGGAAAATATGCATCTCATAATATATTTATACAACATTTTAGCATTTCAGACCTTTTTCAAGCTATAGATGATGGTTGAATATATCCATTTTGTCACTACGTCAAGCATAACGTCATTGGGTTCTGAAAGACCCAAAAGGGGTGAAATCATGGGGGTGCATGTAAATCCCCACCTAATCTTGCTGCCTGTGATTGCAATAACGCATGGGGTGTAATATATCATTTTAAGCGGTATAATGCAGAGAATATGGAGGTGTGGTCCCTATTAAAGATTAATAAAATTGCATTTCCCTTAAGGTGACACTCCACAGTTTCGAATTATCAGTAGGGGTAAATTTCTTAGAATAGAGTACCAGTGTTTTCTGTCACCATGGGTGTGGTATGTTTATTGAGAGAAGGTTAGTTATGAATTTGTGGATTTTTAGAGGATGTCTTTGAGTTTTGAAAAATATTGTTTCAGGTGACCTTGACCCCACCAGTATGAAGTAGTAGCGATTTCTGCGAAACAGTGGCTCCAGACACCAGCGTGACATTTTAGCACCTAAAATTTGTCATCTGCATGAAAAATATTTTTTAAAAACTTACAGTGGTGAGAAGTTTGAAATTTTTTGATATTTTTGTGAGGAAACAGTGTTCTTCCAGACAACATAGGCGGCTATACCATAGATCTTCTGGTTTTTGTGTCCCACGAGCCTGAAAATCGCTTATTTTGGCCATTTTTGCATCAAAATTTCATTTTTCAGGCACACAATCAAGGGGCATAACTCTTGCTACCCCCATTAAAATGACAATTCTGTACCAAAATCTTTAAGCCTAGTATGTGCTCAACCCAGGTATATATACATTGTATATGTGTTGTGGGATCACATTTCTGTTATTTTTCATTGAATTGATGCCCCCTTATTTTTGCACCAATCCCTGCAGAAACTGTGGAGTGTCACCTCAGCCATAGTTCCAAATAAATAACTACATCAGCCATTGTTCGAAATGAGTAATTACGTCAGCCATTGTTCGAAATAGGTTATTACACCACGATTGTTCGAAATACGTAATTACATCAACCATTGTTCGACCGCGGTCTCATGGATGTTTTAATTCTCTCCGATACTTCAAAATGTGTGACAGGCTTAAAGTTATGTGAATAACTCCGGTAGGGTGATCAAATAGAAATGGAGAATAATCTTGATAAAAGTAGTTATATTATACAAGTATTATATCCAAATTGACAAGACACACCGTCATTCTGATATATTAATTAAATGTAGCGACTCTCGATAGTTTTCGTTAGTTTATCGCCGGTAGTTCATCCCGAATCGAGAGGTAAATGTTTACATTTGAGCGTAGTTCAGACGATGTTTTCTATGGAGTGTTACGGTCGATTTGATTGAGATTTTCGGTGATATTAGTAGAATGCTACATTACACCAGTTGGCATAGCGCCTGAATAATAACTGATCAGTTTCATGCACCCGAATAAGACCATATTATGTCTAAACTTACAAGCACAAATTGCTTATTATTTTTGAATGAACTGAATTACATATGTTTGTTGCGATAACATGGGGGGCAGGGATGTGGCTAGAGGGGGTGTTGGTGTCTCAGCCCCCCCAACTTTGGTCAAAATTTTCAACAGTTGGAAATTTCATTTCACACCAACAATGGGTTGAAAATGTTCTTGTCGTTTGATTTTCAAACAATTTATTGGGGGGAATTAATTGTTTTTGGACCAATATTTGCATATTTTCCTATTTTTTGTCAAACTTTTGGACTGAAATGGTCATCAGTTGGAAATTTTCCAACCTTAGGGGGGGGTGACAGGTTGGAAATTTCCAACACTTGGAAAGCTTGTGTCCTGGTCCTCCCCCTTGGCTAGTCAAAACTGCTACTAAATTTAAGAAAACAATATTGTCATACATTTGGTCAACATTGTCATTGGAATTGTCATCATTTGGAAATTTTCCAACCTAAGTGGGGGGGGTGTCAGGTTTGAAATTTCCAACTCTAAGAAGACTTGAGGCTAGTCTAGATGCTAGGATTTTGCGATTTTCTTGTTCAGATTTCAAAATTTTCCAACACCGGGCCGAACCATGGTCGGCCCGGTGTGTCACTGTCCCTCCCCCGTGACCAATACAAAACTGCTAATTAGTTTAACAAAACAATAGTTTAGTACATTCGGTCAAACTTGTGGACTGAAATGGTCATCAGTTGAAGAATTTTCCAACCTAAGAGGGAGTATGAGGTTTGAAATTTCCAACACTAGGGAAGCTTCAGTTGAGGCCAGTCTAGATGCTAGGATTTGCGATTTTCTTGTATAGTTTTCCAAATTTTCTCACACCGGGCTGAACAAACATGGACGGACACAATGTCCTGGTGTCTTACCCGTAGCCGTGTGCATTTGTCTGGAGTAGGCTACTAGATGTTAGGATTTATGCAATTCTCAGGTTACAGTATCTGAATTTTCTTATACCGGGCATATAGAACAACATAGTTTATGAATACATAGGATATTAGGCCTGAGGACTGATGTGCAAGGGGGTGCAAATGGAATTATGCAAAACTTGTGTTTGGTCTGTGATTCTGATTCAAGGGGGTGCAAATGGAATTATGCAAAATGTTGTGTTGGTGTGATTCCGACTCAAGGGGGGTGCAGTTGGAATTTCCCAAGGTGGACACCCCCCAACGGAGACCCCCTCTAGCCACATCCCTGATGGGGGTACACGTACTGACACAAAAACAACAGTCGAAGATTATATCATCCCCTAAAGGGCCTATACCCGTCAACGTGAGAATTACTTTGTTCAGGTATCACTTTGTTCGGGTATTACTTTGTTCGTGCCAGAGGGTTACTATGGGTCCATTTTATATATTAATGTCCTCGAGCCTTTGACATTAAATTTATAGTTTGCTTTGGCAGTATGGGCTCTGTCAATGAATTCTCAATCTTGGTGGGCAGGGTCAATGGAAAGTTCATATTACCTTTTGAAGTCTTCATATAGCATTTATTCATTCATTCTTTCATAAGAATAACACATCTCGATTATCATCATCATCACCATCAACACATACAATCAAACATCATCCACAGACTGGCATAGTCTGCACACACAACACAGAGAGTGTTATCATACACCAGTATAGGCATAGAATAGGCCCTGCAACCAAATGCAAATATATTACCGTTTGCATATATGATAAGCACGCATATGTGCATACACAAATATATGTTAAAGGAACTTGAGGAGTTCCTGAAAATACAAGAGATGCCAGATATCCAATCTATCTAATTGAGATATCTACAAACTGGCATCTCAGGTTATCGGGAGATAACCTCACAAAAGTAATAACATTAAAATATAAATAAAATAGGAAATATACTCCTAACTATTGGGCCGTATATACTTTATGTCAAAATGGACAAACTCTATGCTGAACTACTTGAAGACAAAAGTAATAATAAAAACATGATTATAACGATAAAATATAGAAACTGTGAACATTCCAGTTCAATGGGACATAGGCCACTATGTCAGCATAATCTGCGTTCAACCATAATCTTCAACCATAATCATAACTTGACGACATTTAGACGACAAAATAAACTAAGACTTAAAGACAATAACTTTCCGAAGACAACTTTACTTTCTGACCAACTAATCTAAAACCCCGCGAAATATTTGACCTTTGATAATTTACGCGCCGGCTGTGTGTATCCGATCAGCAGCGGGCTTACCTGTTTGAAATAGCAATACTAGAGCGTTTAGCATTGGGCTAAAGTGACAGAGTAATAGTTACATGCAGGGACGGATCTAAACAGCGAAGTAGAGAGGGTAAACGGGATGTCGTAAATACCGGTGATTTGGATGAATATGTTAGCTGCTAGTTGTCAGTATTAACTTGTATTAGTTATATATATACTAGGGCTAAATTACACCGTCACATTCGGGTATCACTTTGATCCAAAATTGTGTCTAAAATTGTGTTTATTGTCGTTTCAACGTCTATGCCATATCACGACATCAGTAGTTTAAATTGTGGGAGAAAGGCCAGCCAGATTATTAATATCACTATGAAATCACGCCACGACAAGTCCAAGTTTCCTTCGACGTAAACCAGCTAGGGAAATCGGTGGGTATAACACTAGGTAGGTATGACACTAGGTAGGTATGACACTAGGTATGTATAACACTAGGTAGGTATGACACTAGGTAGGTATGCCACTAGGTAGGTGTAACACTAGGTAGGTATGACACTAGGTAGGTATGCCACTAGGTAGGTGTAACACTAGGTAGGTATGCCACTAGGTAGGTGTAACACTAGGTAGGTGTAACACTAGGTAGGTATGACACTAGGTAGGTATGCCACTAGGTATGTATAACACTAGGTAGGTGTAACACTAGGTAGGTATGACACTAGGTAGGTATGCCACTAGGTAGGTGTAACACTAGGTAGGTATGACACTAGGTATGTATATCACTAGGTAGGTGTAACACTAGGTATGTAGGTGTAACACTAGGTAGGTGTAACACTATGTAGGTGTAACACTAGGTATGTGTAACACTAGGTATGTGTAACACTAGGTATGTATGACACTGGGTAGGTATAACACTAGGTAGGTGTAACACTAGGTAGGTGTAACATTATGTAGGTGTAACACTAGGTATGTGTAACACTAGGTATGTGTAACACTAGGTATGTATATCACTAGGTAGGTGTAACACTAGGTAGGTAGGTGTAACCCTAGGTAGGTATAACACTAGGTAGGTATAACACTAGGTATGTATAACACTAGGTATGTATAACACTAGGTATAACACCGATTTATAGTCAGGAGGTAGGTATAACAACGATTTACGTCAAATTACGATCGCCTTACCCTTTACTAGCGGACATTCGGCAAATTTCAGCAAATTTCTACATTTATCGGAATGCGTGACATTACCGTCATAAACGAGGTATAAATAGAACGATGCGCTATGAGAACTCACCGAGAACTGCAGTTCGAATTGAAGCGGCGATTATGGCAACGAACAGCAACATCTGAAAGAAACAAAACACTCAAAATTTAAAGATAATGTATCTATAAATAAGTATCTTCCTGGCAATTTTTTTTATATATTCCGGGATATAAAGTTATAGAAATTAATCGATGATACCTGTCCGGACAGCCGATACGCCAAGGATTATATAACAAACAATGTGTAAATCGTGGTTCACGATTAGATGTCTAGTGCCATATAATCGCGAGCACAGGTGGCACGTGATGTTCGATTGAATATCAGAATGTTGGATATCATATAATCCCATATCCCATAATATGTCAAATATAGCGAATTATCGAAATATGAAATACAACGAAAAAGCGAAATAGGAAAATAAAGCAAAATAGCGGAATAAAAACTGCATTGAAATAGAGCGAAATATAGAAACAGGAAATTATTTCTATTAACGAAATAACGGAGTTTTAAGTGTTTTAAAGAGCGTACCCCAAACCTCATCAAGGCCACCCACCCAATAGAAGAATTTGACTTATATTTCACCAGAGTTGATCTATAGTGGTGTTGCAATTTCTCATACAAATCGCCGTTATTTCGTCAAAATACATTCTTTATAGAGTTTTTACCCTTCAGATTAAATATGATACTCAATCGAAAACACGCGTGCCTCCCGTGGTCGCGATTATATGCCAATAGCCATCTAATCGTGAATCCCGATTAACTTTCTTTTGGTAGTCAAACGTGTGCGTATTAGGTGGTCCGGAACAGCTTCTCTTCGATATCAGCTATAGAGCGAGCTCATTATATAATCCAATTTATTACATGATCCTAAACTTATTCCATTCAATAAACACATTCTATAAATTGTGATATTAAACGCTCGAAATAGTGCCTGCTGACCTTCCGGTTTGTCGTCTGTTTACATTCCGTACGCTACGCCTCAAAACACTATGGTTTCCAATATTTTTCCAACAAACTATAATGAATGAAGAGTTTGAAAAGTTATGTCATTAAATATTCGCTATTAAATACGCCAAAGATTCTTTATTTATCTAGGACTATTTCTTTACGCGGACAAACAACGCATAGTTAAGTGAAACGTCATCGCATGCCTTATATCAGCCGATGTTAGTTTCGTGTCATATTCGTTGATTTAAGTATGCTTTATCGAGTTTTGGATCTACAATAGAACGGTATATACAATCGCATGATCGATCGTCCAGAATTGTGATTGACCGTGGCAATCCCTCATTCACATATCATGCATGTAGTAAGTGTTATTGATTTGATCTCACTGCATGTTTATCTACTTATGTTAATTTCATGCGTATGGAGACAGTTCCCCAATTGCGTCTTTAATTTTGCGACGTTTAGTTCTACGCATAATTCCGATAACATTATCATGTGGGCCGATGCAGCTGTGCCGGAACTCTTGGGGGGGGGGGGTGCAGATGAGAGAAAGTAACTGGAATAAACAAAGCGAACTATATATACAAGTACTAACACAAGAAAAAATGCTGATCATAACGAACTTTTGAAGAATCAATGGGCGAATATGCATGCGACATGGCCAGCTATGGCATATTAATTGTGACGACCAATTGGCTGCGGTCACTGGTATCACAGAATCGATGGCACAGTAGGTGTGACAATTTATTATGGTGGAGTTTTGTGACAATTGGTCATAATTAATATGCCATAGCCAGCCATGTTACCCGCTGAGTTTCCGCACAATGAGTCGACTGGACCAATTAACCCATTGCGTTTAACCAAGGTTGATCTCTGACTCTACTCATTACGTTTTGCTAAATTTTATTCGCTACGACATCTATAATTGCACGATCGATCTTCTAGAATTGTGTTTGACAGTGGCCTGGTGGCAATTCCTCATTGACTCACATATCATGCATGTGGTGCGTTTTTTATATGATCTCAATGCATGCATGTTTATCTACTTATATTAATTTCATGAGTATTAACAATTGCGCATTAAGACAGTTTCCCCAATTGCGTGTTTTTATTTTTGCGACGTTTAGTTCTATGCACAAGGTTTGACGTATTTACATTTGCTGAGAAATTACACGGGCGGTTTGTTCTTAGTAATAACAATCATGGCTGTTGACATAAATGGGTTATTCATTAAGTTATCAAGTGGACTTGTGTATTAGCATGCAAAATATAACACTGCGCGTTGAGTAAAGATCAACGGCGACAAGACATTCAGGTGGATACATCCTTGAGAAATCGACCGTCGCCGGTAGAGCTCGGTAGACTTGCAAAGGGCAACATGGCTTGCTATGGCATATTAATTATGACGACCAATTGACACCAAACTCCACCATAATAAATTGTCACACCTATTATGTCATCGCTACTGTGGTACGTGTGTCCGCAGCCATTATCTAGCTTACAAGAAAACCATAATCAGAAATGGTAACGCTCTCAAGATCATATTATTAGGCATAAATATAAATCTATATATTTTGAGAACTCCGTATATATATATTTGACTATATACTTTATAGAATCGAAAACGGCTGAACCGATCGAGACCAAACTTCCCATGTAAGGGTAAAAAAACACGGGAATGGTCGTCGCGGCGTTTTGGAGAAGCTCCGACCACCAGTTCTTCACTCCCAGTCACAAAAACGGCACTGTGTGGTTAATCGCGTTGATAGTTAAAGAGAGTTCCTATCCGCAGTGTAGTTGATAAAGAGCGTATGTGCGTAATGTGATTCTTATGTATGTACACGGGCGTCAGTGTCGGTATCCAGACATGAGCTCCTCGTGTGATTCTTACGTCTGGGTCCGGACGTGAGCGCGACTGTATCCAGACATGAGCGTGTTGTGTTATTCTTACGTACTTAGGGCTTCCTGTGAACGGGGGAGACCGCCCGAGGTTATCTTCACCTTGAAACGGGTACCCACAAATCATATATATGTGTGTGTGTCCTTTATAGACTCGAACCGATTGATCTCAAACTTGCTACCTACGGGAAGTGTCATGGACGGGTTAAATTGTGACCCCGACCTGACCTTGACCTTAAAAATTATCAATCCAAGGTCAAATCGGGTACAACTGGCGGATTTCGACGAAATTTTACACTATGTGCAGCATACGTGTCTCGGAAGCTGTTGCAATTGCTTTTTCGAACAAAGCCATGAGACGAACCACGCCAGTGGCGGGCTAACCTGCTAGTCTACTATATATTATGAGAATTCCGTATATATATATGTGTGTGTCCTCCATAGACTAGAAAACGGCTGCACCGATCGAGACCAAACTTTCCATCTAAGGGTAAAAACCCACGGGAATGGTCGTCGCGGCGTTTTGGAGAAGTTCCGAGCACCCGTTCTTCACTCTCAGTCACACAAAAACGGCACTGCGGAGTTAATCGCGTTGATAGTTAAAGAGCGTTCCTATCCGCAGTGTCGTTGATAAAGATCTTCCATATTTGGGTTCGTTAACCGGTTAACGCTCTTTATTCCCTTCGGCTTTCGCATACGGTTTTGTTTACGTTATCTGGAACTCGCTTCTGTGTGATTCTTACGTACTTAGGGCTTCCTAGGAACGGGGCACATTTTCATCGGGTCAGTTTTTCCGCCCGATGTGATCTTCACTTGAAACGGGTATCCACAAATATTATATATGTGTGTGTCCTTTATAGACTCGAACCGATTGAGCTCAAACTTGCTACCTACGGGAAGTGTCATGGACGGGTTAAATTGTGACCCCGACCTGACCTTGACCTTGAAAATGATCAATTCAAGGTCAAATCAGGTAAAATTTAAAAACCAAAAATTTATTCAAAAATATAAATAAAATTTAAATTCAAAAATTTAATTAATTAAAAAAAATTAAAAATTGTCATATTTCTGACGAACGCCGCCAGTGGCGGGCTAACCTGCTAGTCTCCTATATATTTTGAGACCTCCGGTATATGTATATATGTGTGTATATGTGTATGTGGTTACTTCATAGAATCGAAAACGGCTGCGCGGATTGAGCTCAAACTTCCTATCTAAGGGTAAAATCCCACGGACACAGTCGTTGTCGCGTTTTAGAGAAGCTCAGAGCACCCGTTCTCCACTGTCAGTCACAAAAAACGGCACTGCGGTGGTTAATCAAGTGATAATTTAATGAGCGTTTGTAAATGACGCGTCGCTATAAAAGAGCGTTTGTTTACAATTCAACGCAACGTTATCGCTCGAAATTTAGCATCGAAAAAATTTAATTTCTTTTATCAAAAACATAATTACGTGTTAGACTCTGTCATTTTAAGAATATGTAAGTATTACACACATATACACCAAGTCTCAGCTTAAAATTTTGAAAAATAAGAGTTTTATCGACATAAATCGATTTAGCATCGAAAACATTTAATTTCTTCCATCTAAAACATAATTACGTGTTGGACTGTGTCATTTTAAGAATATATAAGTATTACACGATTTTAATGCGAAATCATGTGTTAATAAATTTTGGGGTTCAGCTGTTCTTTGTGTTTTCTAAGCTGCTTCATATTGGGCCCCAGGGTTATTATTTTCGATACACTGTTAAAAATTCTATGGAAGCAAAGTGGTCAACTCGGGACGGGTCAACCGATTGAGCCCAAACTTGCTACCTATGGGTACATTTGTCCTGAAAGTGTCATGGACGGGTCAAATCGTGACCCCGATGTGACATTTACCTTCAAACTGGTCAATTCAAGGTCAAATTGGGTAAAACTGGCGGATTTCTGTACGTTTGTCCGAGGAGTGTTTTGGACGGGTTAAATCATGACCACGACCTGACCTTGACCTACAAAATTGTCAATTCAAGGTCAAATCGGGTAAAACTTGCTGATTTCCACGAAATTTGGTACAAATGTAGCACAAGTGTCTCGGAACCTGTTGCAATTGCTTTTTCGAACAAAGCCATGGGACGAATGCCGCCAGTGGCGGGCTAACCTGCTAGTCTATATATATATTTTGAGACTTCCGTATATATGTGTGTATGTGGGTACTTCATAGAATCCAAAACGCATGTACAGATTGAGCTCAAATTTCGAATGTAAGTGTAAAATCCCACCGACACGGCCGTGGTCGCGTTTTGGAGAAGCTCAGAGCACCGTTTCTCCAATCCCAAATCACCGCAATCGGCACTTCGGGGTTAATTGATATTCGCTCGCGATCCAAGAGGAGTAACTCTACATTTTTGTTTATCTGTATATGTATATTTTTATATCCATATTCACTTCAAACTGCTAAACCCGTTGAGCCAAAACTTGCTAATACCTCGCAAAATATAGAATTTACATTTTCTGATGTATACATTTTTTGTTACGGCTGAAAATCTTAGTCTATTTCCGAAACATTCATATAAACAAGCTCTAAACTTACACCCCTCGATTCCTGCTAACTCACGCACCTTATATGGCTGCTAAAATTTAGTAAATTCCAGGCAGTGCGATACGTCCCTGAATCTGACGGGACTTCCACTGCCTTCTGCTTTGACCATCTCGTCAACGACATTGTTGGCGAGAAAATAATTAGTTCAAATTACTAAATCCACACAATGCTAATTTTCTCTTCACGGCAATGTGAGAATCTTCGGGCAAGACTTTTCGGGTGGCCACCAAGTCGTGAATGCCAACAACAACGACATCGATTAAAAAGACAGAATTAACTCATTAAAAAATGCGTGTTGCCCCAAGCCGTGAATGACCATCTCGTAAAGGTGGGGGTCACTCCCAAGCCGTGGATGCCAACAACGACATTGTTGGCGAAAAAATATTTACTAAATCCACACAATTCTAATTTTCTCTTTACGGCAATGTGAGAATCTTCGGGCGAGAATTTTCGGGTGGCCACCAAGCCGTGAATGCCAACAACAACAACATCGTTGGCATACCTCTTTTAGGGACGGGTATCATAATTCCTCTTGATTAAAAAGACAAAAATTAACTCATTAAAAAATGCGTGTTGTGTGATTCTTATGTCTGTCGTTCCTAGGAACGGGGGAAATTTTCATCGGGTCAGTTTGTACCTTATATCATACCTCTTTTAGGGACGGGTACCATTATTTCTCTTGATTAAAAAGGCACAATTAACTCATTGAAAAGCCAGTGGCGGGCTAATCTGCTAGTCTACTATATAATTTGAGACTTCCGTATATATATATGTGTGTATATGTGTACTTCATGGAATCCAAAACGCGTGTACAGATTGAGCTCAAACTTCCTATGTAAGTGTAAAAATCCCACCGACACCGCCGTGGTCGCGTTTTGGAGAAGCTCAGAGCACCGTTTCTTCCTTCCCAATCATCAAAATAACCGCAATCGGCACTTCGGGGTTAATAGCGTTCATATATAAAGAGTGTTCGTTTTCCGCAGTGTCTATATAAAGAGCGTCGTTTTCGCTATCTACTTATCTGTATGACGGGAGTCTGTAGCCTGTCGCTCGAAATATTATGCAGAGAGAGACGGGAAGCGTTTGTATTCAATTCAATGCAATCTTATCGCTCGAAATATTATGCAGAGATATTTCACGACATTAGGACGGGTACGGCAGACTCGAAATATTATGCAGAGAGATTTCCGGGTACGAGCAGGTTAAAAAAAAGTAAAACAAAGAATGGTTGTCTGTCGTTCTTAGGAAGGGGGATTTCTACGGGTAAATTTTTCCGCCAGAAACAAAAAAATTAATTAAAACAATTTAAAATTAAAACAATTTAAAATTAAAACAATTTAAAAATAAAAAAAACAATTCAGAAAAAATATATATTAAATTTAAAAAACATTAAATTCATATTCAAAAATAAAAAACAAAAATAAATAAAAACAAAATAATTTTAAAAATGTCATGTTTCTGACGAAGTTTGGTACTAATGCAGCACAAGTGTCTCGGAACCTGTTGCAATAGCTTTTTCGAACAAAGCCATGGGACGAATGCCGCCAGTGGCGGGCTAACCTGCTAGTCTATCTACTATATAATTTGAGACTTCCGTATATATATGTGTGTGTGTGTATATATGTGGGTACTTCATGGAATCCAAAACGCGTGTACAGATTGAGCTCAAATTTCGTATATAAGTGTAAAATCCCACCGACACGACCGTGGTCGCGTTTTGGAAAAGCTCAGAGCACCCGTTCTCCAATCTCTGTCACAAAAAACGGCACTGCGGTGGTTAAGACATCAACGATCTTTATATTGACCTTATACGGAGGTTTTAACAATCAACGCTCTTTATTGCAATGGACGTGGCTAAACGACTGACCCCATGCGTCCGAAATACGGATGCGGATTCCAATGGACGTGGCTAAACGACTGACCCCATGCGTCCGAAATACGGATGCGGACGAAATGCAATTATCTCGACTAAAAAGGCAGAATTGATCTAAGAGCTCGAAATTGACTGTCCGCTCTGAAGTTTAGGACGGGGAGGACGGGTACCATGAATTAACTCATTGAAAAACAAAGAATGCGTTATCTCGGAAACGGGTGGAGCTATCGACTTTAAATTTGGTATGTGAATGTATCTTGCCCCGGGTACGAATTTTATCGGGTCGCCGAGCCCGTGAGACGCCCGTGCAGCGCGTGCGCAGACGAGATCTCGGAAACGGGTGGAGCTATCGACTTGAAATTTGCTATGTGAATGTATCTTGCCCCGGATACGAATTTTATCGGGTCGCCGAGCCCGTGCGACGCAAGCTTCGCGCATGCGCAGACCAGATCTCGGAAACGGGTGGAGCTATCGACACCGTTTCTCCCTTCCCAAATCACCGCAATCGGCACCGCGGTGGTTAATCAAGTCATAATTTAATGAGCGTTTGTTTTTGACGCATCGCTAAAAAGAGCGTCTGTTTACCATTCAACGTTATTAGCATCTGCAGAGAGATATACGGGAACAATAATTTTGAGTGGTTTCCTATGCGGGGAGATTTATTGGATGCCATAGTACTCTTACAACATCATTGTTATAGTATGTCAGGGCTTAGGGGGTAGTTAGTGTGGATATAGGCATAATGCTTCTCAGGTTGGACAAACTCTGTCAGGGGCTGCTCAATGGCCACGGGCAGGTTAAAAAAAATCATACCTCTTCTGGGTCTGGGCGTGTATAGACATGAGCGTGTTGTGTTCCTAAGAACGCGGAGCGTGTTGTGTTCATAAGAACGCGGATCGGGTAAGTTTTTCCGCCCTAGGTGAGCTCATACTTCGTATATAAGTGTAAAAACACACGGGGATCGTCGACGTCGCAGTGTGTGAAACATTCTTATGTCTGTCGTTCCTATGAACGGGGGAATTTTTCATCGGGTCAGTCTTAACCCTTTGAACCCTGGCTCCCCACAACGATCGACACCCTGACCCTGGGCTCCCAGTGGTATTTTTTATATTGTGGCCAGTGTTTAGATGTATGTTGTTGTTTATGTTCAAGTGGTGTCACATGTCTGAAACTTTAGATGTATGTTCCCCATGGACCACTGATTATTTTACGATCTGGTTACATTGCCACGTGGTCACTCCCTGGTAACGGTTGCTAGGCATCTACCCGATATTGAAAGTAAAATACAATTATAGCTTTTACGGTCGTAATTCAGCCCAAGGAAATGGCGTTTTTGATGCAGTCAACACCCTATTGTGAAATTTGAGATATATCTGGCCAGAAGTCTGATCCTAACTTGTATTTAAGGGTAGCAACGGTTGCTAAGCAAAAACCCCAAAATGATCGAATGACACCATTGCCCTGTGAATCCAATTGTATTATGCCCCAATTTAGACATTCTTGGCATGCACATGCTGATGCATGGTTATGTTCAAATGGTGCTACAAGGTCTAACATTTTACAGGTATGTTCCCATGGGCCACTGTGTATTTTTTTTAGAACGGTATACTTTGCCACACGATCACTCCCTGGTAACGGTTACTAAGCAACTACCCGGAACTGAAAGTATAATGCAATTATAGCTTATAACGTCGTATAATTCAGTGCTAAGAAACGGCATTTTCTATGCAGTCAATACCCTATTGTGAAACTGGAGATACATCAGATCAGAAGATTAAACCTACATGTAGTTTGTATTTAACGGTATCAATGTTTGCTAAGCATATAGCCCAAGTGATCGAATGAGACCACTGCCCTGTGTATTCAATGGCATTACGTCCCGTTTTAGACATCGCCTATAGGGCAAGGTGATGGTCATGTTCAAATGGTGCCACGAAACTTTACATAATTGCTCAATAATGCACGATTTGACCTCGTGTTTGTAATGTGCACGCGCAAGTAGATCGGACTAGATGGTATTGTGACCATGAAACCCATTTCCACAGTACTAAGCTGGTGCAATGTCAAAACGTGCAGCTGTATAACGCAAATTTATGTACTATGGAGATCCTTGATGTGATTGTATCATTTCACAAAAATCCATACATTTATCATTTTATCCTATGCGCATGCGCGAAACAAATCGGCTCAAATAAGAAACTGCGTGCGCCTTCCCCACATGTGACAGAACACTGATTATGTATGCAATACTAATTTAAACCAAAAAGAGTGATCGAAATGGTGTCTTTCTACAATCCTGCGAACCGCGCAACAATGTAGAGCTTTACCCGAATCGCTTCAAATAATGTACGTTTGTTGAATTCTGCGCTGTGCGCATGCGCGTGTTTTTCTACCCCAACTAGTCGGCAACAAACTCATACAAATGCACCCATGGCACTGCTGATGTTCCTTGGGATCATTTACATAGATATAAGTGGATATACCAATGGTGATAACATGTATACACATGCTACAAACGTTTATGATGTCGCTGAATGCTGCTGGCCGCTTTAGCGGCCAGTCGGGTGTATGAACGTTTTCTGGCTGGCCGCTTTTGCGGCCAGTCGGGTTCAAAGGGTTAACCTTCAAACGGGTACCCACAAAAGTGACCCCGACATGACCTTGACCTTGAAAATGATCAATTCAAGGTCAAATCGTGTAAAATATTGACAAGTGTCTCGGAACCTGTTGCAATTGCTTTTTCGAACAAAGCCATGGGACGAATGCCGCCAGTGGTGGGCTAACCTGCTAGTCTCATATATATTTTGAAGACCTCTGTCTGTTTGTATGTATGTTTGTCTGTCATTTATACAAATCTACGATTCTCGACCGATCGGGACGAAACTTGGTACGTGTGTGTAGTTTGACCAGGCGGTGGACGTTGTCGTATTGGCGAGCCCGTGTGACGCCAGTTTCGCGCATGCGCAGACGAGATATCGGAAACGGGTGGAGCTATCGACTTGAAATTTGGTATGTGAATGTATCTTGCCCCGGATACCAATTTTATCGGATCGCCGAGCCCGTGCGACGCCAGCTTCGCGCATGCGCAGACGAGATCTCGGAAACGGGTGGAGCTATCGACTTGAAATTTGGTATGTGAATGTATCTTGCCCCGGATACGAATTTTATCGGGTCGCCGAGTCCGTGCGACGCCATCTTCGCGCATGCGCAGACCAGATCTCGCAAACGGGTAGAGCTATCGACTTGAAATCGTCGGGCTGGGTAGAGCTATCGACTTGAAATTTGGTTTTTGAATAGCCCGGACAACGTCGGGCTCATCGGCTAGTCTATACTATATATTTTGAGACTTCGTATATGTGTGTGTGTGTGTGTGTGTGTACTTCATAGAATCCAAAACGCGTGTAAAGATTGAGCTCAAACTTCCTATGTAAGTGTCAAATCCCACCGACACGAACGTGGTCGCGGTTTAGAGAAGCTCAGAGCACCCGTTCTCCAATCTCAAATCACCGCATAGGCACGGCGGGGGTTAATCAAGTGATTATTTAATGAGCGTTTGTTTTTGACGCATCTCTATAAAGAGCGTCTTTTTCCCATTCAACGTTATTCGCATCTGCCGAGTTATACGGGAACGCAAAGGTTATCGCTCGAAATTTATTCCCTGCGAGCACGGATGGCGCGCTCTGTTTTTACAGTATATACCTTCGGTATATACCGAAATCGTCCCAGATAATCACGAATATAGCATCAGATTTCTCCCCAGATATACCGTTATAAAGCTACTGGAATCTGCCAATCTACGGGAAATTCCAGGGAATGCCGATTGAGCTCAAACTTGCTACCTACGGGAAGTGTCATATATATGAGTGTGTCCTTTATAGACTCTAACCGATTGAGCTCAAACTTGCTAAATAAGAAAATAGCCCCCAAGCCGTAAATATCAACAACAACGACATTGCTACCTACGGGGAACAACGTTATTAGCATCTGCAGAATTATGCAGAGAGAAAGTGCTTTCCTATTTTTAGAACGCAACACATGTTTACGTCGCGTTGGTGATTGAGGTTCACAACGGGGTTAATTGACTGTCCGCTCTTTGCGACGATGAGGTTCACGGCGGGGACTATTGACCAACACTCACAATTTCGTCTTTTGCATCAGATACCAACACCTCGACCGATCGGGACGAAACTTGGTACATGAGTGTAGTTTGACCAAGTGGTCGTCGCTGTCGTATTGGCGAGCCCGTGCGACGCCCGTGCAGCGCATGCGCAGACGAGATATCGGAAACGGGTGGAGCTATCGACTTGAAATTTGGTATGTGAATGTATCTTGCCCCGGATACGAATTTTATCGAGTCGCCGAGCCCGTGCGACGCCAGATACGCGCATGGGCAGACCAGATCTCGGAAACGGGTGGAGCTATCGACTTGAAATTAATGGATCGACCAAAGCCATGGGACGAATGCCGCCAGTGGCGGGCTAACCTGCTAGTCTACTATATATTTTGAGAACTCCGTATATATATATGTATATGTGTCCTTTATAGACTCGAAAACGGCTCCACCGATTGAGCCCAAACTTCCTACCTAAGGGTAAAAATCCACGGGAATGGTCATCGGACCATTCGCGAGCCCGTGCGACCACTCATTCACCCTTCAACTGCCACCGCAATAGGGATTGATGGGTTAATGAGTTAATGATTAAAGAGCGTTCGTATCTGCGGTGTCGTTGTTAAAGAGCGTTACATCGGAAATATGCATGCATTTCCATTGCATAGAACTCGCTTCTACAAATCTTCCCAAGGCTGGCCAAATTGTTAATAACATGCGTTTATGTCTCTTCGATAATTGCCTAATACAATTAAAGCGTGGAGTCTGTCCATTTTCCCATGAAAAATCGTATTCTAGGACCACCGGGTTCGAGATATTTTATTCTTTCCGACATCGTCATTTTTGTCACTCGAAATCAATCGATTCGGCGTCAATTCATCCCAAGGTTGTGAGGCCTTCTAAAATTACGTCTTCACTTCCCAGTTATGCCCCAGGGTGTGGACTATGAGGAGAGATTTATTGGAAGTCATAAGATATTTTGTATTGGCCGGGAACAATACTTTTGAGTTGATTCCATCGATCGTCTTATGTTTCCGTTTTCGACGCATCGCGTAAAATACTTGCCGAAATTTTAGAGTTACTCCGCCTACATCATAGTGTGATTGTTATGTCTGTGTCCAGACATGTAAAATACATTGTAATTTTCAGCAGCGGGGGGGGGGGGGGGGGTAGCATACCAATAATTTGGTAATTTTTGAGTTTGTCCGTAATCATACTGTATGACGTCACATAACGGTGCTGCTTTTACGGGTGACGTCATTGACCATGTAGGACGTGTGTGTAGTGCATGTTCGGGGTTACCTTGAAAAACAAAAATTAATGGATCGACCAAAGCCATGGGACGAATGCCGCCAGTGGCGGGCTAATCTGCTAGTTATAATATAAAATATATTGGTTACATGAATTCCGTTAAAACAACTAATCCAAATTATTACGAAAAAAACTACGGCTAATAACTGTAGGTTTCTCATTTAGCTTCTAAATGCGGATCAAAAATCAGAGGCATTGTGTTCCCGCCATAAAATATTCAAGAGTGGCCCAGCAATTGTTCATACCAAAAACATCGAAAGCAATTAACGCGGTCCTAATAGTTACATATTGCGACTATCAGATATCCAGCGAATACACACCCCACGAAAACCCGAAATGTGCTGTCCTGCGAGATATTCAATCGCTATAGCTCAATTTGACACGACCAGATTAGCCTTCATATTAATATCCTAAACAATAAAGCTTCTCAAATCATCGGCATAGTCAATAGAACTTTCACGAACTTGGACATCGACACTTTCCGATCGCTCTAGATATAAGCATTGTTAACAGGGGCGTAGGAACCTGTATTTCTTATTTATTCAACTTAACCAATCACATTTTCCGCCCGCACAGTTTGACATAAAATATATAGTACATGTATACTATATACCACTGGTTTGTGTTATCATACAAATACAAACATTTAGGTTAATTTTATCGGGTAATCAATTATAACTCCCCGTATGCATGGTGCTATCCACCGGCATTTGCTTCTTATAAACCTTCTTGTTAGTACTCTCTCAGAAATCATTGTGTTATCCCACAAACAGTATATAATTTGTCCAAAGCTCCAAAATAAATCAACACCAAGATTTCCAAGATGAATTCAATATGAAATTATTTGAAGAGTAAATACGGAAACCACACCATCGAAGGTAAGCTACGCTTCATCACAGCTAGTACTTTGGCACTGCTTAAATCGCGAATCTGCCTGCTTTATTGAGGCCATCTTTCAGTTACATGCACTACTACTATGGATTAGGCTGGGAAAGCTGAGAATGTGAATATATAATTATGTAAGTATAAACATATATGTCATGTTTTCGTGGAAGACTGCTCCATTTGATGCAACGAAATGCGATCTGAGGGTTTTAAATTCAGAAAAAAATTCCCCACCGACGGGAGGGGACACCCCTCTCGTGCTCTCCCCATCTCCTGCCTGTGGATTTTTTCCGGAATTTAAAACCCTCAGATCGCATTCCGTTGCATCTGTGACAGCAAATACGTTAAATAACCCATTGAGGGAAAATATGGTATTTTAGTTTTTCACCTGTTGTACAAAATAGTATGGAGATCATTTTTTACTCTCATAAGCGTGTGTGTACAAATGGAGCAGTCTTCCACGAAAACATGACATATATGTTTATACGTACATAATTATATATTCACATTCTCAGCTCTCCCAGCCTACGGCCATCGAATATGCCCCCTAATATTCCACTTTCCTACGCCCCTGATACCCCACCCAATAATTATAGCTTCCTACGCCCCTGATTGTCAGACCTATCACCGAATAATGTAACTCTGCATCGAGCCCACATCACAAATATCAAAGCATTGTGTTAGAGAACATACAAAGAAAAGCAACGAAACTAGTTCGTCAAATCAAAACTCTATGCTACTACACCGAGACCGGATGATAAGACTCAATCTATTGTCTTTAAAATATCGAATATTTAGATGAGATCTAATCGAGGTATATAAACTGGTGAATGGTCATTACAATATCAATGCCTGTGGCCTATTAGTAGGAAATTCGTCAGGAAGAACAAGATGACATAATAAAAAGCTACAGATGCGCACTGTTAACATGGACATAGGAATATATTTCTTCACACAGAGGGTGGTAAATAGCTGGAACTCTCTGCCAGACTTCACTGTTGCGGCTCCAACACCCGATCAATTAAAACTATACATAGACTCATTCTTCTACTATATAAAATACGAGTTCGACGACAAGTAATATTTTCAAGTGACTCACAAGAAAATATCGAATGACGATACATAAACATTGCAAATAATGTTATTGGGACGAAAAGTCGTAAGACTTGTTCCGTATTATGATGATGATGATGATGATGATGACGTTGATGATGGTGATGATATAATTGATAGAACAAACCTCATATATATCAATGATATAACCCAAAACATCAAATAGCAATGCAAACTGTTCGCCGACGACACAAAAGTATACACAAATATCATGGATATCCAAGACAAAATGAGACTTCAACAAGACCTAGATACATTATCAGATTTGTCAGAAAGATGGCTCCTGGGATTTAATGCAGCCAAACGCAAAGTACTCCATATAGGACGAGATAACCCAAAATTCAGCTACCACATAAAAGAAGCAAATAAAGAAATACAAATCCAACCAACTGAATCTGAGAAGGACATTGGCGTTATATTTGACTCAGCACTATCTTTCAACTCACACATAGCAACAGCAGTCAACAAGGCGAATCAAAGAATAGGACTAATTAGAAGACCCTCCAACTACATAGACGACAACTTGCTAAAGATTCTATATAAATCCCTCATCAGACCAATGGTCGAGTATGCCTCATCAATATGGAACCCGCACCTACGGAAACACAAGATATTAATCGAAAACGTCCAGAGAAGATCCACTAAACTAACAACTACCAACAATATGCAATATCTAGACAACGAGGGAAGAAATAAACATCTTGGACTACCGACACTCCAATACCGTCGAGAGAGGTGCGATATGATACAAATGTTTAGAGTATTAAACAAACTAGATACAGTAGTCCTACCATCAGCAAAATAAATCATACTCAATAACCACAAGAGGACACAAAGACAAACTGCAAAAAGAAATCCATAATAACAATACATCAGCCAACAGCTTTGTACCTCGCAGCACAAACTGCTGGAACAGCCTGACCGATTTATGTACGGGAGCGACAGATGTTAATGAATTTAAATCAATTCTGAATGACACCTGGGGCCTATACTATGGATTTCCAATAGCCGTGTTTGAACACGTGGACAGCGTTAGTCGGTAATTTCCTAATCTTGTAAAGCTAGACTTGTGTTTTATAGTACTCGAGCAATTGTGTTCTTGTAAAATCCTTGCATTGGATATTGGAATTTAACAATAGGCGATTACCCTTTTTCACACCATACATCGTTGTGAACTGACTTATATAATATTCTGGGAGAGCCATTCTGTAACTGGGATTCATTTCAGCAGCAAGCTGTTCGGTTTTTGTGGTGTTTGGAGTGTCCCAACGCTGCATATTTTTGTTATTCTGTAGTACTCGAATTGTCTAACTTGGGGAAAAACCAGAACTCACTTGACGGGCTGATAAATTACCAACTTAGGGAGTTCCATAGTACAGAAATAACACAAATCGGGTAGAACACGGTGTTAACATTACAAGTATACGAGGTTGAATTAGTGGTTGTCACCGCAATGAAACGCGTGCGAATGTCGATATGTCGGATTATCGCTTTGTGTATTGCGCACTCATGCATTAACCCTTCGCAATGGTTGCGCTTAAGCACAATTGATTGCACTTAAGCGCAATTGATTGCGCTTAAGCACAATTAATTATTAAATGTGAATTTGGCCTCCCATACCCATGCCCTTCCCATCACTAACTCGAACAGGGCCACTTTTGTTTATTTATATCACACCATCAGATTCGTCGGAGATGAATATAAATACATTTGGTGGAAATCGGCGGCGACTAATACATTCTTATCAATGTTAGTGCTCCCTCCCAATCCCTGAACCAAACGGCATCAATGTGGCATCGTTAAACCACACGGTTAGATTCCGCGTAATATGTCATAGATTGTGTTGCCCCCAGAACATTGTTTCAGTCCCTTAACAGTGTCACTTTATATTATAAAATTTTAACCTGCAGCATTATCTTCCTCGTAAAACTTTACCCCTGTTAGACCCTTTTGAGCATTCTAGGAGGTCCTCGTTAATTCACAGACAGACAGGCAAACATTCGCAACTAAATGAGATAAAAACAAGGGTTACGCATCAAAGATGACTCTGATCCAGGGGGGGGTCAGGAAAAACATTACGGATACAAGTGGACCCACCACCCCGGGAGCGTAAGTTTTTTCCACACAGATCTGGGACACCCACCCGGGACCGTAAGTTTTTTCCACCCAGGTCTGGGACACCCACCCCCAAAATTGATGAAAATGTTGTAAATTCTACTAAATAATGTGTTGTTGACAGGGTAAGGGTCTCTCAACGTATCAAGTACACCAACAAAAAATAAACAAACAAAGCACATGGCTGAAAAATATGCCAACAAAACCAGTGACAAAATCTTTAAAAACCCAAATATTTATGGTTATAAAGGTAAAATACCCCCTTTAACAGGATAGTTGTGTTCCTTATTAGCAATTGGTTAAAATATGTGCAGGTGTAAAGTAAAAACACCATAAATTTGATCAAATAAACACAGTTCCAGTCCTTTCCATGTGGGCAATGGGGAGCAATGGGGAGCTCCCCTTAAAATCATTCTAGGCGAGTGGCGAGTAGCTCTAATACAAAATGTCGAGGCGAGTAGTATCCCGAAGGCCTGAGGAGGAGAGTGAGTATGGGATGGGGTCGGGGGGCCTCCCCCGGAAAATTTTGAAAATTAGATGCTCTGAGATTGAATCTGGAGCCTTTTAATGCTCCAATCAGTGAACAACACGTTATTATGTGAAGCGCTATAATGAGAATTTTTCCGCTACAATGAGAATATTTCCGAGTTATCCCCCTGCATAGCTTTTTTTATTTATTTATAATAGGTTGGCGATTATTGCAATACGATAGAGGAACACTCCGAGGTTCGTACTCAGATTCATACATTTTTGTACCTCGCTTGGCTGGCCGAAGTTTGACGGGGGAAATGGCTAATTTGAATATATTTGTCGTTCTAGATATGTTTATTGTGCCATTTATCATTCCTTTTCATGAAAACAAATTAAAACAAGTCGAAGATGTTATGATAATGTTTAAACATTCTTATGCATGAAATTGGGAATAAATTGTTCCCAGAGTTAGTGAACCTTCAGACGACCACGATTCAATCGTAAGTGGAAGGATTTCCGTCGTAGGAATTAACAGGAAGATGGAGTGCGCATGCTCACGTCTAAATCGTAGGTAAAAAAATAATATCAGACAGTGTTTGATTTTAGATGCGATATCGTGGCGTATCCTTGGTTACCTCCACTTGCGACGTAATCGCAGCCGTGTGTACGTAAAAAATCGTAGCTGGAAATTGGCGTAGGGTAGTCAATCACATGCTTTAGAACAACCTACGATAGAATAATACACATGACATCGCAATCGTCTGAACAAACTATCCACGATCTCGTCGGGCCCGATTCCTCCACTTACGATGTGTATCGTGGTCGTCTGAAGGTACACTTAGAGTACGTGATTCCACAGTCCGTATTTGCCACATTGCACAATATCGAAACCACTGCACATGCGGAACTTCCGGTGTGGAATTTCCGAGTTTTTTATGTGTTGTTTTTTCATCTGTCATATCTGCTTGTTTCGTACATTATTCGCAGAAAAATGTGTATCTCATTCTTTCGTGTACACAGCGGATTAGATATAGACTGTTTAACCCGTTAGGATGTTAGAAATACCGCTTAATTATCAGAAAATATCATGTGAAGTGACGGGACGACTGTCTGTTGTACAGAAAAATTGAATCAGCAGCAGACCAGGTACAGCTACAAGAAGATCTTGAAAAACTAGAAACCTGGGAACATAAATGGCAAATGGAATTCCACCCCACAAAGTGCCAAGTTCTGCAGGTCACTACAAAAAGAAAGCCACTTCAATCAATCTACACCATCCATAACCACAAGCTTGAAACAGTTGAATCGGCAAAATATCTGGGAGTGACCATCAGCAACAACTTAAAATGGAATACGCACATCAGCCAAACGGTAAAGAAATCAAACAACACCTGTGCTTTTCTACGGCGTAACATCAGCAACTGCAAATCAGAAGTGAAAAACAAATGCTACAATGCCATGGTACAACCATTGACTGATTATGCAGCAAGCGTGTGGAACCCACATACAAAAGCAAACATCGACGATCTGGAGAAGTACAAAACAGGGCAGCTAGGTGGGTGGCAAATGACTACAACTGGAAGAGTGACATCCACGCCATAAAGAAGAAGCTGAGATGGGAATCACTGGAAAGTCGCAGATACATAGCAGACATGGTGATGTTCCATCGAGTAGTGTATGGCTCGTTGATATTCAAGCAGACAATTACATCAGAAAGACAACAGCCAACACGAGAGGCCACCAGCAAAAGTACCATCTAACGTTTGCGGGGGTAGATGTCTACAAATTTTCCTACTTCCCTTGGACAATAATGTTTTGGAATGCTGTGGAAGTGGAGCAACGCACCACCAGAGACGAGAAGCTCTTCAAGACCATCCTCTCTTTCTCTCTTTCTGCTCCACTCCAAAAAGGAAACATCCGAACGCATAGAGACCAAAACAACATGTAAATAACTACTACACTGTAAATATGTGCACTTCCGACTCCGAGTACGGTGCGATAAATACGCAAAATTGCGGTAAATGCACCTTAACAGAAGAAGAAGAAGACCAATCCAAATATCCCACACTGGACTGGTCTGTGGTCAGAGACTGACACTGTGAGTCACTGAGTGTGGCAGATCAGGCTACGCAGTATTCAACTATTATTATCATGGACATTGTCTCGGATAAGAATGCAAAGAATGTAATGATTATTGCAAAATATGATGATTATAGTTCTATTCTGGACTCCTCAGCCATGTAACGCTGAAATGCAGTCAACGCTGATGCCGTAAAAGGTCATTGAATGTTGACTCAGATTCTGAATAGTGCATTAGACTAATTAGAAGTACAGTAGCTACATGTGTGTGAACTTGTGAAGGGTAGTACATGATATGGAGAATCAGAATGGCAATGGCACCACTCACCAGTGTCATTGAGTCGATTGAGGATGTTTACCAAACATGCAGACATGGACAATGCTGTGTCAAACAAAATGGATTAATTATAATTCATCGGACTCCGGGATCATGATCATAAGTTACCGGTACATAACATTCCACTTTTGATCATTAGACCAAGACTAAACCAGACTTGGATAATGACTAATGGACAAAGACAGTTACCGGTACATGTTACACATGTAGCTGTGCACACATGGTTTTGATTCATTAAAATTATTTTGTAAACATGAACTTATGTTATCAAAATCAGTGACTAACAGTAACACCGAAGTCACTTTATTTTTGTATGCCAAACAACAGGTCTGACTCAACTTGAATTCCATTGTTTTAATTATACAGGTACATGTACCGTATATATTCAGCTATTATGAAGCGGTGAAAATATCTCATGTATGGTACCTACTACATGTAGTACAGTACATGTATATATATATATACCGGCATTATCGTTATCAATTATAATGTCATTCAAACGGCATGCCGGTACATATACATGTACTTCTGCCATTATGAAATAAACAAGTCTCCCGCAATAAGCTGGAGAATTCTTTTTATATCGGAATTGAATGCCTTCTCATTTGCTCTGTTATTATCACTGTGTAGGAACTGTTACATCGGAAGTCGTTCTATCGCCGATTTGTGATGGTTCTTGGCTGATTTGTGACGGTTCTTGCTGATCGAAATTATACATTTTCACGACTTTTTGACAGTTAAAACGCAATTTTGAGGCATCTAGGTGATAATTGGATTAGTTATTTTCGATCCCATCACAATCTGTGGCACCAATGAGCGTGTTAATAACGAAACTTTCATTGTGCGAGTCATAACAACGACAAAAACCGCGAATTTTGATAATTGTTTGGGTTCTCTCCTGATCGAGTCGGTTCTCTCCCCATTTAATCGTTCTATACGGGCTATGGCTAATATTTGCCATGGTACATGATTCAAACTGCCAATTTTGTGAAAGTATACAAAGATAAACACAACAAACTATGCATTAAGTTGAAATTTGCACCACTTGTCATTAATTTCGATGAATTACACTGCCTTTCTATGTTTGAAAAAATAACGCGTTTTGCAGGCCCGACATTTCCATGAGTCAACAGCCGGTTACAATAGTGAAGTTTCATTGCGCTGGACTTCGTAATGCGTGAGCGTAGACGGGATATATAGAGTTATCTGTCTTGTATTTTATCTACTATATAATTTGAGACTTCCGTATATATGTGTGTATATGTGTACTTCATGGAATCCAAAACGCGTGTTCAGATTTAGCTCAAATTTGGTATGTAAGTGTAAAATCCCACCGACACGGCCGTGGTCGCGTTTTGGAGAAGCTCAGAGCACCGTTTCTCCAATCCCAAATCACCGCAATCGGCACTTCGGGGTTAATAGCGTTGATATATAAAGAGCGTTCGTTTTCGCTATCTACTTATCTGTATGACGGGAGTCTGTAGCCTGTCGCTCGAAATATTATGCAGAGACAATTCAATGCAATGTTATCGCTCGAGCGTTGTCTGTCGTTCCTAGGAAGGGGGATTTCTACGGGTAAATTTTCCCTCTACTATATAATTTGAGACTTCCGTATATATGTGTGTATATGTGGATATGTGTACTTCATGGAATACAAAACGCGTGTTCAGATTAAGCTCAAATTTCGTATGTAAGTGTAAAATCCCACCGATACGGCCGTGGTCGCGTTTTGGAGAAGCTCAGAGCACCGTTTCTCCAATTCCAAATCACCGCAATCGGCACTTCGGGGCTAATAGCGTTGATATATAAAGAGCGTTCGTTTTCCGCAGTGTATATATAAAGAGCGTCGTTTTCACTATCTACTTATCTGTATGACGGGAGTCTGTAGCCTGTAGCTCGAAATATTATGCAGAGACAATTCAGTGCAATGTTATCGCTCGAGCGTTGTCTGTCGTTCCTAGGAAGGTGGGATTTCTACGGGTAAATTTCGTTTCGCTATCTACTTATCTGTATGACGGGAGTCTGTAGCCTGTCGCTCGAAATATTATGCAGAGACATTTCACGACGGGAAGCGTTTGTTTTCAATTCAATGCAATGTTATCGCTCGAGCGTTGTCTGTCGTTCCTAGGAAGGGGGATTTCTACGGGTAAATTTTCCCTCTACTATATAATTTGAGACTTCCGTATATATGTGTGTATATGTGGATATGTGTACTTCATGGAATCCAAAACGCGTGTTCAGATTGAGCTCAAATTTCGTATGTAAGTGTAAAATCGCACCGACACGGCCGTGGTCGCGTTTTGGAGAAGCTCAGAGCACCGTTTCTCCAATCCCAAATCACCGCAATCGGCACTTCGGGGTTAATAGCGTTGATATATAAAGAGCGTTCGTTTTCCGCAGTGTCTATATAAAAAGCGTCGTTTTCGCTATCTACTTATCTGTATGACGGGAGTCTGTAGCCTGTCGCTCGAAATATTATGCAGAGACAATTCAATGCAATGTTATCGCTCGAGCGTTGTCTGTCGTTCCTAGGAAGGTGGGATTTCTACGGGTAAATTTCGTTTCGCTATCTACGTATCTGTATGACGGGAGTCTGTAGCCTGTCGCTCGAAATATTATGCAGAGACATTTCACGACGGGAAGCGTTTGTTTTCAATTTAATGCAATGTTATCGCTCGAGCGTTGTCTGTCGTTCCTAGGAAGGGGGGGATTTCTACGGGTAAATTTTTCCGCCAGAAACAAAAAATTTTATTAAAACAATTTAAAGTTAAAAAAATTTAAAAATTAAAAAACAATTCAGAAAAAATATATATTAAATTTTAAAAACATTAAATTCATATTCAAAAATAATAAACAAAAATAAATAAAAACAAAATAATTCAAAAAATGTCATGTTTCTGACGAAATTTGGTACAAATGCAGCACAAGTGTCTCGGAACCTGTTGCAATTGCTTTTTCGAACAAAGCCATGGGACGAATGCCGCCAGTGGCGGGCTAACCTGCTAGTCTATTATATATTTTGGAGCTTCTGTCTGTATGTATGTATGTATGTAAGACGTTAAAGGTTCGTTGACACCCATACAATGTTCTGATTACGCAGTTTATGAAGTTTATGTCGGGCATCCGCTTGCTGGATGCTGCTTATCTAGGTTAAATTCTAGAATTCTAGAATATGCAGCTATTAAAGCATATACAAGCACGATAATCTTCCATTCAATCATATTTTAGATTGACTAGGGATCTCTAAGTGTAGGAAAGTATGCAAATGTTAGTCTAAAAACGACAAAATCCCCACTATTAAATTGTTGTCAAATCAAATTAAGAGAACAATTTCAACATATTGTTGGTGTTAAATTTCAAACCAATCTATTGTAAGATAAGAAATTTGTAACTGTTGAACATTCTTACCAAAGTTGGGGATAGACACCAATTAAGCACCCCCTCCCCAAGTCCCCCACCACCCCAATCACGTCATAACCTATCAATGATTCAGTTGATCGTGATTTCATAAGTTATAATCATGTCTGGGCGACAAACATGTGTAAATGTCCCTCAGGCGGACTTCAGATGAGGAAATATGATGGCGCTGGCATTGAAATATTGTCACCAGGTCATCTTTCAATAATGCCCAGATCAAGAAAATGAATATACCATCTTATATTCTCAGAGTCCTGAGAGTAGATTTATATTACCATTGGTCATTTATATAGGCGGGCATGATTATGATACTATACTCATCGGGACTTTCAATATTTTATTTCTGCCTATTAATGTCACTTAATCTCCCGTATTAGGTATTTATTGTGTTATTTCTTAATATACCTGTTCTATTATGCAAACTACATAAGCTACAGTCAATATCTGGATTAAAATGTCAGATACGCAAGACGATTTTCGGACCCAAGTGCAGAAATCGTTCGAATAAATATCATGGACAGAACCGTCACAGCCATGATCGGTTTGAAATAGAACCGTAACACACACCCGTGTTGATTACGAGGTCACAGCTCCCAATAACGATATTTACGCGTTAACTCGCTAATACCGAGTTAATTGTGGTCTAGAGTTCAGGATTCGATAACACGGCACTTTTGCAGCCTCTGTTCATTCAGGAAAATTTAATATATTCAAGATATCTATAATTTACCGGCGATAGAACGACTTCCGATGTAACAGTTCCTACACAGTGGTTATTATAGTGTTATAAACATTTTAATGTGGTTGTGCATTACGAAGTGAGATGCTTCCATGAAGTTTTAGTAAAAACAGAGAAAACCAGGGGTGCTATTCACCGGCTGGGTTTATAATATAGTCCAGGTAGTTTTACGAGGCGACGCTCAATGCGAAGCTATCGGTGGACATATCGATGGGAAGACATCGCGCGCCATATAGGATTATCCAATCAAGGTGATTGGCGTCAATCATAGATTGACCACCGGTCACATAAACATGCTGCGTGTAACAGTACACGTTTATACACATTTCAACAATGAGCAACCGAGGAAAAGGACGTGGGGCAAAATATACCACCGACGACATGGGGGGGGGTCTACAAATAAAATCCGTATATAGGGCCGGGGTGGGTGGGTTCTCCAGAGGCCGAAACAATCGTGCTTGTAATTTTTTTTCCAAAATGGTTTTTTTTCAAACAATTTACAAGTACTGACCATGTGATGTTGTTTGTAAGCATGTTAGTATCATGTTTGTTGGCATATGGCTATATAGACAGCAATAGTGACTATTTAGCCTCAGATTTAGCAACATTCTGGATTTCACAGGATCCCGTCCCACTTCTCAGTGGAAAACCGTAATTTAGTAAAAAAAAATAATGTGTTACCCAGTTATATTACCCGAATAAAAGTAATAACAAAAAAATGTATCACAAATACTACATGGTGAATACTCAATGATGACTAGATATCATTTACCCGATTGTTGCATAACATGAAATTGAAAAGAGTATCTCATAAATTTCTAATGTCTGAAATATTCACGGTGTCTTGTTCTGGCATGCAATCAAATTCATTCCTTCTGGTTATTCCTCATCTTGAATGATTGCAAGTAATGTTAATTTGCAGCACTTATCCAAATAAAACTGAATTGGTTATGATGAATAACCGTTACTGTTTATTGTTCAGACAATCCCAACTGAAGGTGACGCTATTCTTCTTGAATTTACGAACTTCGTCTTGAAGCTTAAATACTGCTCAACAAGACTAAACTACAATACTAATTGTATACTGTTATCGCTTACAAATAGATGAACTGAAATAATGTGATGCGTTCAGATGCTTTGAGAAATGACATTCTTCAATGTCTTCAAAGTTCAAACTAAAATCAAGAATAAAATCTGACTGAGACTATACTGCAGACTCTAGTGCACAAATATACATACAAATGGTTGAGTTATAATAATGCAAAATGTGTTTATGGGTGGAACCAAGTTGGTAGCTCTGGTATGCATCGACAGGCAAAATCTGTGATATGCAGTAATATCTGCATACATCCTTCCCGTGTCATCCAGGTCTATCACCATACCAAACCACTTCAAAATTCGACAACTCTTATATGGCAAAAACTTTGTACGGATTGAATTTCATAAACAGGGCCCATGGATAACTCTGGTAGGCATTGGTACTCACAATCCGTGATATTATGCATATTCGTTCCCCATTTCTGGTCCATCACATGTCGTAGAGCATCAAAATATGACAACCGACTCTTGAGTTATGATGCAAAATGTTTGTACGGACGGACGCACGGACGGCTCGAGACGTCAACTTATACCCGCCGACTAATATCGGGGGTATAATAACCATATATCTATGTGTATACCTAACCAAAACAATTCCCCTCCTCACCCACCCCTGTGGATAAGACTAAAGAGTTCTTTGATCATGCACAAATAATTGTAGAACCCCTGACCTGTTTACCACTATTTACACTGCAATTTGTGACGTACACTGTACCTACACAATGCTTTATTATTGTTGTTAGATACTGGAAACACCAGGAAACACCTGGAAATACAGTTTATTTTTCGTTTTTCTGACCTGTGCTTTACCGATTAAGGATGTTATTGCTTAAGTCTTAATTTTACACACATTGCACCAAAAAAGGATAGTGGAATGGATTGAAATGCAGTTAACACAGTTATTGAAGAACGGCTAAAAAAACTCTGAAATTTTGATAAAAACATGAGATAGGGGGTGGGTCCCTAACATTTGGAGGAACAAATTTGCACAAATGGGGTGGCGGGTCCCTCGGGGTCGGAAAAAACCTTTTTGGGCCCTATATGTGCAATTTTTTTCCATACCCCCCCCCCCCCCCCCCCCCCCCCCCCCCACTGCCGACGAGCATAACACTTTTTTAGGCATTGTGGAGAGGAGAATCAAAATATTAAAGAACAAAGAAACCGGCACCATTCACCAGCGCCGGAAAAATGATGCATGGAAAGAAATTTCTTTGGAAATAGCAGGGAAATATCCAAACAGAACCAAAACACCAACAAAATTCTTCTGAGACGTTATCTTCTTGGCTCTTCATTTTCACACTGTGCTAATTAAAAAACCTCATTAATATCATTGAAACTCATTCTGCAGATATATAAACGCAAGCATGAGTCTCCACACAATTGTACCCAAAGATTATACCGCTATACATGCCGATTGTGGCCGGTGAGTGTTCATGAATTAGTCGTAAGACGGCGTCAATTGACAAGTGACAAATCTGATAGATTGGATCAATCACACCATCGACAGCGTGTGTCGTTTGCGCTAAAGCAAAGATACCTTTGCGTTCAGCCGCTACCATATAAACTACCTGGTTTATAAAATTGTCTCGCTTGGTGAATAGCACCCCTGGAGTTTACGTATATACCGTACCAGTATACATTGTGTATGGTAGTACAATTAAGCTATATAGTCCAGGAGATATTGGTCGACCTCTGCACCCCCCCCCCCCCCAGGACTCAACTTCACCCCACTAATTTTCTTTCTTAATGTCTCCTCTAATTTTGTTCACTTGTTAACAAGAAAAAAAAGTGGCCGCAGAGACTCCAGACAAGATGGCGTCCATTTTTTGATATGCACCAGGTTTCTTTGATCGCCATTATAGTAAAGATGATATCACATGCGGTCTAGTTTTCCGCTCGATTCGTTATGCTAATATACAACCCTTACAAATTAGACAAAACTCAGACACCAGAATCCAATATGGCGGCCAAGATGGCCGCCGAAATGTGAAAATATGCTATATTTCTGACATGTTACCACATTTCGTTTGTCTCTGTGGGAAAATGTTGGCATCTTTGCGTCAAGTTATACATGTATCGTATAGAGGAGTCATTGGCGAACACATGGGGACCATAATATAGATTCATTGCGGGATATTTTTGTCCGATATCACGTTTTCACAAATGCCGGTATAATAGGTCAAAGCCGAATCTACGTTAATAACGCGATGTAATGTTTCGAATCAATGAATGTTATTGCTATTATAACAACACCCATGCATATATATGTGCAGGAGATACTCGAGCTAGGATTCCTCTTATACCTCAGTTGAGAGGAATATTTACCCAAATCCAAGATGGCGGCCAAAATGGCCACCATAAATAGAAAAATCGCTGATTTTAACATCAGTGAGCATTATTGTCATGAAAACTCCACACCTGCTTACTATTGTAAGTTGGGAACACTTAGACGAAGAACTTTCCTTGTACCATATCCAAATAAAAGTTCCCCAAATCCAAAATGGCGCCCACAATGGCGGACAGATTTTGAAAAATAACCGAAATTCCCTCATATTCATATCATTGGGCATTATTGTCGAGACAACTCCACCCATGCTTACAGTTGAGTTGGAAATACTGAGGTGAAGTAATAACCTTACATCTCGTGCAAGAAATGGTTTTCCAAATCGAAGAAGGCGGCCAAAATGGCGACCAAAATTTGAAAACACGCCTACATTCCTTTACTTTCTTAGGATGGGCGTTATTGTTTAGCGATTTCTACCCACCATTACATGTTGATATAGAATATTGATATGAATTATTCATTAGGGTTTGGCAAGTGATACCCACAGTCAATATGGCGGCCAAACTGGCGGCCAGAAATTGAAAAGAAGCCGATTTTATCACATACTAATTTCAACTGTTTGTCATAATATCGATTTGTATAGACGAAACGGTACATAATATAAGCCATCTATTAGTTCCAACGTAAGTCGTAGCCTTTTGGAAGGATGAAAACCCACAATCGCGATGTGGCATTTCAAAATACATTCTCCACTAAGGGCTCATACTGGCCATAACCGTATATAGTTGCGCCGAATAGTCATATTATGACTTCCAAGAATCAAAACAACAGTACCTGAGTTTATTCTGAATTGCCACATTCAGTATTATCTAGACCCGTTTCCATCTCTTCGTCAGATTAATCTATCTCGTTCACAACAACAGTTTACTACACTTCTTTGTAGAAGGGTCCCACTAATCGGAATGTTTCAAACAATACATATGCCGGTGCCCAGCTCACGTGTTTGTTTCGAAAACTTGGAATTCTTAGCGAGCTTCATTCGTGGTATAGCTTGTGGTATAATTCAGATGCTACATATGGGGTATATGCGTCATCTTGTGCGATACACTAGAAAGGTATTCGGTCGATGCGTATACTAGCCTTCAGAAGGACCTATCTATCTGTGTATTGTCAGCTTTGGTGACCTAATGTGGATAACAACGTGTACACCTGGTGATCTTCTCAAACAGCCACTTCTCAATATATGGTTCATCAATTCACATACTCATGACACTGACGTACTCGGACAACTTCTGTATATGGCTTCAAATGTTGAAAGCCCGATATTTGACGGATGCATTTCTGCTAAGGCGTAGAAGACCATAATGCATAATATACCCAAACTCCTTGAACATGATCATAAGAACAACATTGTTGGCGTTCAGCAATTGTCTCACCGAACAGATCCAAGCAGATGATAACAATACACACGGTGCTAGTTTGTGGGTATGTTTCATGGTAGTGGAAATAAAATTGGACGATGACTGAACCGCCCCTTATTTTGTTATGTTTTAGATTCAGACAGGATCTCAAGTGTGGCTTTGCTTTCCTTGTATGCTAAGATTGTATGTTCCAATCCGTTTAGAAGCCGTTCCTAAACAACTGGACCATTGGTCATTGGCTACTGCTGTATAAGCCACACCAAGACCGGGGTGTAGTCTTAAAGGCGACACCTTTGATAGTTGGTTGATATGTCATACTCACGCTGGGTGGCATGGTTCAAGAAAGTACAAATGCCATCAACAAAAGGGTGAAATGTTCAACGCGAAGAACATCCAGAGGAATGTTACGTTGATGAGCTCTTGCATTCAGTTCTGTACGCAAAGTAATTTCTTGGTACATCACCATTGCGACCATTTTCCTGCATGAGACATTAACTACTATATTCTAAAGTTATATATATAAAGCTATATGATCATAAAGGTCGCGTTCCCCAACGTCCACAGCCATTGCCATCGAGACTGTAAATTGTTCTTTAAATACATAGTGAAATAAATGCACCACAGTTCTTGACATTTTCTTGAATAATACCGCCCACATACTGACACTAACTCTGAGAGAGGATAACAAAAAACGCACACATTCATGCTATAAAGACCGAAATACAATCTTACCACACCAAAAAAAACCCGACACGCATGACATTATATATCTTAAACATGCACCAGGTGTAGGGGTGGTGTATACCGTGGCCCATTTCATTCCCACTATCATGGCGCATGTCCACAAACTAACAAAGCGACCATTGTTCTTCTCTGCTGGGAGATATTCGACGAGACAACTTGCTTCGGATCATGGTCAAGAAGTGTGGGTAGTCTGTATACTATGGTGTTCTCCTGCTATTAGCAGATAGACATCTGTCCAAGGGAATGAGAGAGCTAGCAACCTTCGAAACACTGTCGAAGTTGTCCACATATGCCAATGCGTTCGCTGAGTTTGTGAGTGGACGAACCATCTATTGAGAAGTGACTAGCTAACTGGCTCGCCATGTGTACATGTCGTTATCCCCATGGGGTATGAGACACGTACATAGAGATGACCTTCTGTAAGCTTGTATACTCATCGGCCATATGCCTTCCTAGTTCAAGATGACGAACAAATATCATATTTAGCAAATATTTAAAATCGTAAGCTAGACACCGGAAAATTAATTGTTTGAAACGTTATGATTAGAGTGACCCTACTCACAGGAAGTGGTGAATAAGTTATCGGTGTGAGCGACCTAGATTTATCAGACAAAGAAATGGAAGCTGGTCCAGATAATTATGGACGTGACGTGGCAAATCTACGCTTCACCTACGCTTACGGCCAATATCGGCGCTAAGTGGAGAATGGATTTCCAAATGCCACATTGCGATATTAATTATGGTTTTTCATCTTTCCAGAAGGATACGAGCTATGTTATGCGTTTTGATACCTTTAAGTTGAACTAGTAGATGGTTTATGTACAGTTTCGTCCATACATACCGATATTATGACAAAAAGTTGAAATTAATATGTGAAAATATCGATATCTTTTCAATTTCTAGCCGCCAATTTAGCAGCGATCTTGGCTGTGAGTATCAATTGCCAAACCCTAATGAATACTTCATGTCACTATTCCATATCAACATGTAATGGTGGATAGAAATCGCGAAACAATAACGCCCATCGTAAGAAAGTAAAGGAATGTAGACTTGTTTTCAAATTTCGGTCGCCATTTTGGCCGCCGTCTTCGATTTGGAAAACAATTTCTTGCATGAGATGTAATGTAATTACTTCACCTCAGTATTTCCAACTCAACTGTAAGCATGGGTGGAGTTGTCTGAACAATAATGCCCAATGATGTGAATATGAGGGAATTTCGGGGATTTTTCAAAATCTGTCCGCCATTGTGGGCGCCATTTTGGATTTGGGGGACTTTCATTTGGTACAAGGAAAGTTCTTCGCCTAAGTGTTCCCAACTCACAATAGTAAGCAGGTGTGGAGTTTTCATGACAATAATGCTCACTGATGTTAAAATCGGCGATTTTCGGCGATTTTGTATTACTGGTGGCCATTTTGGCCGCCATCTTGGATTTGGGCGAATATACATCATATCAGGTATAAGAGGAATCCTAGCTCGAGTATCTCCTGCACATATATATGCATGGGTTTGTTATAACAGCAATAACATGCATTGGTTCGAAACATTACATCGCGTTATTAACGTAGATTCGGCTTTGACCTATTATACCGGCATTTGGGAAAACGTGATATCGGACAAAAATATTCCGCAATGAATCTATATTATGGTCCCCATGTGTTCGCCAATGACTCCTCTATATGATAAATGTATAATATGACGCAAAGATGCCAAAATGTTCCCACAGAGACAAACGAAATGTGGTAACATGTCAGAAAAATAGCATATTTTCACATTTCGGCGGCCATCTTGGCCGCCATATTGGATTCTGGTGTCGGATTTTGGCTAATTTGTAAGGGTTGTATATTAGCATAACGAATCGAGCGGAAAACTAGACCGCATATCATATCATCTTTACTATAACGGCGATCAAAGAGACCTGGTGCATTTTTTTTAAATGGCCGCCATGATGGACGCCATCTTGTCTGGAGTCTCTGCGGCCACTTTTTTTTCTTGTTAACAAGTGAAAAACATTAGAGAAGACATTAAGAAAGAAAATTAGTGGGGTGAAGTTGAGTCCTGTCACTATGATAGTTGAATTCAAGAAGAGCCAGACTTGTTAATGACCTCATATTAGCATATACGGTACATGTACTAGTACCGGTACTCTCGTGTGCAATAATAGTGTCAATAATATGATAGTGTCAACACTGTTATTATATTTGGAGAACACTTCCCATGATCAGATCACATAGTAAGAGACATAGAACGAAATTGCTGTGGTTACTATTATTAATTTTAGCTAAAAATCCCACCATCCCTATTATTAGTTTGTCACTATTATTAGGCAACTTAGAGGATGTGAATGAACTATCATCTTATAATAAGTACCTGATGTATCAGAACAAATTAAAAAGGCAATAAACAGGCCAGACACCTACAGTATGGTCGGTTCCAGTACTGCAAGTGTTATTGTACCAGTACTGTTTATATTCAGTACTAGGAAAATTTAATGAAAGTTATGCAACGAATGATTGTGTAGGCCTACTGATGTTAAAAGGAGTGTAAATTTGAAATGAGCATGCCACTTTAACAAACACATCGCTATTGATATAATACTCAATAATGAGTTTGTTAAAGTGGTGCGCTCGTTTTAAATTAATATGGAGAATATAGCAATTCATGTGGGTCCAATATTATATGTGTGCATATACATGTATACCAGTACATGCAGAGCTGATTGATTACAATTATGGCTTTCATTATATCGTAGACAAGTTGTGGGATGTTTAACTTTCTTTCATTTTCAGACTTAAGATGCTGTTAAAATTATTCACCAGGTTCACTGATTGTAGTGTGGTTGAGATATGGTTGCTGTTAGATCTTAAAACTACTCAATCCGAATTAACGGTCGTAAATTACTATTTCCTTGGCTTCGGGAGTAAAAAATATTTGATTGGAGTTGAGGAACCCACCCACCACAGCTCAGAGTGATCATATATCGATGTTTTAAATCTATTATTTTAATTTTAGGTGGCCCAATAGACAGTCGACGAGAAGAATACCATTGACCGAATTGCGGGCAAATATGGATACCTCTAAAATCAAGTGGCTTTATGTGTCAGATATTTGACAAACCGGCAAAAACAATTTTGAACAAAATTTTGATAAATAACAGATTTTGTGCAATTTTATACTATAGTTGATGGTGCTTTTCATTATTTTTGGGCAATTATTAGATTCTGATAACTGAAGCGGCATTTCAAAAAATGTTGTTGTTGTTGGAATATGATTATATGGGGACCCTCTGATCGGATTAAGTACCTTTAAGAGATGTTATGGTATCTGGAACATTTCATATTTAGTTAGCATGGCATTCAGAAATATGATATGTCGCCTTGATGCAAAAATTTATATTACCATATTTATGGTAGTGATCGCCTATTGACCAAAATGGACAGGCGCTGTTCTTCTATTTATTACATATTTAGTATTATCACTAATTCATTTTATGATATCACAAAATCGATTTTGGTTTTTTGAATAGCCCGGACAACGTCGGGCTCATCGGCTAGTCTCATATATATATATTGAAGACCTCTGTTTGTCTGTCTGTCTGTCTGTTTGTCTGTCATTTATACAAATCTACTATTCTCGACCGATCGGGACGAAACTTGGTACGTGTGTGTAGTTTGACCAGGCGGTCGTCGTTGTCGTATTGGCGAGCCCGTGTGGCGCCCGCTTCGCGCATGCGCAGACGAGATCTCGGAAACTGGTGGAGCTATCGACTTGAAATTTTATATGTGAATGTATCTTGCCCCGGATACGAATTTTATCGGGTCGCCGAGCCCGTGCGACGCCAGATCTCGGAAACGGGTGGAGCTATCGACTTGAAATTTGTTTTTGAATAGCCCGGACAACGTCGGGCTCATCGGCTAGTCTCATATATATTTTGAAGACCTCTGTCTGTCTGTATGTTTGTCTGTATGTCATTGATACAAATCTACGATTCTCGACCGATCGGGACGAAACTTGGTACGTGTGTGTAGTTTGACCAGGCGGTCGTCAACGTCGTATGGCGAGCCCGCTTCGCGCATGCGCAGACGAAATATCGGAAACGGGTGGAGCTATCGACTTGAAATTTGCTATATGAATGTATCTTGCCCCGGATACGAATTTTATCGAGTCGCCGAGCCCGTGCGACGCCAGCTTTGCGCATGCGCAGACCAGATCTCGGAAACGGGTGGAGCTATCGACTTGAAATTTGGTTTACATACCAGATCTCGGAAACGGGTGGAGCTATCGACTTGAAATTTGGTTTTTGAATAGCCCGGACAACGTCGGGCTCATCGGCTAGTCTATTATATATTTTGGAAGATCTGTCTGTCTGTGTGTCTGTGTGTCTGTCTGTAATCGATGGACTCGAAAACGGGCGAGCCGATTTCGATGAAACTTGGTATGTGGGGGTACCTTCGGTCGGGGAGTAGCATAAACCTATTAATTTACCCGTGCGACGTGACCTTGACCTTGAAATCGGTCATTTCAAGGTTAAACGCCCGAATATCACGGGATTTCGATGAAACTTGGTATGTGAGGGTAATTTCGTATGGGGAGTCTCACAAGCATATTGATTTTCCCGTGCGATGTGACCTTGACTTTGAAATCGGGTCAATTCAAGATCAAATCGCCAATTTTTATGGGATTTCGAGGAAATTTTATACATAGTGTTACTTTTGTCCACTGAGTGTTTTGGACGGGTCAAATCGTGACCCCGACCTGATCTTGACCTTCAAAATGATCAATTCAAGGTCAAATCGGGTAAAACAGGATGGATTTCGACGGGCACGTTTGTCGGGTACTTTTGTCCGGGCAGTGTTTTGGACTGGTCAAATCGTGACCCCACTTGACCTTGACCTTCAAAATGAACAATCCAAGGTCAAAGCCCGGACGAAGTCGGGTCACCTTCTAGTACCTTATAACCGGGGAGGTGGCTAGATGGTCCCCATTTGTGGGTGCTTGAGAAACTTGGGTTTGTCCACCTTGACATTGGTGACTCGAAAATTAGCCTTCAGCTGGCGTATTCTTGCCTCTGATATTATTGAGATATAACGTCATACGTGATGACATTAAATCGTATGGAAACATAGCAATTGTGTGGGCTGCCTGACGTGAATATGTTTTGGGAAATAACGTCATACGTAATAACATTTAATCTCAAGGAAACCCGCGAAGAAAAAAGTCTATCACATTTATTGTTTGAATATTTTAAGTTATTTCCTTCATAAAAAGAGTCTTCGTGATAAAGAACCCTCTCAATACTTTAGTATATAGAATTAACCTTTAAAATTACAAATATCTTCGGAATAGCGAACCTTCGAAATAGAGAACCTTCGGAATAGCGAACCTTCGGAATAGTGAACCTTCGGAATGGTGAACCTTCGGAATAGCGAACCTTCGGAATAGAGACATGTTCCCCTCAGCCACAAATAATGATAATCCTATTTATTCGAACAACGTATTCGGAAACACACATGAATAATACAACCACTGGCCCCTGGCACAAATTGGTCATAATACTAAAAGTACATATATATATACAGGGGTCAGGGATTTTTTTTTTATTATATTATTTTTAGGGTCACATTCCCCATTTTAAAGAAATAACACCAAGCTTGGTGAAAATGGCTTCAAAATCGAAAAACTTTCAAAATACAAAATGTGCTGACAGGACTGCCCCTTCCTTAAATATTATAATAGTCCTCAAAACTAACATCCATAAAATAGGATAAAGCAAAACAAGTTGTAAAAATCTATTCCAAAATTCAAAAAAAAATTCGATTTTTTTTTTAATCTGCCGATCTGCCCATCCGTTTGGTCGCCTATATATAGCCAAAGTTATAAACATTATTAGCGCCCTTAATCCCCGGGTTACGTGCATGATATGACCCTATGTACACATTTTCAGAGGGGTTCAGTCGTTTTGTCGCCTTTTGTCGGACAGACACACGAACTCAATATATTTTTATTAGTAAAGGTTAGTGTTAGTCACTACATGTATATATTTGCACGCGTGACACCCCCGTCAACAACACCGCCATCGCTAGTGTACGCCCCTGGCCTCGGCACAGAAACTGGCCAACATCCCGCGACTGGACGTCGCCTTGATATGAATCTTGAAAGCATAATTTCGAGTTTTACTATACGAGTATAGGCTGCACTTTCAAGAATGAACAGTCCGTAGGTAAAATAAAGTCCATCCTAATCACGATACGGCAAACTAACTTCATTTTTATTATTCGATTAATACAAGTCGTTACTCTTTTCATCATTACTATCAATAAAACACGAATTATGCATGCACGCAAGAAACAGGTCTGTTGTGACAAACGCATGGCCAAATAGCCTGTCTTTTTGAAAAGCCGACGAAATTCCTAACAGATGTACATCGTTTAGGAATTTCGTCTGCTTTCCAAAGAGACTGCTATACACAGCATACTCCGGTACCTGCAGGCGATAGGAGGCCAGGGGCCTGTACTATAGAATACAATTTTTGTAATATCAGCGTTAATTTGTGATTTACTAATTTTGTAATACATATTTTGTGTTATATAGTATTCGACTGTATTTCTATCAGTGTATTTATTTCATTGTAGATTGAAACTCAACATATGCCCAAAACTCTTTATATGCAAAATACATTGACATGTAATGACTTATATGATCTTTTTGGCGAACCATCTATATACCGGGATTCACTTGACCGGAAAATCTTTGCATTTGGTGGAGAAAAAGGGGGCCTGAACGTTTCATCTGTTCATGTTTTCATAGTACTCGAACGCTACAGCTTTGTAATATGTAAAAATTCGCAATACGGAATGACAAAGTACTGGCTAAGCGGGTTCTATAGTACAGCAATAATACCATTTTTGTGAAAATTCATTATTAGATTACAAATGCACAGGCTACATTATTGATTTTTCACGACGATTATCCGTGCGGAAAATGGTGAGTGCGATTAGCTGGGTACATGTTCTTTGTAATGCGGTCACGGAATCTCAATTGTTAACCCATTGAGATGGTTTGCGCTCAATGGATTTGAAAGGAGATAGCCATGTCAGCGGCCTAGATTTTAATTATGAATGGAATTAAAGAGTTACAGTTGTCGGGCTTGGGCTCAAAACGTATATATATATAAACGATCTTTGTGCGAAGGTACACGGATATACGGTGAATCGGGGGTGGCGGCATTTCGTGTTGAAACAGTTACTGATAATTTCAGGCTAAGTTGCGTTAAGAATCAGTGGACCCCAAATATTTACCATGACATTATGTAACATATTTGAACCGCATGGCATTTGTGTGCTCAAGACGTTTGCGTTCACCGTGTGGTCTAAAAAAATTAATTTGGCCAATATAGTGCCGCACAGAATGTTCCATGAGTGATTTTTTTGAAAAAATTGGGGTCCCACGATCCTTAACTTACCAATGTAGTAGTGCATGTTGGTTATAACCAAATGTCATATGTTTACCTAAATTCAGCCGCTTAGTTGGGTATAAATGGAAGGTACTGAGAATTAGGTATAGTTTAAGTAGATGGTGCTATATATATGTTTTAAAATCGAGGTTGGGTGTCCCCGGAGATCCGAGAACAGCCATCGCATCCCCATCATGGGTTGAATTTTTCCAGCTGCATGTTACCTCAAACTTTTCAACTATTAAGGTCTAGATGTTCCCACTAATATTTCAGCCAGACAAAGCTAGCTAGACAAATTAGGTTCCATCCTTGGTAATATTGCTATATAAAGTTGATGTGGCCATTTGAACGGCAACCGATGTGTGTGTTTGCCGTCCTTTTTCGACAAACCGTTAATAAACATATAACATAAAACATCTGAAAATGGTAAGTATTCCACACGATACTGAAAAAAATACTTTTCATCGTGCGCAATTGTGGTCAAAATAACCCAAGTATCGGAAACTAGTCACACATAGTGTACCTTTATTCATCAACTAAATCACTTACCAACTGACACAAATAGGCATTGCCATATCATTCGCATATATCATTAGAGTAATTTCCCTTGACAAAATCACAAATGTTTAGATGTGCGTTCAACGAACGGTGGTCGATAGTACTCGATTTGCCGTCTTTTTGTGATTTACAAGAAATCGCGTTCGCTGTTAGATTACAGTGGTCCATAGTACTCGACACCTTCTGTACGGCTCAAATAAGCCTGCTATTACACAAATTGTATTCTATAGTATAGGCCCCAGGCAGTTAGCGCGTACTGTGATAAGCACACTCGATTAATTATCTTCATGCGGGCGCTCTGAACCAACGGGGCCCGCATCTTAGGTATGTCGCAATAATCAAAGTGTCCCTTTAAGTCACTGTAGTCATGTATCGACATCGACCATGTACTTCGACCACGTGGTCACTGTATTTATCGTTTATTCAATATATTGACTGATATCATTAATATAAACAAATGAGGCCAACGGTTTTTCGGCCTTTTGAAAGCAAATCAATCTAATGGGTCATACATTACGGTATTTATTTAAAAGTACTAGGATTTCCAGTGGGATTTCAAGGAATGAGGGAACCAAGAAATTTTAAGCAATATGAATTTCTATGTTAGAGGATACATGCGTGTATAAGTTTTAAAAAGCCATGATAAACTATGAGAAAAGATCAGAATGGATTTTTTTTTCATTGCAATTTTTTTCCTCGACCAAAACTGGACCCATGCACCCCATGGTTTCAACTGTTAACGGGAGAAATTGTGGACAAAAAATTAAAATATAGAGCCCCCCCCCCCTCACTTGTATAAGGCTATATCATGCACTACTGTATGAATCTGATTGTTTCAATTCATTTTGAAGCTGTAATTTGTCTTAGAAATGATTTTGGAAAAAATTGCATGACATCAGAAAAAATCTGCATTCCGGGCTCGGGGACACCCAGCCACCCGATCCTTGTATCCTGTAATTTGTTTTCGACCCCCGCCCCTGTTTGATCGGGGTTTTTTCCCATTTGAGTGAATTTGTTCGACCGAGAATCACTAAAAATGGACGCACTAAAGAAGCATATCTCAAATCTAAGGCCCATAACTCAAGTAAATAAAAAAAATCTTGTTTCGAACTCGTTCGAGATATTGTTGTCAAAGATTCATATTCCCAAATATGAATGGAATGGGTTGAAGTTTGATCACGTTATCACGCTAACGGTCAATTTGATTGCTTTGAAAAAATCTAACTAATGGACATAACTCAGATCAAATAAATCGGACAAATCGGGTTTTCTAACTCGATTGAGATATTGTTGTGAAAGTTCCACATATAAAATATGAATCTAATCAGTTGACGTTTGTTCAAGTTTTCGCGTTAACGGTCATAAAATTGCGAAAAATAGACAAACTAAGGGCGATAACTCAGGTAAAAGGATCGGACAAATCTGGATTTTTAATTTCTTCAAGACATTGTTGTGAAAAATCCATATAGCAAATATGGATGGAATTGATTGACATTTATTCAAGTTATCGCGTTAACGAACATAACATTTCATTAAATTGCTAAATATATAGACAAACTAAGGATTGTAACTCAAGTAAAAATGATTGGACAAATCTGGTTTTCGAACTCGCTCGAGCTATTGTTGTATATAAAAGGTCCATATACCAAATATGAATGAAATTGGTTGATTGTTGTTCAAGTTATCGCGATAACGGACATAAACTTTCCTAAAATTGCTAAAATATATATATTATATTCTATAACTAGAAACAAGTGGCATAACTCTGGTTAGAAAGTCGGGGCGGACCCGCCGCACTTGACAATTAACTCACATATAAACGAGAGGCCGATCACGATCGGCAGATGTTTAACTCATACCTTGGCGATAACGATTAGCTATTTTCATAATTCCTTACACCAACCTTTTCAACAATTCACACCTTACTATTATATATATATATCTTTAATTCCTCAAAGCTCAGAGTAAGCAGATATAAAAAAAATTAATCTATTATCTTTAACCACCTGGAATATTTAGTGGCCGTATGAAAGTTAATGAAGATGGATAACTCTAAAATCAAGTGTTTTTTTTGTGTCAGATAAATGACAAAGTAGCAAAATTTCATTGTACAAAATGTTGATAAACAACAGATTTTGGGCAATTTTATACTATAGTGGACCGTGGTTAGCATTATTTTTGGGCAATTAATTGATACTGATAACAGAAGCGGAATTTCAAAAAAACTGTTGTTGTTGGAATCTGATGATATGGGGACCATCAACTCGGATTGAGTACCTTTAAGTTCACAAGTGGCATAAGACTTATTGGGCACCTTCCATATGAACATGGATATGGCATTTGATTCCAACCTATTTAGTCAGTTTAAAATAGATATATAGTCTTATAGAGCTCAGTCCATAGTCAGGCAGAAGAACCATACATAACAGTTAAAGATAAACTATTTTAAACATTTCGTCAAATATGATTGATAATGATTGGATATAACACACTTTAATGCATAATTATGAGATAACTAGAGGTCACCAGGGATATGAGATTGAAGATATTAGATTTATTACATTGGATAGCATACTGTATGTCTATGGAATGGGTGGGTTAATTTTGTTAATATTTTAAAGCAATTAAACCAAATGAACCTCTCTGTACAGGTTAGGGGTGTGTTATCATTAACTATGACTTAAAATATAATATAATCAATGCCAAATATTTGAGTTATTAAATGAGATAGCAAGGGGTTGATCTTAATCACACTAATGAACTGATCAAAATAGTCTATAAATGCATGTATATGGATTTAGAAGCCTACACAATAAGTCAGTCTCAAGAATACAAGCAACATAATTATTATCCTGCACCCCAAATGCAATAGAGGGAATTTCAAAATAGACATTTCCTCTAATGTTTTTAGAAATCCTTACTGAACCTGGCTCAAAGTGAAAGATATAATTTAATATCTGCCTATCAGATATCATGTGTCTATGGAATGGGTTAATATTAATACCAAAATCCATGCAAGACCAGAGAGCTATGTTGGAGTTGATAAATCCTGAGAAGTCACTGTCCACACACTATGGAAATGCAATAAACAACAGATAGCTATTAAAGTACAGCAGTGAGTATCAGATTTCATTACCAGGTATCAATAATAGAGATTATCTCTAGTCTCTCTTACTAATACCACAGTTGTAAGCTGCTACAGTTATATAGTGTAAGCAAATCTCAAATCTGTTCAATTCTTAGTTAAAAGGGGCCATAATTCTGGTATAAAAAAAAGGATCTGACCCATATTCAAACTCGATCTGTATTTTGAGTAGATAAACTCGCATACCAAATTTGGTTCTTATCAGTTGAAAAGTGGTTGATTTATCAAAATATGCAGAAATTCTATATCAAAGGGCCATAACTCCTTTAAAAAATATCGGATCAATCCCATATTCAAACTCGATCTGTATTTTGGTCCGAGAAACTTGCATACCAAATTTGATTCTGATCAGATAAAAAAATTTGAGTTATGGTAGCATGCATGAATTCTAAGTCGAAAAAGGGCCATAACTCCGTAAAAAAAAAAATAGGATCGAACTCGATCTGTATTTGGTGCTGAGAAATTCATATACAAAATTTGGTTCCGATCAGATATAAAATGTTCGAGTTATCGCACCATGCGTAAAGTGTCTACAGACAGACAGACAGCCAGACAGACAGACATACAGACAGACAGACGGACTAACGACGAGTGGTCAATCCGGACAACGACACTATGTTTACCATACTATGGTATGGGTAAACATAAAAATTATCGGAATCCATCAATAGACGGCTATGGTATATATGTTTGTTGCCGCCTGTCCGGACGCCCGCCCGCCAACCGTCACTCGTCATATCAATAGTCTAGTTTTGATAAACATTTTAATAGAAGCTCGACTAATAAAAATAAAAAGTTCCCGGACGCCCTTGATTTGAATGCAAATGTCAATAGCACCGTTAACATGTTGGCCACAGAAATTTATTCTGGCACCATTACGCATGCGATGTGACGCGATCACACATAGGTGTCGCTATTAACCCTCAAAATGCCGGCATTGGCGAATATGTTTGCCGCGAATGAAGCTAGCAGCCCGGACCGCCCCTGTTTTGTCTTGGGATGATTTTGGTAGCCAAACCCATGCGGCGGTGTCATATAAAGCATGGTGTTCTGTAGAACGAAATGCCTGCACAAAATATCATGCAAACTTGAGAGTGTGTGGACGTTCAATTATAAAGGTTAATTTAACATGGTAATAGATACAACATAATATTGTCAGAAATCGAAAGTTAGAAATTATTATAGATGACGGAAAAGACAGCTGACAAGAATAAGATGTGTACTCACGGTTAGTACGTTACCAAGGATAATGTTGCAGTGGTAACGTTCCAGATTCGTCCTCGTTTTTATTCAGTTTTGGGGTGTCACACCTTTACCCAATTAAGATGCAATCAGTGCAACATGTCTCTTGGTCGAGGATGGTACCTAAAATAATCAACAGGTTACTCATTAGTGGAGTCGCTTCGCGCCACGCATGCAGCGTTCGCATGCCGGGTTTGCAGAAGTGTTTTTGCGAGATGTCGCCTGACATTCAGCAGGACAGTGCCTAATTAAAATCAGACAATAGGTCCTCTCTGTGCTCTAAAAAATCATTTCCTACGTGTACTCTACCCTATAACGTTACTTGTTATGCGTATATGATCTGCTACGAGCCTACGAGTCATTTGGTCCAATGACATATCAGATACATACGCCAAACCCATCAAATTGATGGGATTGTAGTCCATTTTTCAAGAATAAAAACAATATTTAAAAATTGTAAAGAACGAATGCTTATTTCAGTCTCTTTAAAAATCCGACGATAGTTATATCTTATCTGATTTTGAAGACAAATTGTATAACTCATATAGTATATTCGTATTCATCTGTTCAGTTATAACTCAGAACCTTAATATAAGCAACAGTTATTTTCATAGAATGTAATCACAGTATCGGTAAAAAAAAAAAGTCTAGATTTCACCAATATATTTTCATAAACTTGATAAATCTTTCCGATAAACAATTATGTCTTGGAACAAACACCTGTTAATCACGCATCCAGGTGAAGACAACCTTCCCATTAGTTTTGACTCACTGATCGGCCAATTGAGACGATCCGATTCGTCATGCTCCATTTGTAACGTCTCTATATCAGACGAATACCATTTTATAATGGTTTGTCCGAAGTTAGCCGGCATTAAAGTAAAGCTTATCCCAAATGAGTATTTGGCAAAATTTGATGGCTCCATTGATTATCTCTATAAACTTTTGAACTCCACTGACCTCATTCACCTGAAGAAACTCGCAAAAATTCATACGCATTATAGGCATGAAGCGATATGAAGACAACTGAGGCAGAATGATGGCATGGTATATTTAAGTATCACAAGTTCACAACTGACCATGTTCAGAATTAGTGCATATTGTATTATGTCAATTCGATATTTGATTACTTAATTACCTCTTATACATGTGTACATGTATACGCTATTTATATTACACATAACTCTAATGATGATATACCCCATACACTTATGAAAGCATATATCATGCATGCTGTTTAAGAGTATGTAGTAGCCCCATATTTACCGACCCATGATATATTGTCTAGCACCATACTTTTACACGGTATATAATGATTATTTTTATTTTGGTATGGCTGGAGGTATGGTGATATAAGCAATTGTCGATTGTAATCGAAACTATATATTCGTTTAATATGTTCGTGGTTGGATACTTGTATATATATGTACATATGTTCTACATTATGCATGTTACTGTATGTTTCCATGTACATGTACCATCTAACAATGGCTGGAATAAACACTCAACCAATCAATCATTTCGCCTCCACTCGACATCACATTTCATTGTATTTTCTTAGATGCTTTTATTACACGCTTGTTCCTAGAAGTACAGTGTTATTGCCGTTCCATATTCACAAATCCGTATGCAACGTACGTTCCATACGCATCTCGTTGACGTAAAATGACGTACATGACGTTCGCCTCAACCACGAAACTGGAACTATTTAAATAAAAGAATCATTACACATGACAAACACGCCCTGTATGAGCCTAAATAAACCTTCTAATCCTGTATTTTAAAGGTACTCAACCCGTAAAGAGGGTCCCCATCTCAACAGATTCCAACAACAACAATCCGATCAGAGGGTCCTATATTACTATTTCTTTGGCTTTGGGGGTAAAAAATATTTGATTCGAGTCGAGGAACCCATCAAACAAAGCTCAGAGTTATTAGATATTGATTTTTCAAATTTGTTATGTTCTCGAGATGAGTACTAATATCTGCCGTAATCTGCTCTGGATGTGTACTCAAAATCTATTCAAACAGACAAGGATGAATAACTCTAAAATCAAGTGGTAATTTTAACGCAATTTTGCATGAGTTCTGGGCCAGATAGTATTCCCGATAATGAAAAATAATAGATTTCTAAAATCGATATCTAAAAAATCTGAGCTTTGATGGGTGACTTCCTCGACTCGAATCAAATATTTTTGACCCCCGAAGCCATTGAAATAGTAATTGAGAGGAGTTTTATCGGGTTGAGTACCTTTAATGCATGGATAAACACAGAACGACACTATGTGTAAATTGGTTTGTCGATACGGCACGAGTGCTGTCGCGGAAGGATAGAACTCGAGGCGCAAGCGCCTCTCGTTCTATCCTTACGCGAGAGCACTCGTGCCGTATCGACAAACCCATTTACACATCGTGTCGTTCTGTGTATATATGTATGTGCTGATTTGTCATGATATACAAAATATTCTGATTCTAATATACATTTTGAATTTTGCCATTTGTGCAATCGTCTCTTACAAAGATCATTCGCGTTTCCGTCGTCCAATCGTGTTAGATATCATAATGAGTGTTCTCAATTATTAGTTTCTGCATTGGTTTCAAACGTAAAACTGATGGATAACTTTGAATATTTTCGCGATGTTTGTGCCATACGAATGATAGCGATTGCCTCGTGAAACTAATTTAGTTTCAAATAACATCTTTAATTGAGTCCACGATCTTACTTTAAAATGACCCTGTCTATTATTTAGAAGTTTACTGGGCGTTTATTAAAGGGGTGCCGTACACTAAATCCGGCCATTTATGGGACCATAAATATATTTTTGAACAATGTTAGAAGTTGATTTCGACTTTTTCACAACTTGCGGGTTATTTAGTATAGTTTCCTGTTTATAAGATAGTTTTTCTTTGATAGAATGCACAGTTATCATGGGTATAAATAGGTTCCTACTTTCTACAAGTTGAGTCAAATTATTAAGTAACCTTACCCACAGACATAAATAAATGCAGACATGCAATCAGACATACCGACATTCGGACAGAATATACAGGCAGACAAACACAGGCACGCAAAAAAAATAACGTTCAACCTAAACATATATACACAAGAAAACCAATGCCAGAAATGGTAACGCATTCAAGATCATATATTATATACCCATGATTGTAATTATAGAATACTAGCAGGGTTACCCGGCGTTGCCCAGTCTAACTTCACGCGAATATCCGTTGAATGTCCGTTGAATATCGAACACCATATCTGGACTGAAAATTTCGGCTAACATATACAAAAAAGATCGCAGTTTCCTGATTGCACCAGGAGACTTCTCTAGACCTAATTCGTGCTCTCCAACTCACACATTTTCCACTTTTTTTTAGCCGAAATTTTATTTCACGTTGGATATTCAACGGACATTCAATGGATATTCGCGAGAAGTTAGTTGGACGTTGGATATTCGGCACTTAAAAAATTTCAAAAAAATAAATTTTGGTTTTATGCATGAGAGGTGCTCCATGAGCACAATTCGTGCTCTCCCACTCAAACTTCGTCCGAAATTCCGCGCTTTTCCTGTTTTCCAAACCATAGCTGGACTTAGTAAATTACACTTGTAAACACGACATATAGCTATAGAGGGCGCAGGCGGTATTGACGAGCCGATTGAGCTGAAATTTGGTAATTATAAGTCATTCCCATACGCGGAGTGCACATGCCAATCTACAAGACCAGACATGGTCAGCTTCATGCGTTTTGAATATCGAACACCATATCTGGACTGAAAATTTCGGCTAGCATATAAAAAAAAAAATTCGCAGTTTCCTGATTGCACCAACAGACTTCTCTAGACCTAATTCGTGCTCTCCATGCAACTCACAAATTTTCCATTTTTTTTTAGCCGAAATTTTATTTCACGTTGGATATTCAACGGACATTCAACGGATATTCTCGTGAAGTTAGTTGGACGTTGGATATTCGGCGCTTAAAAAATTTCAAAAAAATCTATTTTGGTTTTATGCATGAGTCCAAATCGTGCTCTCCCACTAAAACTTCGTCCAAAATTCCGCGCTTTTACTGTTTTCCAGACCATAGCTGGACTTTAAAAAATTACACTTACACGAAATATAGCTACATAGGGCGCAGGCTGTATTGACGAGCCGATTGAGCTGAAATTTGGTAATTATAGTCATTCCCATACGAGGAGTACACATGACAATCTACAAGATCAGACATGGTCAGCTTCGTGCGTTTTGAATATAGAACGCCATATCTGGACTGAAAATGGACTAGATATTCACTCGTGTTCTCGATAGAAATAAAGCTTTCGTTTCGTGTTGTTATGATAAGCGTGTCACATAAGACCACACCTCAACACCGTTTCTATTAGAACACAGGAAGAAATGTCATAATGTTATTTCATAGATATATAGATAGATAATGATTTATTGGCAAAACACTTCCACACGAGGACAGTTTGCTAAAACAATGGATAATTGTATATACAAAACATGTGATAATAGAGTATACAATAACAAAATTACATAATATGCTAGTACCAGGAGTCTCGGGATCATGTATAATATTTATGGTTTCCTAACTGTTATTTGCTCTGACAGCACGAGTATCGAAGAAGCGACGGATCAGTTTACATATTATTCGTGTTAAAACGGGACAGTCATTTGTCAATATAGTAGTAAATTGATCGTTGGCGTTATTGCTTGGAAAATTCGGATTATGGTTAACCATTGATTCGAGAAGTTCTCTTCGTAGTTGTGAATATGCATTGCATTCCATATATAAGGAAATGTATTTCATCTTCTACGACATCATCGCAACAATACACACACTTTCTATTTTCTAATTTTACAAGGGGCTGTAAATGACGCCCCTTTTCTATAGCAAGTACATGGTTACTGATTCTAAATCTGGTGAAAGCTATTCTGTCTTCCAATGATTTCGTGTTGAGAAGATAGGGCTCAAGCCTATACTCTTTCTTGTAAAGCCGATATGTTCTGAGTTTGTTGCTGCCTGGTGTTGAGCAGTTGTCACTCATAGTCCAGGAGATATTGGTCGACCTCTGCACCCCCCCCCCCCAGGACTTAACTTCACCCCACTAATTTTCTTCCTTAAGGTCTCCTCTAATTTTTTTCACTTGTTAACAAGAAAAAAAAGTGGCCGCAGAGACTCCAGACAAGATGGCGTCCATCATGGCGGCCATTTTTTTTAAATGCACCAGGTATCTTTGATCGCCATTATAGTAAAGATGATAGCACATGCGGTCTTGTTTTCCGCTCGATTCGTTATGCTAATATACAACCCTTACAAATTAGCCAAAAATTCGACACCAGAATCCAATATGGCGGCCAAGATGGCCACCGAAATGTGAAAATATGCTATTTTTCTGACATGTTACCACCTTTCGTTTGTCTCTGTGGGAAAATGTTAGAATTTTTGCGTCATCTTATACATTTATCATATAGAGGAATCATTGGCGAACACACGGGGACCATAATATGCATTCATTGCGGGATATTTTGTCCGATATCACGTTTTCCCGAATGCCGGTATCATAGGTCAAAGCCTAATCTCCGTTAATAACGCGATGTTATGTTTCGAATCAATGAATGTTATTGCTATTATAACAACACCCATGCATATATATTTGCAGGAATACTCGAGCTAGGATTCCTCTTATACCTGAGTTGAGGAATATTTACCCAAATCCAAGATGGCGGCCAAAATGGCCACCAGAACTAAAAAATCGCTGAAAATCGCTGATTTTAACATCAGTGAGCATCATTGTCATGACAACTCCACACCTGCTTACTATTGTAAGTTGGGAACACTTAGGCGAAGAACTTTCCTTGTACCATATCCAAATAAAAGTCCCCCAAATCCAAAATGGCGCCCACAATGGCGGACAGATTTTGAAAAATCACCGAAATTCCCTCATATTCACATCATGGGCATTATTGTCGAGACAACTCCGTCCATGCGTACAGTTGAGTTGGAAATACTGAGATGAAGTAAATACCTTACATCTCATGTAAGAAATGGTTTTCCAAATCAAAGATGGGGGCCAAAATGGCGACCGAAATTTGAAAACACGCCTACATTCCTTTACTTTCTTAGGATGAGCGTTATTGTTTCGCGATTTCTACCCACCATTACATGTTGATATGTATGAATTATCCATTAGGGTTTGGCAAGTGATACCTACAGTCAATATGGTGGCCAAATTGGCGGGCAGAAATTGAAAAGAAGCCGATATTATCACATACTAATTTAAACTTTTTGTCATAATATTGATTTGTATAAACGAAACGGTAAATAATATAAGCCATATATTAGTTCCAATGTTAGTCGTAGCCTTTTGGAAGGATGAAAACCCACAATCGCAATGTGGCATTTCAAAATCCATTCTCCACTAAGGGCTCATACTGGCCGAAACCGTATATAGGTGCGCCGAATAGTCATATTATGACTTCCAAGAATCAAAACAACAGTACCTGAGCTTATTCTGAAATGCCACATTCAGCATTATCTAGACTCGTTTCCGTCTCTTCGTCAGATTAATCTATCTCACTCACAACAACCGTTAACTACTCTTCTTTGTAGGAGTGTGTCACTAATCGGAATGTTTCAAACAATACATATGCCGGTGTCCAGCTCACGTGTTGGTTTCGAAAGCTTGGAATTCTTAGCGAGCTTCATTCGTGGTATAGCTTATGGTATAATTCAGATGCTACATATGGGGTATATGCGTCATCTTGTGCGATACACTATAAAGGTATTCGGTCGATGCGTATACTAGCTTTCAGAAGGACCTATCTATATGCGTATTGTCAGCTTTGGTGACCTAATGGGGATAACAACGTGTACACCTGGTGATCTTCCCAAACAGCCACTTCTCAATATATGGTTCATCAATTCACATACTCATCTAATGCACTGACGTACCCGGACAACTTCTGTATATGGCTTCGAATGTTGAAAGCCCGACATTTGACGGATGCATTTCTGCTAAGACGTAGAAGACCATAATGCATAATATACCCAAACTCCTTGAACATGATCAAAAGAACAAGCTTGTTGGCGTCCAGCAATCGTCTCACCGAACAGATCCAAGCAGATGATAACATACACACGGTGCTAGTTTGTGGGTATGTGTCATGATAGTGGAAATGAAACTGGACCATGACTGCACCGCCCCTTAGTTTGTTATGTTTTAGATTCAGACAGGATCTCATGTGTGGCTTTGCTTTCCTTGTATGCTAAGATTGTATGTTCCCATCCGTTTGGAAGCCGTTCTTAAACAACTGGACAAGGATTATGCCATTGGCTACTGCTGTATAAGCCCCACCAAGACCGGGGTGTAGTCTTAAAGGCAATACCTTTGATAGTTGGTTGATATGTCATACTCACGCTGGGTGGTATGGTTCAAGAAAGTACATGCAAATGCCATCAACAAAAGGGTGAAATGTTCAACGCGAAGAACATCCAGAGGAATGTTACGTTGATGAGCTCTTGCCTTCAGTTCAACAAACGTTGGTACACCAATTGATTTCTTGGTAACATCACCAATGCGACCATTTTCCTGCATGAGTCATTAACTACTATATTCTAAAGTTATATATATAAAGCTATGTGATCATAAAGGTCGCGTTCCCCAACGGCCACAGCCATTGCCATCGAAACTGTAACTTGTTCTTTAAATACATAGTGAAATAAATGAACCACAGTTCCTGACATTTTCTTGAATAATACCGCCCACATACTGACACTAACCCCGAGAGAGGATAACAAAACACGGATACATTCATGATATAAAGACATTATCCTTTAGTCCATCCGACTGTTTTGAGGGAGGCTAGCATATTATTATCCAGACAAAAGTGTACGTAGTCGAATCAGAAAGGCTTCGAAACGGATGTGGAAATACAATCTTACCACACCAAATAAAACCGACACGCATGGCATTCGATATCTCAAACATGCACCAGGTGTAGGGGTGGTGTATACAGTGGCCCATTTCATTCCCACTATCATGGCGCATGTCCACAAACTAGCACCCCGAGCATTGTTCTTCTCTGCTGGGAGATATTCGACGAGACAATTGCGGAGCGTCACACAGTTTGCTTCGGATAATGGTCAAGAAGTGTGGGTAGTCTGTACACTAGGGTCTTCTCCTTAGCAGATAGACATCTATCCAAGGGAATGAGACAGCTAGCAACCTTCGAAACACTGTCGAAGTTGTCCACATATGCCAATGCGTTCGCTCAGGTTGTGAGTTGACGAACCATCTATTGAGAAGTGACTAGCTAACTGGTTCGCTAGGTGTACATGTCGTTATCCCATGGGGTATGAGACACATACATAGAGATGACCTTCTGTAAGCTAGACACCGGAAAATGAATTGTTTGAAACGTTATGATTAGAGGGACCCTACTCCCAGGAAGTGGTGAATACTTTGTCGGTGTGAGCCACCTAGATCAGACAAAGAAATGGAAGCTGGTCCAGATAATTATGGACGTGACGTGGCAAATCAGAATCTGTTATCAGGTAATTGTTCTGATATAACTATTCGGCGCACCTACGCTTACGGCCATTATCGGCGCTAAGTGGAGACTGGATTTCGAAATGCCACATCGCGATATTAATTGTGGTGTTTCATCTTTCCAGAAGGATACGAGCTATGTTATGCGTGATACCTTTAAGTTGAACTAGTAGATGGTTTATGTACAGTTTCGTCCATACATACCGATATTATGACAAAAAGTTGAAATTAATATGTGAAAATATCGAGTTCTTTTCAATTTCTAGCCGCCAATTTAGCAGCGATCTTGGCTGTGAGTATCAATTGCCAAACCCTAATGAATACTTCATGTCACTATTCCATATCAACATGTAATGGTGGATAGAAATCGCGAAACAATAACGCCCATCGCAAGAAAGTAAAGGAATGTAGGCGTGTTTTCAAATTTCGGTTGCCATTTTGGCCGCCATCTTCGATTTGGAATACAATTTCTTGCATGAGATGTAATGTAATTACTTCACCTCAGTATTTCCAACTCAATTGTAAGCATGGGTGGAGTTGTCTCGACAATAATGCCCAATGATGTGAATATGAGGGAATTTCGGTGATTATTCAAAATCTGTCCGCCATTGTGGGCGCCATTTTGGATTTGGGGGACTTTTATTTGGATATGGTACAAGGAAATTTCTTCGCCTAAGTGTTCCCAACTTACAATAGTAAGCAGGTGTGGAGTTGTCATGACAATAATGCTCACTGATGTTAAAATCAGCGATTTTCAGCGATTTTTTATTTCTGGTGGCCATTTTGGCCACCATCTTGGATTTGGGTAAATATTCCTCAACTCAGGTATAAGAGGAATCCTAGCTCGAGTATCTCCTGCAAATATATATGCATGGGTGTTGTTATAATAGCAATAACATTCATTGATTCGAAACATAACATCGCGTTATTAACGGAGATTAGGCTTTGACCTATGATACCGGCATTCGGGAAAACGTGATATCGGACAAAAATATCCCGCAATGAATGCATATTATGGTCCCCGTGTGTTCGCCAATGATTCCTCTATATGATAAATGTATAAGATGACGCAAAAATTCTAACATTTTCCCACAGAGACAAACGAAAGGTGGTAACATGTCAGAAAAATAGCATATTTTCACATTTCGGTGGCCATCTTGGCCGCCATATTGGATTCTGGTGTCGGATTTTTAGCTAATTTGTAAGGGTTGTATATTAGCATAACGAATCGAGCGGAAAACAAGACCGCATGTGCTATCATCTTTACTATAATGGCGATCAAAGAGACCTGGTGCATTTAAAAAAAATGGCCGCCATGATGGACGCCATCTTGTCTGGAGTCTCTGCGGCCGCTTTTTTTTCTTGTTAACAAGTGAAAAAAATTAGAGGAGACCTTAAGGAAGAAAATTAGTGGGGTGAAGTTAAGTCCTGGGGGGGGTGCAGAGGTCGACCAATATCTCCTGGACTATCAGGCTAGCTTGGAAACACTCGTTATAGCTATTTTGTAAAGATTTTCGGAAATTTTTCGTTACCATGTCGGTGTCGTGACCAGTCTCTGGTAAAGTTAACCCTAGAGATTCCACTGATTTGAAAATTGATTTTGAAGATAATACCGTCCGTTGTTCTTTAACCGCATTTTGTAGAAGTTCGCAGTCCGAACGCGAGGTGAAACTGATCAGGCTATGGTCTTACAATCTCGTCCAAATACGGATACGATAGGCGAGAATCGCATGCGTTTTGATATGTCGATGCCGTCTGGAGAGTTTGGCGGGACCAGCATCCCGTCTCGATTTGCTCAGTCTACCCTTGATGCTATAAAGTGGTAGCCGCGGGCGCTTATATATAGAGTTGTTTTTATGAGCCATCAGGCCCCCGCGGCAGCGGTCGCTGGCGCGACCTGACTGCCTCGATATCAATTTGAAAAAGGGGTGACGTTGCTTCAATAACAGGTCTTAGACAGTGCCGTCCGCCCACCCACCCTAAAAGTGATTTTTCCGATAGTGTTTTTGAAACGTGTCTCTTTGTGGTGTCATTCTTTTGGTATGATTTTTTACTAAATAACGGGTATGTTAGAGTTACATTTCTTTGAATTTTACAATCGAAACATATTCGCATGCGATGCTGAGTCACGCGGGACACGGCAAACTAAATCGCGCGCAAATTGGCTTGCGATTTTTCAGCATCCCACCCCATTTGGCATGCGATAGCGTTTGTACTAGGTGAACTGATAGTATAATTCGACATTCTGCAAGCTGCATCTATATACAGAGGATAGCTGCCTAGTTCTGCACGGACAGCATTATTTGATGCATATTTTCCAGCACCTAATAAACGTTTGCAAAATTTAATATGAACTGATTCACAGGCTAGTCGATCGTGATTGTTAGTTGTTATTTCGACACCCCCACAGTTCACTGCCATATAGGATTATTGGTTTGATCAGTTTATGTAACAGTTTGAGTGAAGTTAGCAATGGGAGAGGTGATGTATTGTTATACGCATTGAATAGTGCATGAGTGCATCGCTTTAAGCCCTTTAGCGCTTAAATTTGTGATAGCTTTTGTGAACTTGCCATTACTAGAAAAGGTTATACCAAGGTATGTATATACCCTGACATTTTCGAGTTTGATCTCAGAGATATGAAAGGATGGAATTATTGCTGGTTGTCTCGCCCGAAAAATCATGCATTTATTTTTATCCGCGTTAACTTTTAGTTCATTCGCATCAGCGTAGAGTTTCAGATTGTTTAGACAGTTTTGGAGTCCCGTGGAACTATCAGACAATAGAACGAGGTCGTCAGCAAACAGAATATGATTGCACTGACTATCGCCGATCGTCACGGGATCACACGATTCGTCAAATATATTCCTAATGTCATCGATAAATATTTTGAATAAATTCGGTGATGATAATATATATCCTTGCCTGACCCCAATGGTCGATAGCAAGCAGGTCCAAGTCCTTTATTTGACTTAGTTGTGTAACAACTTGAAGAATATAGTGAACGGATTATACGCAGTGATTGGCCCTCCACCCGATGTGTTGCATTTTATCGATGAGCAGTTGCCTATGCACGGTATCAAAGGCCTTTCGGAAGTCTATAAAGGCAGCATACAGCGGTCGTAAGGGCGACCTCCGGGTGAGCTCACACCGTCCTCGTGCCGCCCTTCGGGCGGGCACGCAAATCCTGTTCCTGCTTCAGTGACTTATATATCGTTGAACTATGGCGTGCAGCACAAACGCGCTATCAATTGTACTCTTTCCTTTAGAAAATCCGATTTGATTTTCACTAATAATTTTATTTTTTACAAGAAAATCTGTTAATCTACGGTACAAACATGACATTTGGAACTTATTCCCTATTCCCTATTCCTTATTTTTAAAAATGTCGCTTTCGACCGATTTGACGGCATGGGTGGGTGGCCGGCCCCAAATACCACCTAGAAACACCCCGACCCTCACCCATCACCCCCGGGGGGTGCCACCCCGAGGGGGTGAAAATGGGGTATGGACCATTTTCGAGAACGGTAAGGATTTCGACCGATTTGACGGCATGGGTGGGTGGCCAGCCCCAAATACCACCTAGAAACACCCCGACCCCCCACCCATCGCCCCCGGGGGTGCCACCCCGAGGGGGTGAAAATGGGGTATGGACCATTTCGAGAACGGTAAGGATTTCGACCGATTTGACGGCATGGGTGGGTGGCCGGCCCCAAATACCACCTAGAAACAACCCGACCCCCCACCCATCACCCCCGGGGGTGCCACCCCGAGGGGGTGAAAATGGGGTATGGACCATTTTCGAGAACGGTAAGGATTTCGACCGATTTGACGGCATGGGTGGGTGGCCGGCCCCAAATACCACCTAGAAACACCCCGACCCCCACCCATCACCCCCGGGGGGTGCCACCCCGAGGGGGTGAAAATGGGGTATGGACCATTTTCTAGAACGGTGAGGATTTCGACCGATTTGACGGCATGGGTGTGTGGCCGGCCCCAAATACCACCTAGAAACACCCCGACCCCCACCCATCACCCCCGAGGGGGTGAAAATGGGGTATGGACCATTTTCGAGAACGGTAAGGATTTCGACCGATTTGACGGCATGGGTGGGTGGCCGGCCCCAAATACCACCTAGAAACACCCCGACCCCCCACCCATCACCCCCGGGTGCCACCCCGAGGGGGTGAAAATGGGGTATGGACCATTATCGAGAACGGTAAGGATTTCGACCGATTTGACGGCATGGGTGGGTGGCCGGCCCCAAATACCACCTAGAAACACCCCATACCCCATTTTCACCCCCTCGGTGTGGCACCCCCCGGGGTGATGGGTGGGGTCAAATGTGACAACGTATTATGTATATGTATATATGGTTGCGAGATATACCATCAATACGATCAAGAGGCAATGATAATGTCAAGAGTGTTGTCTGAAGTCTATGATAATGTGTTAGTAATAATGAATGTCTATGAGTTCTCCCGTGACGATATTTATGGCGACGGGGTGAAAATTAAAGGCATGACAAGTGCCGTGTAAAAATTTGAATCATGTTTGAAGTAACCCAACGAAATTAAAATGGTAATTTGATCAGCTTTATGTAGCCTCTCTTATTTGATCACTCGGTATTGATAGGGTAGCTCGCACACATTATACAACAACAATGTGGTTTTAATTATTTGGTCACAAGATAAGACATGCAATCAGAGTGTGATAAGCCCTACTCGATTTACTTTGTCCATTGATCGCAAATTACGCGACGTATTTATACAGGAGTGGTGGGGATCTATATCGAAATCAAGCAAATTTGCATTTTATAGAATTATTAAGACAAATTTCCAAAGAGAACATTACCTATCTCTGGACAACAACAGATTTGTACACAGCCTTATGATGTTCCGAACAAGAAATCACAAACTACCCGTTGAACAGGGCTCATGGTACAATGTTGACTACTCGGAACGGCAATGTACCCTCTGTAATTTAGAACTGGGCGATGAATACCACATTATACTTAAGTGCTCACAAATTCACGAGTTGAGACTGAGATATATTCGCCCTTATTATTTTCGAAGACCAAACTCACATAAGTTACTGCAATTATTTAACTCCCGAAATGGAAAAACCGCAAGGAACCTGTCGATTTTTGTCGGAAAGGTCTTAGACTTGTTTAAGTCCTCTTGAGGCTAAGTAGCATCCATAACACAAACCCCACTAACTGGACCACATTGATCAAATCTATTATTATTATTATTATTATTATTATTACCATCTAAAAGCAACAAGCATAAACATTACCATATTTTCGTATATATGTGCTCTATATATTGTAACGCATGTGCATGCATATATATATATTATGTATCTGATTATGTAATTCAAAACATCTGTAATATCATTATATTATGACCAGAATAAATAAATTGAATTGATTGTTGGGAAAGCTCATTCTTCATATTTATGACGTCTTACGCTATTTGAGAGGAGCCATTAATCTGTCTTGACGGCTCCTGGTTACGTTGCCACCTGGATGCCTCACGCGGTGAAGCGGCATCTCTTTGTCGCCGATCCGTACCGTGACGACTGTTTCTCCCTTGGATTTCAACGCCATCGTTACTGGGGTGCCAAATGTCATGAAATAGATGTGACATAACACGCGTGCTACCCACGCTAACATAACCACTTGCATTGTCAATGAATTGGCATCCCAGCTGTAAGCACACAGATTTATAACATTCGTTAGAGCACAATCCCATTGTTGCAATCGTTCCCTGATTTTTGGTAAAGTACACCAATTCCCAAGGCCGGCGAAGGAATAGTTCAATGATTATCCCATTGTTAGGCACCCGCAACTCATAACAAACAAATCGCACTGGCGCTTCAAAGTGGGAACAGTCCGTGTTGTTTCGGACATATCAATTCACATTCAGTTAATGTTAATCACGTTTTTGGGCGTGGCTAACAGGCTATTGTGTCCAATCGCGGCCAGCGCATGGCACATTTCCAGTTTATTGCATTATGTGTGATCAATTGACCCTACCGCAATTAGATGTGTAAGCCAATGAGATAATTGCATTATACAGCCTGGAGCAATGGTCGCTTCTGCGAACAGGCGGTTAGACAAAAAGACTCATTTTACCGGCTTACTCTTTGTCGCTTTGATTTTGTTCTGTATAAAAGAGTATTGGTTTCATGTAAGTTGACACAATATAATAATATAACAGTAACAGAATCCGAAAGCTTCGCCCTATGGGCTTTTTGGATTAGTAAATTATGAAATGTCACGCTGAGCCAGAGAGGTGACAGATGGAAATATGATGAGGGGATTGGGAAGGGCTAGATGAGCTTATTAGTTTAAACTATCAAATCAAACTATGTACACATTTGAGATAATGGACCACATAGTGTTATAATCTCCAAGGGATGATTTGTTGGGGAAAGAGGGACACTAAAATGGCCAAAGTATATGACAGCACCTGTTAAATTCACCTGTTGTCGATTAATACAGGCTGATTAGGGCGCCTCTTCCTGGTAGCTTTCGGATTTGTGATGGTTAGATTTGGTACATTATACAGCATTTATTGGTATATTTTGTGAATAAATGGTATTCATGGCATTTATACGTGGACTTACATACACAAACATTATGACAGACCAATGGAATATTAGGGAACTGTGATATGAAAAATAATTTCTCAATATACTGAAACATGTTTGTTCTATACGCGTAATGGCGTAATGTGCCAATTATGAAGATTATTAATTTTTATTATAACATTTTTTTTTTTTTTAATTTAAATTAATTCCTTAGATATATAAGTCACGTTTTTACATAGCCCATACACACCCACGTGGCAGGGATAATGGCGTTCTTTTTGTCTGAAATAAACGGAATATTATATATTGTACAGATGTTGTTCCATAACGCCCTTCTTGGTAATTATTATTATTGTTTATTGACCTCCAAGTATGAAGAGCATATATACATATCAGTTACAGAAAATATGTGGTAACGAGACCATTGTAAGTGGACTATACACCAGCATCTATTTACAAGGAAGGACATTGTATACATACATTGGAAAGGTGTGTACATTGTACGAATAGCAAGGTAAAAACGAGTATATGATAAAACATTGTAGATGCGGGTGGCAAGGAGGCCAGATCATAGTTGAAAATTGTCCACATGAGAGGCATATTGCATCAAATGTCATGTGAATGTCATCTTTTAACTTCCGGGGCGAATTAGTTGACAACCAACATACAGAAATGCAGCAGATGCGATGATGAGCTGCTCCCATGACTCAGTCGGGATATGACAACCAAGCTGGGTACTGCCAAGTAACAGCGCATTTAAATGGTCGTTTGGGAGAGCATCCAGGTAACTAAATAGTTGGATGTCGAAGCTATCGATAAGCATACACCAGTAATTATATCGGAGTCTGTACATGGTGGCAGATCTGCACGAGTCAGTGATATGTCCAATTTCATTGTTATATGTGTGGCCACACAGCATGCATCGGGCATTGTTTTCGAACAACAATCTATTTAGAAGTCTAGCAAGATTTTTCAGTTCCAAACTCCTGTTAGGATGGGCAGCAAGAAGACGCCACACACTCCAGACTGCGAGAGGCTGGTTATGAATGAGGAGAAGATTAGAAGAGCGACCATTGGCACCCACTGCTGAAGTCCATGCATCACAATAGTGGGCTCTTATGGTCGACTTAACGAGTTGCTTCCAAATGATCTTCTTTGGGAAGGATCCAGAAGATAAGAATTCTTGAAGATAAGAAGACAGATTGTACACTTCTAGAACATCGATGATGTCTTTTACATAGGGTGGTCTACTCTACGTCATTGTGGGAAAATTATTACAAGTTACAAGACACAGAGGCTCCATACACACGGCAAACAGTCCCTATATTATTCTAGGACATATATAAACACTATATAGCAATATATGCCGTATGTATTGGAACCTATGTATATGGCATTGCCCCCACTTTCTGTATAGGCGTGGTATTTTCAAATTCTAAATTAGTGACTAAGGAGTTAATAAAGAAAAAAACAAATATCAGATGCTTTGGTGTATCGGGAAGGATGGTGGGCTGCTACGTACGTATAGATAGATAGTTTAGTCAAAGAGGTTGAAGGCGGTCGATGACAAAACCATCTCCATATATGATCAATACGTTCACGTTCATAAGTCCAGTATAGGATCCAATATTGCCCATCTATTAGAATATGTATCATTATCCAGAAAAAAACAATCAGTTATCCAGAAAAAAAACAATCAATTATGACATGGAACACTTTTTGATACCAGTATGGTGCATCTTCGAAAAAGTACAAAAAACTGACTACAACGGATGAAAACATACAAGTCCTCGAATTTTCATCGAAATAGGGAAATTGTATGGTACACCATCGATAAATTGATAGATCGTGCGTCTATTGTGAAGAGACATATTATAATAACATTGAATATTTATTATGCGTTACATATCCAGCTTGACAAGAACAGTGAATATCCGAAATTATCGAACAATTTATCTCAAAATCGACGCCATGTGCAGGTTCATTTTTCATCATGCTTCGGTGGTAATTTGCCCCAATAAAGAGCTTGTCGTCGCAAATAAACATTGAAACTGAATGTAAGTAGCCTTCACTAAAGTACTTGTATCCTTGCTGTCGCGATTTCAATGAAGTGCCAGTCGAATTGAAGAACAATCCAGCGAAATCTGGTGGTAAGTCCACCAAATTTGAAACACGTCGTTCCTTGTTGTCAGACATATCGGCGTGTGATGTCTAACCTGCTATAATTCAGTCTGGCAATTTATGGCAGGCGTGGTTATCTAGATAGTTTATTTCTTGTAAACCATACATTGTATGACATAAAGAAAGTACATATATAGACAGACCGACCCCTGGTTCACATTTAACTAAACAATCATTGAATCATTACAATCATTACAACGAACTTTGAAGGATAATTATGACATGTATATGCACTTATAGAACAACATAATAAAGGTGGGGGTCGGTCCAAATATAAACAATTGCATGCGTCGGTCCTTGTGGACAAAATATCTCTCGTCTTCGAGTATAAACGGTATAATAGCTATAAATGAATAGAATATATTAAATAATATGGATTAATATGTATAATTTATGTATATAGCGCTGATTACTAGCATTCCCCACAGATGTGCGAAACATGGCGTCGGCCTCGGCCGATATCCCGGACCTACCCATGCATGGACAATTGTCCAGTACATGCGGAGTCCCGGAACTCATCCGCCACCGACGACCGGTCCACACATCCATGAAAGGAATGTAGATATTCGAGTTAAATAGCATATAGTTAACATGTATATCGATACTTTCGGACCAGGAGTGTCGGGTATTATGGGTTACACCCAGATCAGTGTGATTTTGCGCTCCGTATATACCTACTATACTCCCAATTGAAGGGGGTGCAGGAGGAGCTACTGCGAAACCAACCATATGAAGTGCATGGTTGGTTTGCCGCCAGTGGGTCAACCTGACTCAGTGGCCCACTAGCCATGCTGCTCTGTAAACTTGGGGGGGTGAGAGGGGCATATGCGTGGAGATATACGTATAAATGACATTCATGGAGATGTATCTGCAAGTATAAAGTAATCCTATCATTCTATATATATAAGAAATCTTTCGCCTCTATCAAATATATACAGATATTTCGCACTACTGACTTGTTCTGGATGGACATAAGTTGTCGCATTTTTTCCAAGGTTGGGTTTGTGTAGTAATATCTAGCTATGAACTTTTGACGTATGTGTGATAATTTTTGGCAAGTCAATAAGAAATGATATTCATCTCCAACAGATCTGTTACATAAATTACATTGCCTTTTGTCTAGGTCTATTCCCTTCCAATCTCCGACTTCAACCGGTAACCTATGATTTCGTGTTCTGAAACGTATTAAAGCTACGACTTCTCGCTTTTTCAAGTATGTAAGATAGTGTTCTTGCGTGTGATGCTCTTTAATTAATCGATAAAAACGGAACTTAGAAGAACTGAATGCGCCATACCATTCCTGAAGATAAATATCACGCGTTCTCTGCTTTACTGTGCTGTTTAACCATTTCAGGTTGACATATGGTGAGAAGAAAATTTATCCCATTCCTAAATCATTAAAAATATTGTTCACCCTGGTTATCCAGTCCATGCGCCCACGCCTTTGATTAGTTGTACGGCTTTTACTACTATATAGGCTGCAATAAAGCATAAAACTTATCTTTGTTTGTTTACCCATCATCAGTTTGGACCAAAAATTGATAATTCGTTGCTTGATTCGTGTCTCTATGGGGAACAATCCAGTTTCATCGTAGACCATTACTGATGGTGTTGTGGTCTTCAAATTGAGTATAAACTTCAGAAACCATAATTCAGTAGTATTTATAATAGCAATATTTCCCACACCCCATACTTCAGAACCATATAACAAAATAGGAACAACTGTTTTCTCGTTAAGATCCAAGACACATGAAATTGAAAGGTTCAATTTCCGCATTTTACAAATTAATCCGAACATTGAACGTTTCGCTTGGTCACAACGCATTTTTTTCTCGGTTGTGAATGAACCATCGCGAGAGAATACAATTCCGAGATATTTATATTCATCGGCTACTGCAATTGGTCTATTGTTAAGAATAAAGTCATATAACTGTGGATCTGCGTCTTTATCATCGCCAAATATTACTACGTTACTTTTACTGTTATTAATAGAAAGTTTCCAATGATTACAATAAGATGAATAGTAGTTAAGCATATGTTGTAAATTGGATGCACTCAGCGATATGAGGACCGTATCGTCTGCGTACAAGAGACAAAATAACCTGATAAATCCAAAACTTAGATTTATGTTTAAGTCTGAGATATATAATCCATTTTCAGTACTTGTTTGCAAGTAGGCTTCGAGGTCATTGGTATACAACGAGAAGAGAACAGGGGATAGATATGTCCCTGTCGTACACCTGTTTCGCAAGGAAAAGGGGTAGAAAACGCATTATCAGAGAAAACACAAGATTTGATATCACTGTACATGTTGATTATAACATTCAGAATTCTACCCTTAATTCCAATGTTAAATAGCTTCATCCATTTTCTGAAGCATAACAATAATTGTGTCATTTTTATCATTCAGGTTATTTGGCAGAAAGGAAAGTTCTGGCGTTTGTTGATTTACTATCGAATTCATGGGTGTTTTGAGAACAGTATTTTCAGCATCAACAATTTCTGCCATAGTAGAAGAATTTTGCCCACAATCACCCTCTCCATTTAGAACATGATATGATTGTTTTAGACATGAAGCGATCTCACCGAATGTCGAATCATCATGGCTGTTGGGCGACTCCATTCTGACCTCCTTCGAGGGCGGTGGTGTGAGATCTTTGCTAGCTTTGCGCCGTCCTGATTCATTTCCATGGTCCATTTTGAGAATATACAATATTTTTTTTGCACAGTAAAGTTAGATCAGCATATGTAATAACATTTTGGCGACAGATTGGTTCCGAATAATGTTGATTTAAGTGGATTTTGAAGCTAAAATATAATGTAGTCGTCGGAGCTATTTCAAAACACAACCGACACGGATCCGACGCATGCGCATTATCGCCGATGGGCAGTAGCGTGAATTGTGCTCTAAGTCGGTCAGAGCACGCGAATTGTTCTTTACCATAATAAATCTCGTCTCCGACTCGATTGATTCTGGATAAGAACAATTCTTGTGCTCTAACCATTACTTGGTTTGAAATATAATCCGATTAACCCCTGTCTTACTCGGTGAGGGTGGGACAGACGAAATCCGTATAGTTGCTCCTGGATATAAACGTTTTATTATTGCCACCACTTCACGAATTCTCCCTTCTTCTGTGTGTGAATTGTTTCTGCATTAATTTATTCCAACATGAAATGTGAATTTGGTAACATTCCCCTCTACTTTATTAGCAGGATCCTTTAGCCAGTTTAGGATACCCTCTAGTCGTAGCCCACCGATGGAGACTTTCTTCACGAATTCCTCTCGATGTGCTAGCCTCCTGGGGTTCACATACCTAAGAACTGAGTCTCCAACTACTAAATGGATTTGTCTGAATTTAACGTTACTCTGTAAATTTACGCTGGTGTCTCTGTCGTGATCCTGATGGTGTCCATGTTTCGTATCATGTTCTATGTTCTGTAGCACTCGGTATTTATTTGAGATAACTATATCAGGCGCTAATTCGATTTCCGACGATTGTTCTGATATACAACTAGTGCTTGGAGACTCGCCAGCGGTTCTATTTATGTCGGGCGTTGATTTTTGTTTCTGTTTCTTTTTTCCTTTTTTGGCGGAACACTCCGATGATGACGATGCGTTATTTGTCGTGACGTCAATTGATTGATTTAGTTTTTGTTTTAATCTTCCATTCTCGGCCCTTAACGTTGATATCTCCTTTTCTAATTTAGTGAACCTCATGTCAATTTCTCTCTCTTTATTTGTCTGTTGAGTTTTGAATTCTTCCAATAGTTCTTGAATTTCTGATATCGCCATTTTTATTTTCATTGAGGACAAAATGTCACTATAATTCCCTCCGGTTTTCTTTTGTTGTTTCTTAACCATCGGAGAGAGTAAATTTATCACTTGTTTCGGAACATTTCTGATTTGTGTTTGTGGTGTACACAAAGTCGAAGGCGGTCGATCTTCCATCAAATCGCTATAATCCTCAGGTTTTGCGTCCGTATTTGTATCATGTACCTCTGTTTGGTCTAAGAATCCGAGATCCCAAACAATTGGGAGTTCTTTATTCTGCCACCACATATTGTCCTTTTTTGAACCCTGAATCATCATTTTACAGTTGGTTTGGTAGATATGAATAGTCACTTTACCTCCTTTTCCAGTTGAATTCCGGTGAACATCAATTCGTTCATCGACAGTCACGTTCTTTTTGTCATGTCCGACAACCCATACTGCGTTATTTTTCTCTCGTTATTTTTCCTTGTCCCAGTATCTGGAGTTAAGTCCCTTGTAGTACTTTTCATAAGTAGCAGAATCTAAGTCAAATGTTATACATCTTCCTCCATCTTTTATTTCTGTGTTATATTTGTCCTTTTCATCCAATGTTAACTTCTTTTTAATTAGTTTGTCCATGTTTAGAAAGTAATTGCGTTTGCTTACTTTTCCACGCACATTATTTCCGTCAGAATTTGCAGGTCCTACCACAACAGGAGTGATCTCAGTTTCGTCTATGACATCGAAAGTATAGTCAAACCCGTCGAATTCAAAAACATCCATTTTAATCCAGCGTATAATATATTAAAATATATTAAAATAAGTATAATCCATTTATAGTAATGTAATCCAAATATCAATAGAATAGGCTTTCCAGCTCCAATGGCTCGAGTTAATTAGTTTCGCATCAGTGCCTGCGGGAGCTAATGGAAACACGTCTGCTCGGTTCAACAATCACTGCCTATGATATTCATTGACGTCGCTGGAAGAGTTTCGCTTCTTTCATTCTTGGGTGACGTTAACTATGCGTACACAATTCAACATACAAATATAGCGTAGAATTGATAATTTATATTTGTATCGAGATCACTGTCGTTGTGAAATGTCACATTTCGCATAGTGAACTATGATATACATTATTCTCTCACCAAAAATATTGAGATATAGAAGTTTATATACAATACAACTACTATGTATATTTAAAGACACACGAATAGCTTATAGGAATATTTCGTACGGTCCAAAGACATTTCTGCAGAACTTACGTATAATGTTCAATTTGTGAGAAAATTGTGCCGTTCAAACTTCTTGCCACCCATGTTAGTGTGATATAGTTCTGTTTGTCGTGATTATGGTGTACTACATTATGCGGTACCATAGGTGATTGCATGCAAATTTCGAGTGCCCATAGTTTGTTTCTCGAATCCGTAATCGTAACTATCGGTATGGCAAAACGACAAACCGTAGAAAAACACAAACTCTAGTTTTGTAGTACCATATTTGTAATTATTATCAATAGTATAGTTCATTGTGCGACAGATTTCAAATATGCCATGCTCGAATTAAGTTGTCATTTTTGACGCAAATAAATGCTCATGCAATATTTTTTCAAGTACAATCTTTATAAGTTTGATATTGAATCGTATGGGCAGGTTTTATCACTCTTAGAAAAAATGGGTATAAATTCTACACCATATGTGTTACATTTAATCTTGAAAAAAATTTGTTTAGTAATTACACTTGGCATATGTGTTGACGGAATTTTCTGAACATTGAATATGACTGAATATGTGACTATAATTTAATCATAAGCTGTCAATCCACATAATACTATAAAACTATTTGTTGTCACACAATTAACTATACAAGTTATTTCTCGATAATCTAAATTACTTGGTTACTTCTGTTATTGAAATGACAGCGCTCATAGCAGCATTTACAACATTTGATCACTCGTTAACTGGATGTTTGTTTGACATCGTTCATGTCAATTTCACATTTGTGTGCGCATGTTTTTTCCGCAATATTCTCAAAGTTTTCGTCCCTTTTATACTTATACCTTCTACTTATGTTGGTTCTCTTGTGGAATGACGGATTAAATTATAATAAATAACTGTTGTTTCGATTATGTTTATGAGTTATAACCGAAAAGTTTGAAAATAAATTTTCTATAACTCGCTACGCGCATTATAGAATTTATCTTCAAACTGTTCGGTTATAACTCATAACGTTAATCGAAACAACAGTTATTTCTTAAATATTCTAGTTAATAGATCAGATATGCTATATTCCAGGCAGAAACCTCATAAAAGCTATAACATAATAACAATCTGGCAACAGCTATGTGCTGTTCAGTTTTGACACAAACACAGTGCATAACAAATTTGTAAAGCTGCTGCCAATTGTTTGTTCTGTGATTTAGCCTTTACGAGTGTTGTGTCTCTAATATAACGCATCTCATGTAACAACTATGAGACACATATTAACTCATATTCAAGGTTGTGAAAATTTCACCGACACCCTTATACCATGTGTCATTTCTACAAACTTGTGTTTAACGCTCGAATTTGTAAATAGTGTATACGTTGGTTCATGTCCCATGGATTTTGCCTGAGAATAATATGCCGCATGCTGCTGAACTTGGATTACCCAGTCACTTCTGCTGACACAACAACGCTCACTTAGGTTTATGACTTCCTGAATGTCATCTGGGGTCAGTACTGTATGAAGCGTTTATTTGTAAGATTCTACAATTGTTTGTAAGAAATAATAATTTATCATTCCGCTAATACTATGAACCTACGATTACGAACATAAATCACAAATAGTGCGTGTTCTTTGTATTTACAAATATCTCCCAATCACAAAGAATGTTCTAGTACTATGGAAGTTAATTGAAATTTATAACGTCAAGGAACGTGACTAGAAGGTCTTCGTGTGGGTGTCCAACATCAATGTTCAGTTTTTCACCCCCTTAAACCGGATCATATACATGTACCCATCGTTTCACCCCTTGTGGAAATGTTTTATCGGGTGGAAATCTCGTGTACTACAGCCCACAGGGACGTCGCGACAATGGGGTTGTGGTTGGGTGTCTCACACCCCCCAAACATTTTGTCAACCTATTCAACAGTTGGAAATTTCACACCTGAAACAACATTATTTGGAAATTTCACAACAGGTTGAAATTATTCTCGCAGTTTGATTTTCCAACAATTTAAAAGTGGGAAATGTGTTGGTTTTAGACCGACATTTGTATATTTTCCTTCTTTGGTCAAAAGATTGGATTGAAATGTCCATCATTTAGAAATTGTCTAGCCTTAGGTGTCAGGATATATTTGAGGTACCAGTTGGGAAAATCAAAGACCAATTGGGAGGTGCAAATGAAATGAGTCGCCAAAAAAACCTATATTTCACCATGTCTCTGATTAACGCTGGTGATTTATTTCATGGCACGGAATGTTCCTAGTCAGTGTTACTTGTGGGGTTAGAGGCCAAAATTAGCATTTCACTTGTACTTAGCATAATCGACGATTATCTCGAAAAATGTAAACACCCTGCTAAACGGTGAGTGAAGTTTGTGAGATTTGCCGGGCATATATACTGCAGTTAGCATGTTTGTCTTCGGTGTATAGTAACTACTCGCCTCTTGTCATACGATTCCATCGCTATGTGGAATTCATATTTATTTGGGTTTGGGTTCAAGAGGTGCACTTTGTAAATTATAGGATGGATACACATCACCAAACGGAGCCCATATCGCCGCGTCACTGCCTTGATATGTTATACGAGGGCGGATCAGTTTGAAATTATAGGATGACAATCTCCTCCTCTGAAAGCATATATAGCACGTCCCTGATTCGATATTATAGTGCATGGACACCTCATCAAACAGAACCCTTATAGGAATCACTGAACGAAATGGTTTCCCATAGGCGACAGTGTTAACATTTCAGCCAAATTCTGGGTATGCTTTATTCTCTCATCCAAGTTAATACATGTATAACATAAAGATATTGAGATATAGAAGTATAATAAACAATAGCCATATATAGCAATATTATACAATAGATATGCACATTCACTGAATTGAAGCCTACAGGCCACTCCAGTGATGTTTACTCAGCTAGATTAACACCAGTTGATTATGAAAATGTAAGAAAAATCATAGGTCATGTGTTTACTTTTGAAAATAAATCCCCAAGTGTACGACCTTTACTTTCCCAACTGCAGTGTTGTTGCACCCCTTGAACAATGCCAAACTCCAAGTTTTACAAAATTCAGTTTGCATTGGATCGGAAGTTTCCAGCTATTACCTCAAGCGTTCATTCTGTTAGAAAATTATAACCTGATACCGCCAATGGTTTGGAGAATATCCAAGCATTTTTTGGTAATTTAAACCAAAATTGTTACCAAAAGTCGAAAATATGCTAGTGATTCAAACTAAGTAGTCTTCAAACAAATTTCTCACTAATTGTTGGTTGAGAAACATATGAACCTGTATATGTGATGTAAAATGTTTGTAGCAGCCTATCGGTATGAAACTTCATTCTGTTAAAATATTTTGACCAAAGTTGGGGCGAGACACCCACCAAGACATCCAACACAGTCACCCCACCATCACCGTGTGGTTTACAAATAATAAGGCTCTATTTTCGCTGTACTATAAAACCACTGTGATCGTAAACACAAATTTGTTCTTACAAATTAATAAATACTATTTGTATCTACAGGTATGCAATTATTCATAGTATTGACCCCAGGGGCCTATACTATAGAATACAATTTTTGTAATAGCAGGCTTATTTGAGCCGTACAGAAGGTGTCGAGTAGTAAGGACCACTGTAATCTAACAGCGAGCGCGATTTCTTGTAAATCACAAAAAGACGGCAAATCGAGTACTATCGACAACCGTTCGTTAAATTGTGATTGTTTATTTAACTCAATGTCACAATTAAGTGGCGAATACAGAATATTAAATAATTAACATATATACATATATTTACAAAAGGGGGCCACTGTTGTCTGGCTTGCCATTTTTCTATGGCAGAGGTGCATATTTGTACTATCATCATTATCATCATCATCATCGTCATCATCTTCATCATCATCATCATCATCATCACAGGAGCTTGGAATTTGGTCAAAACCCCTCTTTTATTGGCGGAACCACCACCCGGGACCACAGGTCACGGAAGGAACGAAACAAAAAATTGTTGCCACCCATTTTGAACTCAACTGTATTCCTACAAAAAATATATTTTCACTAACAACTGTTGGTACCTACTACCTCTTACACCTTAGATGCCAATCTACAACATTCCATAGGTATATTTTTCCAGTTCTTCGAAAACCTCACTTTATTTCGGTAATGTATTGTAAATTCACCAACGAACACAAATGTGCAACATCTCCATCACCTGTTTTAGAATCGGAATGACAAACGGCACAAAACCATTTTTCCGGAATAGCAAAGTCGGAACGAAATAAAATCGAAACCTAAACTTAAAGCCCGCGAAATTCAAAATTATTTGAAAGTGCGTGCGGTTTTCGAACTTAGGCGCCAGAAAATTTAAATCAGCTTATGTTTGCGTCATACTATGCGCGTTTTTGAAGATCTAATCCTGATGTTTAGAGTGTTTTCCTGAAAATTTCTGTATTTTTTTGTGTCTGCGTTATCATCTCATGAAAATGACGACTACCCAAGAAGATATTCTTCATTTGACTGAATGGTAATTAGTACAAATATTTTAAATATAATTTATTTCTATTTATGGCACGACCACGTGGTATTGTTTTTTCTTCTTGTTTTATGTTCGTTATGTACCGGTAGGCCTATGTACTACTTGACTTTGTAATGCTACTGGTTGCAATGATTGGTCATAAGGGGACCATAACTATCTAGCTCTCTCTCTCTCTCTCTCTCTCTCTCTCTCTCTCTCTCTCTCTCTCTCTCTCTCTCTCTCTCTCTCTCTCTCTCTCTCTCTCTCTCTCTCTCTCTCTCCCCCCCCTCTCTCTCTCTCTCTCTCTCTCGCATAGGAGCTTGTGTCGCTCTCCGCTGTATAGGCCTAAAATATCCATCATATAATAGTAATAGTAATCAACCCACTGATTACTGGTCGAATATCACGAAGTAGAAGAAAAAGAAGATATATAGACTCACGGGGAGGCCTGGTATATATGCCTATGCATGAAGCGATTCCTTTGTGTGTTTTGGTGCAGATTCGTTGCCAGAATATCTGAATTATTTCCTCATAAAATGCTGTTTTTTTTCCAGTTCTAACGAACAAATATATGTCTTAGTTGACGAGAGAAGACATTTTTCTTGGTAACGATATTGGCCATGCATATATAGAACGAGTGTTTAGTTTCGCGAAATTCAAAATTGTCAATGTAGGGTACAAAAACTCGCCATTAATATGCCAAATACAGTAACAAAATGTAATAAGATTCTTTAATGTAAGAGCACAAAATTATCCTGCGTATTCTTTACGGTATACGTTTTATTTGTGCGTTTGCAAGTTGTAATGCAAACTGGTTTACCGAATAACTAGTTTATAAATTTGAGTTAGTGATAAACTCGCTAACATAATTTTATTTAATAAGGAACTATAAGTGTTATCAATTGTACCGGTACCAGGATCTCGTGACTCGTGTGTCGTAACGAATCAGCACCAAAACTATCAAAGAATGGCTTTATGCATATGATTATATAACCTGTGAATGCTCATGAATTTGAAATTCATTTTTTAAATTCAAGACAGCTAGCCACCATCGGCATTGTTTTTCTCAAAATCAAAAATACCCAAAAATATTAGAAACATTACTTAATGTAACTTTCGCTGATGGGGACATTGTCAAAAGGCTCCGAGATCCGATCACATTCGTAGCCAGCTTTTTTAATCGATCACAAATGTAGCCAGCTTTTCTATGGCGATCACATTTGTAGCCAGCTTTTCATATACAGGCGAGCCTCAATGAACACGATCAGGTTAATCTAATTTTTCTGAGTTGATGAATGAACAACAACTTGAATTTAGTTTTGATATTAGTTCATCTAATAACCTGATGTTTCTGATCAATGTCGTTGGAATGCTCGAATTATATTCCAATATAAGTTGATAAACGAAGTCAGTTTTGGAGCATGACGTCGACATCTTAGTCACGAACGAGATGACGTCATATTTCGGGCAATATAAACCACGAATTAGAAAAGCCTGCTACGAATGTGATAGCCGGTGAAAAAAGCTGGCTACATTTGTGATCCATTTAAAAAGCTGGCTACAAATGTGACCGGAGCCTTGTGACAATGACCCCATCGTCGTAACTTTCATGGTCGATGAAACGAGTGGCTGAAATCCGACGGCGGCCATGTTTATATGACTAATTTCACGACGATCGCACCAATGCTACAGTCTCTAGCAATGATTCGTTCTCATTTTGATACCAATGTCATGACCCATGAACAATTTCACGATGATCGGTGCATCGACATAGGCCTAGGCTCTAGGCAGTGTTATTGATTTAATTATATATGCAGTGTTATCGCTGAAATCCGACGGCGGCCATGTTTCTTTGAGAATTCACACCAAAATGACTCGTTCCCATCTACATGTCAATGTCAACCTCCATGACAAATTTAATTATGATCGGACCAACACTGCGACCTCTTGCCCGTACTAAATGATGCAATTTTGAAATCCAAGATGGCTGCTGGCGGCCATGTTTTTCATGCAAATAAGCCCAAAATGACTCGGTGTCGTCTAGACGCCAATGTCATCATCCATCAAAAAGTTCATGATGATCAGTGCATCGGTACGGTCATGTAATAAACATGTAATCAGCAGCTATCTTCGAAATTATAAACGGTACTTTTATGCTATCCGTCTCCGGATCATAGTTTTAAAGTTTCCGCATATTTCGGTACTAGTTCCGCTACTTCGATTCTAAAATAGACTGGTACCCTGTCCCAACTCCAGCTACTCGCCCGTAGGGACAGGGATAGGCTAAACAGAAAGTGGAATTTTGAATTGTGTTTCCGGTTTGTGAGACATTGTTTTAAAATAGAAAAGCACATTTCAACATCGGTACGTTTTTCTTAATTTAATAATACAAGACGCAATTATATAACTTTGACAACTACTCAATCAAATTGAATAGAGTGTTTTTCACAGGAATCGACTAACCCCGATCAACGGCAATAAGTTAAATAGTGCGAAATCATGTTTTTGTAGCTTGGATATTTGGAAACTCTGATGTCAACAAACACCCCCGTAACAGGTTACATCAATTTTGTGTCGAAGTTTGCTGCCTCATGTCGCATTTTATTAACTAAATTCGTCGGGGATATATTTACGCTCATGTTGATACCAAAATTAACACAATGGGTCGATGTGATTTGCCTGGGTGGACCTTTTACCATAAATTGCCAAACTTGGCTATACCGTCCCATGATCTGACAAGTTGGTCAGTCTGTACTACATACATTTAAGGGGGTTATTTACATTAATGATAAAACAGGTATCTCCTTCACACATATATATGTCAATATAAGTTGATGACGATAGTTTTATTTGTTCCAAATAAGTTTCGTGAGGTACTAGTAATCACCCCCCCCCCCCCTCGTGCACGGTTACATCAACATTGAAGAAGTTTGCTGCCTCATGTCTGATTTTTTTATTTCGATGTTTCAGCTATATTATTGTGGTCATTTTAGTACCAAAATCATCTATATGAGGCAGATATATTTTGTTTGCGTGAGGTGTTTTGTGTCAAACGGGAAAATGTGAGTTGTCTGGGGAGCAACGGAGCCTGAGGGTTAATATTACTAGTGCATATTATTTGTTGTTGTCTCTATGTCAGTATGGCTATTCATGTTTGACCATACCAGTATATATTTTTTTTATAATAATTTTGAGTCTCAGCAAAATGTGTACTATATTGCATGTAAATAATTAAAAATAGTAGTAGATGAAAAAAATCATGTTGCTATTATAGCTTAGTTATAGCATAAGTACTAGTAATATGTTTAATATTTTGCAGAAATGGACCGTACACCAAGTTAAATATCAACGAGTGTCAGTACAAATAGAAGAAATGTAAAAAGGAATCGGGATATCAGCACCCCGACCAAACACCACTCCGTGAGAAAAAAAAACAAAGTTTTTCTGTAAGTTTTCTGAAATGCATATCATATTTTAGTGGTTATTATTTTTAATACAATTTTATAATATATTTGGAATAAATGGCTAACAGCTCTGAAATCATACCTTTGTCCTCATGACATTATGATCTATGAGTCTTGGTAAGGTGGTTATAACTCTTCTCAGCTCGTCACCTAAAAATTAATAATAGTTTGTATGACATATTGAAAAAAGCATGTCTTGTACAGTACAGGCCTACTTGTACAGTAATGCCCTAAATAATCGACTCCTTAACCACAGCAGAATTATGGGTAATTTATCAGGATTTAGTCGGAAATATGGCTTGCTGCCATTCATCAGATAGCTCTCGGTGAGAGTTTTCCACTGAATAGCAACAAGCCATATTTCCGACTAAATCCTGAAACATTTCCCATAATTCTGCTGTGGCTAAAGAGTCAATTACTACAGTAATGCTCTAAGTAATCGACTTCTTAACCACAGCAGAATTATGGGTAACTTTTCAGGATTTAGTCGGAAATATGGCTTGTTGCCATTCATCGGAAAGCTCACGGGGAGATCTTTCCGATGAATGGCAACAAGCCATATTTCCAACTAAATCCTGAAAAGTTACCCATAATTCTGCTGTGGTTAAGAAGTCGATTACTTAGAGCATTACTGTACAGTTTGAGGTCCCCCATACCTACCTTAATAAATACCCAGACCAAGCCCGGATTTAGTGTGTCTGACATTTGCAGAATCATGTCCCCCAGAGAGTGAATTTATTGACACTGTCAGACACAGCAGGCTAGCATCACCAAATTCACCATTTGGGAACCTCATTCTGCTTAGGCCTCAACTGCTATGGGAGACCTAGGATCAGATTGAAATTCCCCAGTTGAAGTTGATAATGTTCACTCATTAGTCACCTCGATTATGCAAATTATTGTCTGCAAATTAGGGGGAAAATAGTAACTGAACAGAAAAGTAACTAAAATCAATGTTAATTTGAGGCCATAGATACTGGTGCATGTACTTCCAGAAGATGAGGCCTAAACAGAATGAGGTTCCCAGAGGGTTAATTTGGTGATGCAGGGTAGCATCACTAAATTCACCCTCTGGGGACCTCATTCTGCAAATGTCTGACACACTATATCCAGGCTTGACCCTGATCCTAATATTTTTATTTGTCTACCAAATTTATAAATGACACCTGGACTATTTACCTCAAAATCTGCATAAGAATATTCTATTTCATTCTACATTACTCTCAGTAAATCAAGTACCAGTGCTACATTGTAAAAGTCAAAACTAATTGATGAGGATTAGAGTGCAAATCTTTAATCCTTTCATGACGGGAGCCGTACTGGTGCAGCATTAAAGACCCTGTTCCAAAGCATTCTCTTATATATGCGAGTCTCCCATAGGGCGCCTCGCATATATATTAAGAGAATGCATTGTCTTACAAGATCAAGGTAAATATTGTTTGGCCAAAGCATTCTCTTTTATAAGGGATCCTCACATTTATAAGAGAGTGCATTGGCACAGGGTGTTCACAAAATTTGAGGAAGCTCCAGTCATGGAAAGGTTAATACAGAAAAGATTTTTAATCAATAGAAAATAAGCAATTAATTTTCTGAAATAGGGACCCATTTTTTTTATTTGAGGCAATAGTTTCTATCAGAACAACATGGTATGCAGTTAACTAGGTTTATTTAATTTTAGGCTTGAAATTTAGAGGATATTACTTGGTTGGTTTGATATCAGGTCCGAAATCAGCCTGAGACTGAATGTCAAACACGTGCAGGGTCACTGTGTCACCAATAAAACATGTGCGGGGGTCACTGTCACAAACAAATAAATAAATTAATGTCAAATCTACCAAGTAATATCATATTTATTAATTAGATCGCCTCTTTGTAGCTGACAACTCTTTCAAATGAGTGACATCACGCAAACAAAATATATCTGCCTCATATAGATGATTTTGGTACTAAAATGACCACAATAATATAGCCGAAACATCGAAATAAAAAAAAAAGACATGAGGCAGCAAACTTCTTCAATGTTGATGTAACCGTGCACGAGGGGGGGGGGGTGTGATTACTAGTACCTCACGAAACTTATTTGGAACAAATAAAACTATAGTCATCAACTTATATTGACATATATGTGTGAAGGAGATACCTGTTTTATCAGTAATGTAAATAAACCCCTTAAATGTATGTAGTACAGACTGACCAACTTGTCAGATCATGGGACGGTATAGCCAAGTTTGGCAATTTATGGTAAAAGGTCCACCCAGGCAAATCACATCGACCCATTGTGTTAATTTTGGTATCAACATGAGCGTAAATATATCCCCGACGAATTTAGTTAATAAAATGCGACATGAGGCAGCAAACTTCGACACAAAATTGATGTAACCGGTTACGGGGGGTGTTTGTTGACATCAGAGTTTCCAAATATCCAAGCTACAAAAACATGATTTCGCACTATTTAACTTATTGCCGTTGATCGGGGTTAGTCGATTCCTGTGAAAAACACTCTATTCAATTTGATTGAGTAGTTGTCAAAGTTATATACTTGCGTCTTGTATTATTAAAGTAAGAAAAACGTACCGATGTTGAAATGTGCTTTTCTATTTTAAAACAATGTCTCACAAACCGGAAACACAATTCAAAATTCCACTTTCTGTTTAGCCTATCCCTGTCCCTGCGGGCGAGTAGCTGGAGTTGGGACAGGGTACCAGTCTATTCTAAAATAGGTGATGGAGATGTTGCACATTTGTGTTCGTTGGTGAATTTACAATACATTACCGAAATAAAGTGAGGTTTTCGAAGAACTGGAATACAGGAATACAGTTGAGTTCAAAATGTGGCAACAATTTTTTGTTTCGTTCCTTCCGTGACCTGTGGTCCCGGGTGGTGGTTCTGCCAATAAAAGAGGGTTTTTTACCAAATTCCAAGCTCCTGTGGTTAAACGCACATCTAAACATTTGTGATTTTGTCAAGAGAAATTACTCTAATGATATATGCGAATGATATGGCAATACCTATTTGTGTCAGTTTGTGAGTGATTTAGTTGATGAATAAAGGTACATTATGTGTGACTAGTTTCCGATACTTGGGTTATTTTGACCACAATTGCGCACGTTAAAAGTAAATCCTTCGGTGTCGTGTGGAATACTTACCATTTTCAGATGTTTTATGTTACATATTTCTTAACGGTTAGTCGAAAAAGGTCGCCAAACACACATATCGGTTGCCCTTCAATGGCCACATCAACTTTATATAGCAATATTACAAAGGGTGAAACCTGATTTGTCTAGCTAGCTTTGGGCAGGGACAGCGGCTGAAATATTAGAAGTTGGAACATCTAGACCTTAATAGTTGAAAATTTTGAGGTACCATGCAGCTGGAAAAATTCAACCCATGATGAGGGTGCGATGACTGATCTCGGACCTGGTATTTTCGACCTGTGTCAAGGATGGGTGTTCATTTAGAACTTCCAATGTGGACCAACACTCCCGCGTCCAGGGTCTCCGGGGACATCTAACCTCGATTTTAAAACACATATATATCACCATCTACTTAAACTATACCTAATTCTCGGTACCTTCCATTTATACCCAACTAAGTGGCTGAATTGAGGTAAACATGTGCCATTTGGTTTATAACCAACACGCACTACTACATTGGTAAGTTAAGGATCAGGGGACCCCAATTTTTTCTAATAATTCACTCATGGAACATCAGTAGACCCCAAATATTTATTTTCGGCTAAAAAAAAGTGGAAAATTTGTGAGTTGCATGGAGAGCACGAATTAGGTCTAGAGAAGTCTCCTGGTGCAATCAGGAAACTGCGATATTTTTTTTGTGGATATGTTAGCCGAAATTTTCAGTCCAGATATGGTGTTCGATATTCAAAACGCATGAAGCTGACCATGTCTGGTCTTGTAGATTGGCATGTGCACTTCTCGTATGGGAATGACTATAATTACCAAATTTCAGCTCAATCGAGCGGCTCGTCAGTACAGTCTGCGCCCTCAGTAGCTATATGTCGTGTAAGTAAGTCCAGCTATGGTCTGGAAAACAGGAATTAGCGCGGAATTTCGGACGAAGTTTGAGTGGGAGAGCACGAATTGGACTCATGGCGCACCCCTCATGGATAAAACCAAAATTGATTTTTTTGGAAATTTTCTAAGTGCCGAATATCCAACGTCCAACATCCAACTAACTTCACGCGAATATCCGTTGAAATGTCCGTTGAATATATATCCAACGCGAAATAAAATTTCGGCTAAAAAAAAGTGGAAAATTTGTGAGTTGGAGAGCACGAATTTTGTCTATAGAGAAGTCTCCTGGTGCAATCAGGAAACTGCGATATTTTTTGTTACATGTTTAGCCGAAATTTTCAGTCCAGATAAGGTGTTCGATATTCAAAACGCATGAAGCTGACCATGTCTGGTCTTGTAGATTGGCATGTGCACTTCTCGTATGGGAATGACTATAATTACCAAATTTCAGCCCAATCGGCTACTCCGTACAGCCTGCGCCCTCGATAGCTATATGTCGTGTATGTGTAAATTGTCTTAAGTCCAGCTATGGTCTGGAAAACAGGAATAGCGCGGAATTTCGGACGAAGTTTGGGTGGGAGAGCACGAATTTGACTCATTGCGCACCCCTAATGCATAAAACGAATTTTTTTTTTTGGAATATCGAATATCCAACGTCCAACTAACTTCACGCGAATTTCCGGTGAATATCCAACGTCCAACGGCTTATTTGTGTCATTGTCCGCATATAATCTGCTTAGAATGGCATCATTATAAGTCGATAATGTGACTTAATCTTTCCCAATTTCAGCACATTATCGACGCAATATGAGACAATTTAAAACTAAAACTAGTTCTATTATTAGCAGATAATGTGTTTGTTTTCGGGAGAAGAGGCAGGTGTTTCGCCGAGTTATGTATTAACTGACGAGTGTTGTGGTAGCTCACGAGTTATGTAGTAACAATCGACGAGTTTTGTGGTAGCTCACGAGTTTTGTAATAATAATCGACGAGTTATGTATAGTAATTTCAGGTTACGAGTTTTGTAGTAAAATATCGACGAGTTTTGTAGTAAAAAACAATATGCAGAGTGTTACTTTGTCAAATCACATGGGTATCCACAAGAACGAGACCAAGAACCAAGAGGTGGCGTATAGTTGTTTATATTGCAAAAACAAAGTGAAACGATTATTAGTAACAATAACTGTATGGTACGCATGCATGACACGCCGCTCTCTTTTGTTCACGGCTACTGTTGGTTGCGTTTATTTCTTAGAGTGCACCAAGCCGCGAATCCATTATGCACTGAGAGAAAAATGACGAACCACATTTGGTTTTCCACCAAGATAGATAGTTTATTCCATTTCACCAATACAACATGGTATTAAGAAATAGGACACGACGTCTGACGCAATGGGGGCCAGGTTCAAGTTAATAACATGGCCATAGTACTTCTAGGTACGAAGTTTGGCTCAGATCTGATGAGAAACGACGCAGCAGTGACGAGGGACCAACATCAAGTTGAGCTACAACGTCATTAACGTCCACCATACAAACACTTACACACAAAAACATTGCATTTACTATATACGATTTGATTAAGTCCAAACCCGCCTTTGAAACTGACTAAAAAGTGTTGCTACAAAACTCGACGAGTATTACTACAAAACTCGTTAGCTTGTTTTTAACAACAAAACTCGTCGATATTTTACTACAAAACTCGTAACTACATAACTCGTCGATTTTACTACAAAACTCGTGAGCTACAACAAAACTCGTCGATTGTTACCACATAACTCGTGAGCTACCACAAAACTCGTCAGTTACTACATAACTCGGCGTAACAGGCAGGTTTTCTATATTGAAAACGCATGACGCTGACCATCTTTGCACTTGTAGATTGGCATGTGCAGTTCTCCTATGGGAATGACTATAGTTACCAAATTTCAGCTTAATCGGCTCGTCAATACAAAATATAGCTGTATGTCGTATAAGTGAAAAAATAATTCTAAGTCCAGCTATTGTCTGGAAAACAGGAAAAGCGCGGAATTTCGGAAGAAGTTTCAGTGGGAGAGCACGAATTGGACTTATGGCGCACCCCTAATGCATAAAATGTTTTTTGAATATCCAACGTCAAATTAACTTCACGCGAATGTCCGTTGAATATCCAACGTACGTCGAACGTCCAACTAACTTCACACACCTGAAAAAATATTGATTATATTATTCGAGAAATATAGTCGGCTGGAACTATAGTTACGTGCCTATTTAGAAACAGCTGTCCCTCCATTGATATAAAAAGAGATTTGACAGGGAAATTTATAACATTGAACATACAAACAGGGAATATATTTCTGTGTTAATACGTGTTCCTCAATAATCAACTTCACATTATGCGGTGGTCCCAGCTCGATATTGAATGCTTTTCTGTGACTTTTGTGAGCCGATGCTGCCGATATCGCAATAAACATTGACATTAATTACCCAGGAGAAATTCCATAATTGTAAGCGACGCAAAGAAAAATAGCTGACAAAGTCACTTAAATCGCGCAATTTCGAGTTGGGACCTTCACCTACAACGAAGTACATTATTAAGGAACATATAATAATTAAGAAATATATTCCCCGCATTATTTTTTCGACATTCTAAGGTTCCCTGTCAAAACTTCAAAAGTTCCCAGGTTTTGCATGTTCGGTGAATTACTTATTATCTCTATACGGGCGTTAGCCAGAGTAGAGATTCATGGCATGATCTATCTGGTTCTTCAGTTCTCATACTCCCTTCTGCATGTTCATACTCTGCCTCTCAGTCGTGCATGTGACAGGGGTTTTATAACTGTGATAGGGCCCCCGAAATACGGAACGATCGGGTATATTATTTTTCAGCCATTTGTTGTCAATGTCCTCATACTCTTTGGTGAAACACTATCTAAATGACTGTGTATGCCATGATATAATAGCCTTATTTCTAACGTCCCATAAGTGTTTTGGAACAGATAAAGGCAGAGAACACACCTTGGCCCTATATACTATTGAAAACAATTTTTGTATTAGCAATAGAAGGTCTTGAGTACTATACATGGACCACTGTAATCTAGTAGTGTATAGGCTATTTCATATACATCACAACAGAAGGCAAATCGAGTACTATCAACCACCGCCCATTACATGCACATCTACAAGGGAAATTACTCTATACCAATGATATATGCGAATGATATGCCTAATTGTGTCAGCTGGTGACTGATTTATAGTTGATGTATAAAGGTACCGTATGTGTTACTAGTTTCCGATATATTTGCATGGGTAATTTTGACCACGTTGACAAATTCATCGCGTGGAATACTTCCGATTACTAAGGGTGCAACCTGAATTGTCTAGCTAGTTTTGGACAGGGAATGGACGAGCACTATATACAGAATATATAGACATTATATACATGTTTATTGACTACACCCACACACACACACACATATATACACATCCGCCGAAATATTAGAAGTGGGAGTATCTATACATCAACAGTTGAAAAGTTTGAGATACCATGCAGCTGGAATTTTTCAACCCATGATGGGGTTGCGATTCCTCTTCTCTGACTTGGTATTTTCGTTCTGTTTCAAGGATGGGCGTTCATTTGGAAATTCCAATGTGGACAGATACCCCCTCATCCAACCTCGATTTGCAAACCGCACCATCTACACCTAATTCTCGCAGGAAGGTCATTTATACCCAACTAAGCGGCTGAATTTAGGTAAACATAATTATGACATTTGGTTTAAAACCAACACGCACTAGTACATTGGTAATTTAAGGATCAGGGGACCCCGATTTTTTCTAAGAATTCACTCATGAAACATTCATCATAGTTTGTAGCAATGCACTTTTTTGGTGGCGCTATTGGCCAAATTAAATTGTTTAGTTCACAAGGTGACCAAAACTTTTTGAACACAAACAAGTCAATGTTGTCCAAAGAAGTTACATAATTTCATGGTAAATATCTGGGGTTCACTGATTCTTAACCAAATTAGCCTGAATTTATCAATAACTGTTGTTGTTTCAGCCCGAAATGCCACCATATCTGTGTAGCCCCCACAAAGATCGTTTATCTATATGTTTTGAGGCCCAGTCCGACAACTATATCTCTATAGTCCCATTATTAATTAAAATCTACAGGCCGTTTACATTGCTATCTCCTTTCATTTCCAATGAGCGTAAACCACAGTGACCATGGGTTAAAAAATTAGATTCCGGTACCGCATTACATGTACCCAGCTAATCCCAATCACCTTAATACACACGCAGAATCGTCGTGATCACGGCGTGAAAAATCAATAATGTAGTCTATATGCAGCATAGTATCTTAATACTGAACTTTTACAAAAATTTGTATTAACGAACCAAAGCCGGACGCTTTGGATCGTATATAGACTATATCTGCTTGTGTGACGTCACCAATTATTATCTAATACGACATAGACGCCACATCCGTCCAACCTCGCTACTCTCAGTAGCGAGATTGGACGGATGTGGCGTCTAATACGACACTGCTGTTTTGAATTTTTGCGAGCGCCTTTGTCGCACAGTAGATCGGTGGGCTTAAAGCATTTATGTCGTAATCTGAAATAAACGTGTGCGTCTTTCAATGAGGGGAGTTATTATCGGAATTATGCAAAGTGAAGTTCATCGTAGCCGCGGTTTACATTTTATTGAGAACATAATTATAACATATCATGGACTGTCAAATATTTGCATTGAAGTGCCTAAAAATATAAATGACACGTACAATGGGAAAGTCTCAATCACTCTGGCTGGGCTGGAGACAATACTGGAATCGAAATCGAAATTCGTGATGCAAGCATTTTGTTTGATTGTATAGGCCTACAGGGGATAATTAACGAACCGGCGGCTGACTCCGATTACAACTTTTAGTCGATAAAAGTTGAAATAAAAGATTTTCAAAATATCTTTTTAATTTCTTTAATTTGTAATTGTCCTAACTTACATCAAAAATAAACATTATCGGCCTTATAATAACGACAAATAAACGAAAATGAAATTTGCAACTACACCTTGTACCGGGCTTGGGCTCGAACTGCAACAAAACTGATTTATAATGTTCTACTATACGCCAAAAACGCTGAACGTGTATAGTTCCTTGGTAAACGTTGCGGAAAACGAGGTAGACATCGGTAGTATTATGATCTTGTCATTATGTAAATAATATATGTATTAAAAAACATTTAAAAATAATTCCACGTTTTATTTCAAGTGTTATTAATGTTTTTTAAGTTTATGGTTATAATTTTTGCCAAATTGCCCACTGGGGAATGAGGGTTAATACCAAAAAAATATATACTACCGGTACCTATTGAACATTAAATTAAATTAAATTAAAGCTTCAAGACCTAAAATTCAAGTTGGCAGCAGCAACCCTTGCTGTGATAACAAAGGTCCTAGCAATTTCCGTACGGCCGGGTTAGACTTTTGCAGGATGGATGAATTCGCCGATGTATCTTCGTGGATGTCTCATTGTTGCAGTATGTAAATTTTACGACAGCGTAATTGATTTCGATATTTTGGTGTGAACAATGGCTGGACGACTCTTGAAGAGTTTATTGCGAGAATACAATGCATGGCATAATGTTCAGGTAACTTTGTTGTACCGTAAAATTGGGTGACTTTGGACAGTGAGGTTAATTCGGACAGTATGAATCTCTAAGGGGGCGGTCCGGTCGGGTCCGGTCGGGTGCGGTCGGCTTTTAGTAGCACCGATCTACCGGTACAAACATCTAACGCTTTCTTATGACACACGTTTTTATGAATCCATTTGTGTGTTACGTGTCAGTCAACCCTTACCTTCATTTTAAATGTTGTTTGAGCTCGAATACGTTCCAGATATTACCCAGAACGGTCTGTAACGCAGTTGAAAGTTTTTCTTGTTTTTTTTTAATGTACGTCAAAACTTTACGCCCTGATAATTTCATTAATTGAATGACATATTGAAACCAATTATGACCGATAAACATGGATGTTCAATTATGTGGTCTAAAAATGACACAAAAAATAAAACTCAACCTTTTGGATTTTTCACATTGGAAACACACTTTTGTAGGCCCTTAAATTTCCTTTGGGGCGATTTCGGACACTAGCCCAGGGTAATAGGGGTGGTTTCGGACACTAGCCCAGGGTAAGCATCTTCCGAAATAACCCCGACAACTCAACATTGTAGACATATGTCTTCGTTGGAATGTAGACTAAATGTCTTATTGCGAAGTATCCGGAGTGTATTTAATCCGATTAGTAAATTTTGGTCCACATTTAGAGGTTTTCTGGTGTGGTCAATGATAAACTTTCAGTGATTAGCCGCAATTGTTGTAATGATTTGAAGGACTAGTTGTCTTAACGGAATCCTGAGGTGGTGCTTTCGTGAAATATTGAAGGCATTATGATTAATTAGTCTCCGCGTAATTCGGTGCTGAATGGAACCTTATCGGAAATTATTTCATGACTCTCTAGATTGTTAGTAAATCATTCAGTGTTCAGTCGCCGTATATTGGCTTCTGTCAGTCAATTCCATACCTCTATTTCGATAGAAATTAGAACAAATAACAAAGAAAAGATACAATGTCGTGCCAGCCGAAAACAATTCTAATGTCGTAAAAGAGAACCGAGAAAATAACAGTTTAGTGAAATGCCGCGAGCTGGCAACACGTCAACACAATAACATGTCAATCGTCAAGGCGTTTGTAATTTTGTTGGCAATGGGTGTTTAATATAACCAGTAATATGTTGGTGTATCAATTTAATGGCCGTTCCATGTTTGGCGATGAACCTTTCACCCAATCGGAACGTATGTGCCCTTTGTGAACACATCATACGTGAGTACATATCTCATTATTATCATAACTTTAGTTTGGCACATCCGATTTAAAAAAAAAATTCATATGCTTTCTCATCAAGCACATACTATACACAAACATTACATGTAATCAACTATATATACATAGCCATTACCTATATAGACATTTTTCACTATCACTACATTAAAGCTCCAATATATTTTATATATGCGTAATAATAGGATCTCGATGGCGTTACCATTTCTCACTATGTTTTTCATGTAACGGATTTGGGAGCCTGGGTAACTCTATAACAAGAGAGGCCGGCGAGCATGTACGACTTATTGGGCGCTCAGCTTCTATTCCGCATTAGCAATATACCTGGAGCGAGATGTTGCAAAACTTTGCCTGCAGGGTATCCTTAATCATCCATTCTTCGAGCAGGTGACGCGAGCATCATTATCTTAATTGGAACAGCTAGCGTCATTGTGTTAATTAGAACAGGGTGGTTCTCCGGTGATTCTTCAAATTAGTGGAGACATCGCGTCATGCAACACATTCTTGCTCTTTGTGAACTAAAACGATTTATTTTTTTTGGCCCAAATCATGCAGTACTCCTCATAATGTATTCTGACCATGATTATATGGTTACCTCCCACATCGTATCGCATAGTTAGTCAGAGAATCATTAGTTATATTTGAGAATAGTTTTGTGTTCTTAATCATAGATCAATCAGTTTTTATGTATAATCTAGTGAGAAAATTTTGAAAAAGCTCTTCATTTTTCTCTAGTTTTTAAAATACCAGAATAAATAAAAAATAAAATATGGAATTTGGCTTATTCTGAGAAATTGAGGCTCCGAAATCCGATAAACTCCGATTTGAAGGCACACAACTCTATTAATCAATGGAACTCTGTTCTGGAATCAGGAAAGTAAAGTCGACACAATGAATTTGAAATTGGAAGGACTAATTAACTCACTGTGTAGGAACTGTTACATCGGAAGTCGTTCTATCGCCGGTATTGTGATGGTTCTTGTCTGATTTGTTACGATTCCTGATGATTGAAAATCATAATTTTTGTGACAGAAGTGCCGTGTTATCGAAACCTGAACTCCAGACCACAATTAACTCGGTATTAGCGAGCTAACGCGTAAATATCAACATGTTATCACTGAAAATCAAGCCACGTGGACGCAAATTCTTTGTTTTTCGTGGCGTATAAAATATGAAACGCATTCTGAACACAAACACCGACTATAAAGTATACCCGTATTATTCTTCTGTAAAATAGCTGAGAAAGTATCCCGATTGGGGTTGATAATTGGAAGCTGTGGCATCCTAATCAACAAGGGTGCGTGTTACGGTTCTATTTCAAACCAATCACGACTGTGACGGTTCTGTACATGAGATTTATTCGAACGATTTCTGCACTTTGGTCCGAAAATTGTCTTTTGTATCTGACGTTTTTAACCAGATAATGACTAGCTTCTGTAATTTTCATAATAGAACCGGTATATTAAGAAATAGCACAATAAATAGCTAATATTGGAGATTAAGTGACATTAATAGGCAGAAATAAAATATTGAAAGTCCCGATGAGTATAGTATCATAATCATGCCCGCATATAAATGACCAATGGTAATATAAATCTACTCTCAGGAGAATATGAGATGTTATATTCATTTACTTAATTTGGGCATTATTGAAAGATCCACGGCAGGTGTGACAATATTTCAATGCCAGTGCCATCATATTTCCTCCTCTGAAGTCCGCCTGAGGGACATTTATGTACACATGTTTGTCGCCCAGACATTAAATATAACTCATGAAATCACGTTCAACTGAATCATTGATAGGTTATGACGTGATTGTGGTGGCGGGGGACTTGGGGGAGGGGTGCTTAATTGGTGTCTATCCCCAACTTTGGTCAAAATGTTCAACAGTTACAAATTTCTTATCTTACAATAGATTGGTTTGAAATTTAACACCAACAATATGTTGAAATTGTTCTCTTAGTTTGATTTGACAACAATTTAATAGTGGGAAATTTGTCGTTTTTAGACCAACATTTTCATACTTTCATACTCTTTAAACATGTTATCAACCATATTTGACATATATAAATGGGCACCTCTTCTTTAGAGTTGATCCAAAACTCATGATGGGTGGACAAGAAGTAGGGAACAGGTGTGATCTAGTTTTCTATATCACATTTACCCCCCCCCCCCCCACGAAATTGGCAAGAAACTGGTTTAATGGACAAATAATCTAATTCCATTTAATTAAAATGCTTTGTATTAAATAATGTATGCTCTTTTGCAAAAATAAATCATCTCTCTCTCTCTCTCTCTCTCTCTCTCTCTCTCTCTCTATCTCTCTCTCTCTCTCTCTCTCTCTCTCTCTCTCTCTCTCTCTCTCTCTCGCTCTCTCTCCATCTGTTGGGAACATTTCCAATCTTGTTGGGTGGGGGCGCCAGGCTGGAAACTTCCAACACTTGGGAATCTTGAAGCCAGTCTAGATGATTTTTGCAATTTTTAGGTTCAGATATCCACATGTTCTCACTTGCCCATTGTTAACATACATGACAAATTTCATGAAGATCTGACCAAAGCTACGACATGTAGTCCGTGCCAAAGGATTTAGTCATGCAAAGAGTAAAATCCAAGATGGCTGCTGGCGGCCATGTTTTTGGCGGAACGACCCCAAAATGACTCGTTCCCATCCACGCGTCATTGTTAACATCCATGACAAATTTCATGAAGTTCCGACCAAAGCTACGACATGTAGCCCGCGCCAAAGGATTTAGTCATGCAAAGAGTAAAATCCAAGATGGCTGCTGGCGGCCATGTTTTTTGGCCGAACGACCCCAAAATCACTCGTTCCCATCTACATATTAATATTAATTTCCATGACAAATTCCATAAAGATCAGACCAAAGGTACGACCTGTAGCCCGCGCAAAATGAAACTGTTGACAGACACACGCACACACTGACGACCGGACAACCCATGGCAATAGCTCAAACTTACAAAGTAAGTTGAGCTAAAAAAAATAACGGCTCCTATCTGAGGTCACCCTGAAGATCCCTGTGAAGTTTGGTGATGATCCGATGAAGCAGAAGGCATGTAGGGTGTGCCGAAGGATTTAGTCATACAAAGAGTAAAATCCAAGATGGCTCCTGGTGGCCATGTTTTTCAATAAAATATGGAAAAATTTGATGGCTCCAATCTAAAGGTCAGTCAAAAGAACCATATGAAGTTTGTTACAAAGAGATGAGGGATGAGGGACATGGAGCCCATGCCAAAGAATTTAGTCATATTAGGCCATATTTTTTGGCCGAATGACCCCAAAATGACTCGTTCTCATCTACATGTCATTGTTAACATCCATGACAAATTTCATGAAGAATCGACAAAAGGTACGATATGTAGCCCGTGCCAAAGGATTTAGTCATGCAAAGAGTGTAAAGTTCAAGATGGCTGCGGTGGCCACGTTTTTTGCCGAATGACCCCAAAATGACTCGTTCCCATCTTCATATCATTGTTAACCTCCATGACAATTATGACGACCAGATGAACAGTATGACCTGTAGCCCGTGCCAATGGATTGAATTTTGAAATCCAAGATGGCTGCTGGCGGCCATGTTTTTTAGCCGAATGACCCCAAAATGATTCGTTCCCATTTACATGTCATTGTTAATGTCCAAGACAAATTTCAAGAAGATCTGACCAAAGGTACGACCTGTAGGTCGCGCCAAATGATTTAGTCATGCAAAGAGTAAAATCCAAGATGGCTGCTGGCAGTCATATTTGGCCGAATGACCTCAAAATGATTCGTTCCCATCTACATGTTATTGTTAACATACATGACAAATTTCATGAAGATCTGACCAAAGCTACGACATGTAGCCCGTGTCAAAGGATTTAGATGGCCGCCAGCAGCCATCTTGGATTTTATTCTTTGCATGACTAAATCCTTTGGCGCGGGCTACAGGTCATACCTTTGGTCTGATCTTTATAAAATTTGTCATGAATGTTGACATGTAGATGGGAACGAGTCATTTTGGGGTCATTCGGCCAAAAAACATGGCCGATGGCGGCCATCTTGGATTTCAAAATTAAATCCTTTGGCGCGGGCTATATGTCGTACTGTTCCTCTGATCATCATGAAATTTGTCATGGATGTTAATATTGACATTTAGATGGGAATGATTGATTTTGGAGTCGTTCGGCCAAAAACATGGCCGACAGCAGCCATCTTGGATTTTACTCTTTACATGACTAAATCCTTTGGCGCGGGCTACAGGTCATAGCTTTTGTCGGATCTTCATGAAACAATGACATGTAGATGGGAACGATTGATTTTGGGTTTGTTCGGCCAAAAAACATGGCAGCCAGCGGCCATCTTGGATTTCAGAATTCAATCCATTACCACGGGCTACAGGTCGTATCTTTTTTCGGATCATTATGAAATTTGTCATGGATGTTAATATTGACATGTAGATGGGAATGAGTAATGATGGTGTCGTTCGGCCAAAAAACATCTCCGCCAGCAGCGATCTTTTATTTTACTCTTTGCATGACTAAATCCTTTGGCACGGGCTACAAGTCGTATCTTTGGCCGATCATCATGATATTTGTCATGGATGTTAACAATGACATGTAGATGGGAAATGAGTCATTTTGAGATCATTCGGTCAAAAATCAATGCCACCAGCAGCCATCTTGTATTTTACTCTTTACATGACTAAATCCTTTGGCACGGGCTACAGGTTGTATCTTTTGTCGGATCATCATGAAATTTGTGATGGATGTTAATAATGACATGTAAATGGGAACGAGTCTTTTTGGGGTCATTTGGCAAAAAAAAATTGGCTGTCAGCGGCCATCTTGGATTTTACTCTTTGTATAACTAGGCTTTTCAACTTTCCACATTCCTAATCACTCCATTGACTGTAACACATGAAATTATTCCCTTTCCAAGGTGAGCTACAGTGTCATTGACACTTTTATTTGTTTCTAAAATTCTTTAAATTAAAATGTCATTGACACTGTAGTTCACCTTGGAAAGGGAATAATTTCATGTGTTACAGTCATTGGAGTGATTAGGAATGTGGAAAGTACTAGTAGATACTAGATTATCGACATTAAGATATATATATATATATATAAAGTAAAATCAAAGATGGTTGCTGACGGCTGTGTTTTCCAATGAAATTCAAAAACATTTTATAGCTCCCATCTAGTAGATCAATATCAAGATTAATATGAAGTTTGGTGATCATCGGATTTCGGGGGTGCCAAATAATTAGTAATGCAAAGAGTAAAATACAAG
>CP136062.1:185119725-185320577 GCA_032622095.1 Siphonodentalium dalli
GTTCAATAGTGGTCACAGTGTGCAGTCATATATAGTTTCTTCTTATATACAATAAAATGCAGTTAGTAGCACATGACTTTTCAGGATCCTCCCAATATTGACATCTGACAAGGGGTTTAGAACAGACTCATCGACTGACATAAACAACTCAAAATCTCGCTCTGTGTCTGGCAAATGTAGCTGATATGCGCGCGCAGCAACATTTCGTTGAAACTGAGAATATTTAGCCAATATATAGCACCATGAACAGATCGAGGAGCACCTGGAAATTTCTTTAAAACATCTGTATCTTCATGGAGATATGATAACCAGGTATCCTCGAGATCTTAGTCCAACCCACTAGATTGATTGATACATCTCAATATGTAAAACCCAATTGTCATCTTTTATTTATGCGAACTAATGTGTTTATGATGTCCATGTATCACATTATAACGTCTGACGTATACGCAGTTGTAAATAAATAAATACTTCATTATTGGTTGGTCGGATTAATCGCGATAAACAGAATGACAATTGACAAGGTGGGCCACTATACTTATATTCCATGACTGTAATAATCATGTTTTGTGATGCTATTTGAATATACAATTTATGAGAAAACGTATAACACTTTGAACAAGAGTGTTCTCTATTCCCAACAAATATCCACAGCATACAGATGGTTTCACATCGCATTAACCTGGGCAACGCCGGGTAACCCTGCTAGTATATATATATATAGAGAGAGAGAGAGGGGGGACAAACAGACATACATACATATACAGACAGAGGGATATAGAGTGGGAAAGAGACAGAGACACAGAGTCCCATATTATCAGTCGAGAATAAGCCGGATTCGATTCCCGAATTTGAACCAAGTCCATTGGAGCGAGGGAGACAGACAGACAGGGTGAGAGAGAGTGGAGGGGGGGGGTGAGAGAGAGTGAGAGAGATGGAGGAGACCAGAGTCCCAGATTATTAATGGAGATTCCCGGATTTGAACCAAGTCGATTTGTATGTACCGGGACTCATGAAAGAACGAGAGAGAGAGAGAGGGGGGGAGAAGATTAGACAGTTTGAGTGAGAGACAGAGAGCGACTTGCTCGCGTTACATCTTGGTTGTTGTCACATTGCCACTACATTAGATGTTTAAATATGCATGTTATGTCGAGATCTCGAGATAATTAAGTCGAGATCTCGAGATCATATCTCGAGATCTCGAGATAATATGTCGAGATCTCGAGATAATATGTCGAGATCTCGAGATAATTATGTCGAGATCTCGAGATAATATATGTTGTGTGCATGTCGCAAATCAGCCACCGTACTATTCAGATGATATTCTAATATATTCTATGTAGACAGCCGGGCTTCGACTTAAACAGCATTATCCAAACCTATTTCATTATATATTTGCATTTAGATATAGGCATACATGTACGCTAATATACTAAAGCGGGCTCGTATGCGTACCTATTGGCTTATAAGTGATTCAATTAGGTGTTCGAATTCTCCAAAAATGAAATTCCCCACGATGTCAATATTTGTACCATAAAATTATCCTTAATAATTTGGTATGGCGGGATTCAAAAATGATATTTGTCAAAATTCTTGGCCACTTTGAAATGTCAACGTAAATTTGCATTGCGTTTGGGATAAACCTCTGCATGTGGGGGGTCTGTTCCTGAAAAACTCATTCCGACTGACCAAATGCCGATTCTGTTGTGAGTTATATACCGCTTGTCGGCCGAGCACTTTTCAAATTTACCGACAAAAATGCTTGAAGAAAACAGATATGAGGTAAGTTTAATAACATATTATGTTAATATTTAGCTCTATATATAACGTCAACTGGTCAACTGGTCAACTCCCCGAATATTTTGTTGCCAAAAATAAGCCAGCAAAATGGTGAGAACGGTGATTTATGTTTTCGCTCCGATTCCCGCCCTGTATGTTCGGTTGTCGCTCGGGTAAGTTCAATTGTCGCCTGAGCTATGCTCTTTAGATTTCGACTATAGAAAGTCCAGGTTTCTAGGGATAAACGTCTCCTTGGGGCGGCCCTTAGCTTTTGTCTTCAAAATCATGACGAGTAAGTATACATATAGACTCGGAGCATTTAAGGGGCGTGTAATCAGACTATTTATCCAGTACATTTTCTGATAATGTTATCAAAATTTTTAATGTTATCGATGTCTTCATTTTCCTTATATAATCAGTATTCATCATTGACAACCTTCCACCCCATGCAGTGTAATTACCAGTTTCGCGCCGGAAGTCGCACACTTTGAAATTGTAATGAGCGCCATGCAGCTAGGTCAGTACCGTACCGGTATCTATCGAATAACAGGACAAGTAGTCAACGATCGATGATCCATATTTACGCAATTTGACATCGACTGCATGCACCTATTCGGAAAACATTACCAACTCGAAAAATATCATAAAGATTGAAGAGGTAAATAGAAACTATATATATTCCATCCACACAATTCGTGTCAGCACACTGAAAGCTGTTCAGAATATACAGTGAAATAAATTAATATCTACGTTAATGGACTATCCCACTTTAAAGTTATAACACCAAATTATAACTTACACCACCGAGCTGTACGACCTGCATAACCAACTGTTTTTATGCAGAAACTGTACATAGTATCAGACTGCATGCACTCTACGTGTACATAGATGTCTTAAAACAACAAATCCTTGTTAAGGGCTTTGTGGACCCAATTTTTCCCAAAACAATTAGAGTCCAAATAAAGGATTCTGTTCATATATATATTAGTAATCCTAGAAACCATGCCCATTGATAGAACATTTTAAGAGTATACTTCATGGTGGAGTATGTTAGAAATACAAAATGTTAACTTTATTCAGATTTAAAAAAAAAAATTTACAGGTCCATATCTAAGAATAAAATATGGGAATATGTACTGAACACTGTGATGAATGATTTACTACCAAAATAAATATTATATTTCTTGAGCGTTCTTTTAAAAAATTACTTTGAACCAGTTGTTGACAAAATTAATGATATACTAACTTCACAATATGGTTGAATGAGAGCCAGCAGTTTATGGGTCAACTTTCCATGTCTTATATCCAGTCTGGTGTGAATAGCTTTTAGCTGGTGTCAGGATAATCACTCATGTGGAAGTTGAGTGAGTGGTGACCTATTTACTAGAAATAGTGTGATGGTCAACAGAGTTCACAGCATTACACTGGCCACTGCTTAACCCATACCTTCTAGCATCCACACAGCCAATGTTTAAGCAAGTGTATATGATTTGTCAACAATTGGTTCAAAGTAAGTTTTTCAAAGAACGCTCAAGAAATATAATATTTTTTTTGTAGTACATTAGACCCCGAAGCCACGACAAATAGTTTTCATGGCTGGCTCAACCGATTTTCGTGGCTGGTTAGCTAGCTAAGCCGGCTCAGTCACGACGTTCGTGGCTGACGAAATATGGCGGCTCAGCCGGCTGAGATGTTATCATTCAGCGTATTTCCGTTTGCGAAATGTTCCTAATCCCCTGTTATCGGTTATAGATGCCGTTTTTTTAGCGTTTGTGGTGAACCCGTAGAATTCCAGACCACACGTAATCTTTTGATGTTGGGCTTTTCCATTACGGCGAAATTCACGAAGGACTGGCATGGATATACTATGTAGTTTCCCATCAAATCGGTATAAGTAGTTACATTGGGACTTCTGTCGACTTCAGACTGCTATCATCACTGCCATCTTGCGATATATGCATGCATCATTGAATGATGAACCGGATAGTAATGATATATACTATTTCAAACTATTTTCTATTCTTATGTGTATATATTGACAAATTCCAGTGATGTCTGAGACTGGGTGTTGTCGATATAAACAATTTATATTTTAACCCTTTCAATACCGAATGGATGCGCCCATTCAGTTATATGAAAGCATGCATTGGGATAGTCTATTCCACATTAAGGGGCCAGGTGTTCTGATAATATAACAACCATGCGAGTATGCCAATATTAGGCAATGCGGTTTAGTTCTTTGCGATTCACAGTACAGTTGTGCTTGACATATAAGCCCATGCACATGGCTCAGCCATTTTACAATTCCGGCGGCGGAGATTTTTAATAGTGGCTGGCGTTAGAAATAATATGGCTGGCGGCGGCTTGTGGCCAATATGGCTGGCGGCGGCGGCGTACGATGGCGGCTTCGGGCTCTATAGTACATCATTCATCACAGTGTTCAGTACATATTCCCATATTTTATTCTTAGATATGGACTTTGTTTTTCTTGGACCATTGCCTGTAAATTATATATTTTTAAAATCTCAATAAAGTTCACATTTTGTATTTCTAACATAATCCACGAATACCACGATGAAGTATACACTTAAAATGTTGCATCAATGGACATGGTTTCTGTGATTACTAATATACATGAACAGAATCCTTTATTTGGAAAAATTGGGTCCACAAAGCCCTTGACCAACCTAATGCTATAGTATTTTACATATATAGAGCTCTTAAGGGCTTTGTGGACCCAATTTTTCCAAAATGTCCCAAAATTTTATAGAGTCCAAATAAAGGATTCTGTTCATGTATATTAGTCATAATATAAACCGAGCCCATTGATACAACATTTTGAGAGTATACTTCATGGTGGATTATGTTAGAAATACAAAATGTGAACTTTATTGAGATTTAAAAAAAAATAATTTACAGGCAATGGTCCAAGAAAAACAAAGTCCAAATCTAAGAATCAAATATGGGAATATGTACTGAACACTGTGATGAATGATGTATTACAAAAAGAATATTATATTTCTTGAGTGTTCTTTGATAAAATTACTTTGAACCGGTTGTTGACAAATGATATATACTTGCTTGAATGTTGGCTATGTGGGTGGCAGCAGGCACGGTTTAACAGCTGGCCATTGTAACAGCTCTGGACTCTGTTGACAATAGAATGCTAATCCTCAATCATACCCCTACCATATCCACAGTAATTCTAGTAAGTAGGTCACCACTCACTCAGGGTGAACACGCATGTGGAAGTTTGACACCTGTTGACACTGGTAAAAAGCCATTCATATCGGAATGGACATCAGCCATGAAAGGTTGACCCATTAACTGCTGCCTCTCAGTCAACCATATTCTGAAGTTAGTATATCATTTGGGCATGGTTTCTATTATTACTAATATACATGAACAGAATCCTTTATTTGGACTTTATAAAATTTTGGGAAAAATTGGGTCCACAAAGCCCTTAAGTATTTTTAGGTTATATATTTATTTTTAACCTGCCATGTGTGGTGTGCTCCTAACTAAAGGAGGGATCTCCTACACTGAACTGAACTGTAGTTTGCAAATAAACTGCACACGGGCTGCACATGTACAGTTATATCTCCTTTCATGGGCCAAACTCAATCATCGTTTACTGAACCGGGCGTGTGCTCATATATGGTCCATATATAAATGATGTTTATAGAGAGGTAGTCCTATGTTATCCAAAGCTATATTGTACCCAGACACAGTACGATATACATATATTGGTTTGCAATAATAGGGAACACCCATACAACTACCAGATGTGATGCTCAGAGACCAGTATAATATAGCTAGGACACTTGGGTGCATGGATGACTAAAACAATATCGAATATATGGTGGAATTAGGGGGTCCTCCGGGTTAAATTTGTTAACTTTATATTCTGAGCGTGTGTCTGGTACCTATATAATGGTGGCTCATGTTGGTGTTTTTAGATTCAGTAGGCTACTGGGGGTTGGTACAGAAATGTGTGGGAGGGGTGGGCTTGGGGCCATCTAGCAATTACTTATATATATATATATTTTTTTTAATATTTGAATGTACTAAATAGCATATTATAAATTATGTTTTAACTCGTTTCACTCGAACAAACATAAATGATTTATAGAATAACAACTACGAATTGTATAACGAAGGTTTAATCTAGAAATTCAGGATAACGTTGGCTTCACATGAACTGTGCACATCATAATATTATATAGTGTTATCATTAAATAATCACAAAAGACCTATACTATTATGGCATACTATAAACATGTATCAGGCAATGAAACGAACTGTTGCTGCATATATTATCGTATGTATTGATGATCAACTTTTTCAAAAGCCAATATATAATTGGATGATCTAAATTAATACATGTGGGTGGGAGGGTGGGCCCAACCGTGCACAACAGCTGAACGTAGAATGAATGCTAAAATCTTGGTTACGTTCAAGCACACTTTAGAACATTCGAGAAACTCGTGCTGAATCGTGTCAATTATCAATCAATGCTTATCATGCGTGAACTACTATCACCAATCACCCAGATGTCGCCAATCACACAGATATGCCCCATCGATTTAACCTCCGTCGATCTAACATTTTTCATTAACACCCTCACACGGCACAATCGTTTCGACGATTCTACGACCAATTCCACGATTCTGCGGCTTGACAACCACGGTGCTACGGCAGTTCAACGATTCTGCGGCCTTATTATACGTGATATTTTATGACAAATTTAGATAATGGGGCCTTTTATTGAATTGGGACGATAAAAGTGGGCTTATTCTTGTATGCATTGTGTAGAGTAGACTTTGCAGGTCCACCAGGTTGACTCACGGAATACATACAAAGATGCGATCAATACATAAAATGAGTCACAATCGGCTCGGTCAAGTCTGGATAATCCGATCGAACCGTGAACCGATCGCAAAAAGTCGTTTATTGGGCTACAAGGGGACATTAACAGTGCGAAAATTAACATCCAACGTAAGCTTTGATAAGCATAAATGTATTATTTGTCAAATTCGTACCTCCGTTGACGCAATATTCGATTAAACTACACACAGAAATGCAGTAACAGTGTCAACTATTTGACAACGCCCCGCTTCGACCATGACAACGACGATTGTGCGACTCGTTGAACTGTAATTTTCATTTGTATACGACGTATCTGTCACTACATGATCGGACAGCTTAGTTATGCGTGTAACCCCATGTATGCTGCATCAATAAATGTTTGGAACAGTACCTTCGTTGTACAATGAACATGTCCTGGATCCAATACAGTGCTGTGTATTTATGATCCCCACATGTGAAGGTATAGAGACATAGTCACAAAAGAGATTTGTCGCTAAACGAGCATTCTTTAATTTTTTGAACATGACAAAATGCCCGACTTACATGTACCTGAACATTTTCCTTCTTGGTGCACCTAGCCGCTTTGTAATTTTTGTAAAGTTGACTTGTTCATTCGAAAATGTCACCACTTACCCTACCATAACATGAGTTATTTTAGTCATATTCTGATTAGCAGGTAGGCCCTACATATAAAGATGTCCTCGAAAAAATTATTGACCGTTTAGTTACTTTTATAAATGTGTTTGTATGAAAGTATTAGTTAAAATTCTTTATGGTTATCTGAAACTGAAAGTAATGAGCAACACTTTAAAAAAAATAAAAATAAAAGGGATGGATGCCAGAAAATTGCAGTAAAAACCTATACATACATAAAATAGTAGAACATTGGGTTGGTTGGTCCCGAAAGTAGCCAAAAATAAAAAATAACCTATAGGGATACGCTGATATATGACCCCCTATCCCTGACCCCCCGGTTCGGACGCCAACTTGTCTGTATATTATTAACATGGGGTGTTTTGTTGCGGTAGTATTTTTAATTGGGTAAACTGGTGTGCGCATACTTCAAATGAGTTAAAGGGGTACTGTACACAGAGAAAGGCAATTTTTTTATTTACTCCCATTGACATAACTTTGGGACTACCTTTTGCATGTAACATGTTTTGTTAGCAACTCAATAATGTTCGTCGTAAACGGCCGTCAATAAAAGACACCCAACATGTGAGATTTCAAGAACGGTAACTCGTAATGGCATAATTCGCCATTTTATGACTCCAGCCATAAATTCATTTATATTAAATAATTAAATTTGACTTTTATGATAGCCTGTTAACCGGAACGTTTTCAGTAGACATCGTCGACTCAAATACGTTATTTTAAAATATAGTATTGATATTAGATCGCAATTGTTACCGGGAATTTATTGAAATTGGCGTATGTACAGTACCCCTTTAAGAATTAATAGGAAATAAATGTCATAGAATTGTAATATCTGGAGGCAAATCTTGTCTGCGCGAGGGAATTATATTTTAGATAACTAGATTTTAATCACAAATAAATAAATCATTATAGAATCTAAATGAATAGGCTTATGAGACTCCCCATACGAAAGTATCCCTAGACACTAATTTTCATCGAAATCCCGTGATATTCGGGCGGTTGACCTTGAAATGACCCGATTTCAAGGTCAAAGTCACGTCGCACGGGCAAATTAATAGGCCTATGTCACCCCCCCGGCCGAAAGTACCCCCACCTACCAAGTTTCATCGAAATCCCGTGATATTCGGGCGTTTGACCTTGAAATGACCCGATTTCAAGGTCAATGTCACGTCGCACGGACAAATTAATATGCCTATGCCATGTCAAGGTCACGTCGCACGGACAAATTAATATGCCTATGCCAGTCCCCGGCCGAAAATACCCCTACATACCAAGTTTCATCGAAATCGGCTAGGCCGTTTTCGAGTCCATCGCGATCACACAGACACACACACCCTCTCACACACACACACACATATCTTCCAAAATATATAATAGATACATGGATGTCAAAATATGGAATTATACTCAAAACAAAATATTAAGTTGCATGTGTGGAGTTAATTTCTAACATGAAGGCGACCATTCCCCATCGATACCACAACGCAACTGAAAATAAGACATGTTAGCCATAAGAAAATACCGAGGCATTGTGAGTCGGCTGCTAGTTAGGCGTACAGACATACGGAAGGAAAGTTGGATATGCGGAAAATTTAAATCATGTAATGTGTGGTGCACAGATATGGAAATTAAACCTGTACAGTATAGCAATATACGATTCGACATTACTTTATTTTCCACAGCTGGCTCCAAATAAAAGAGTCTTAATCTCGTAGCCTTGAGGTCGTGTGATTCATATGCGTATTCATGTCTATATAGCGAGCGTGACATTCATTAGAAAACGACTTCTCGTGAGCACAAGTTAATGAAATTTCAATTGCTGGTCTCACAATCGTCGTTGTCATAGTCGACTACTCGGCGTTGTCAATTGAGTGCGATGATACCCCCCCCCCCCCCAAATATGGACACAGTGCCATCAATCACAGAACTGAGGTTAACATCAGTTGTGAAAAATCAACCAAAGACATATATGGCTATGTTATTATTTGGTTTCCACTCAATTTTATAGGACATTATATATATTTTCTCAACTCTAAAGACGAATTTCACACAGTGATGTGTGTAAATCCAAAACAACTGGTCTATATTTGTGTCAAAGATTACATATGTATTGTTGTGCTAACTGTCTAGTGCTGAACTCTCTACCGATTATCGAATCGAAGATCGCCGTAGGCCTACCTAATAGAAATATAATATGTGGTACATAACTGTCTATATTTCTGGAATTATTCATTTCTTAATGTTTTTTTCGTGTTTATCGCATCAGCCTGATCGCAGAATCGTTAAATTGCCGCAGCACCGTGGTTGTCAAGCCGCAGAATCGTGGAATTGGTCGTAGAATCGTCGAAACGATTGTGCCGTGTGACCCTGCTCTCCAAATAATTCTTCGTTGAACTTCAATAAAATAATTTACCAAGTTTCTGGACAGAGTATATATATGACATCACGTTGTCGGCCTGGTATTCGTATTCAATCGAGCCTCAGGCGATGTTGTTTCCGCATGTATAGGCCTACCGGTGAGGCACACAGGCAGCGTATAGGCCTATATACTCATATAGGCCCATATATATATATATACTATGTCCACAAACTCGCAAATGTAATAATGTTTCTTGTTTTGGGAATACTTAAGTTTATTTTGTCAAACTAAGAAATAATAACTTATTTAATTGTGCGGGGATATATATAAAACCATGTGTCGCAATTTTAATAAAGTACCGGTAGGCTACCTCAAGATAACATATAAAATAAAAAAAATCGCATCAAAATCAACACCAGTGACGTTGTAGATCTGTTGTATAGTATACATGTAATTACGATACTAATTCGTAGTAGTTGTCAATCACGATAGGGCAGCACAGCGCCTACTCATCAATGGCTCCCGTTGTGTTCTATTATTAGATTGTTCATCCATGGAATAACTTTTGTCGCTCGCGGAAAGCGAATCGTAGACTGGTACCCTGTCCCAACTCTGCTACTCGCCCGTATATGTTTGCTGGCCTGGGTACTAGGCTAAGCGAATCGACGGGTGCAGCCATTTTGTAGCCGATTTTTCACCTGCTACTGGCAATTCTTTCGCATCTATTTTAAATTTACTACAGTTAGTTTATTTTATGATCTTTCATAATTAACAACAACAAAACGTTAATTATTGTGTAAACGGAAATACCGACTTTATTCAGAATCAGTGTAAATACGAATATGACCTTGATTCAGCCGTATCATAAACAGCTTTTCCGCCATTACTGAGCTGGTTATTTTGATGTTGATTATATTTGTTTCGAATTTCTTCGTCACTTCAATTACACATTTCGCGAATAGTTCTGTCCTGGGTCATTTTTTGTCTGTGTATAAATCCCATGTCCACCTGTTTATTGTGAGAAATATTCAGTTAAACCATACCTCCGTTGTTAGCAAGAAAAATAAATATATTGTTAATGTTATTTAAATTTCCATCATTGGTTGCATGCAAGCCCAGTATGTGTGCTATTAATAGACATATTTATAAATTATTTCATTCACACCTCATTGTTTTCATTGACTACACAAATGTCAATACTGGATTTATACATTGTAGGTCAACATACGTTCATAGCTTACGGTTTATATATTAAACTTATATAATTTTACGTTGTAATTATTTGTACAATACTCATTTTAATTAGTTCATTAGTAGCCTAGCTTTCAAGTTCATGATGTAATATCCGCAATGAAATTCAGTTTTCGTAACCCAACCGACTCATTAATTTTGGTCCTGACTTGTTTTTTCCAGTTGATATATTTTGTTTTGACATCTAACGAGAGGACTTACGAATACTAGTAGGGTATCAATGTATTTCTCCGTCACAATGTAACGCCTTAAGTTACGCAATGAATGATGTTGGCTTAAATTTAATTGCAAATGACGTTTCCAAGTTTGCGCCGAAACAAATTCAAGATGGTGCACCATTGTGCCCATGTTTAAAAGCGAACTTAGTACTAGTAGCTAGGGCCTATATACATTTTACATATGCATAAACATTTAGATATAGTTTCATGCACTTGCAGGATTTACTTTGTGTTTTCTTAGCATTTGCTTTCATAACTTATGTCAATATTTAGCACACATTTACCATGGGCGGTTCCAATGGGGGGGGGGGGGGGGTGGCCCCCCTATTTTAGCCACAGGGTGATTCTCAGCGTCACGTATGTTACACTGAACCCATTTTGAAGAATAAAACAAGTTACTGTTTGAAAACTGAACACTGATATCAACAAATGTCTAAGTGTCCAGATAGTCAACAGTATATATAATCATAACAAAATAGCAGATCGGTGGATTGGTGGTGTTTTAAAATTTTATGCCAAAACTGAAGTCTGTCACGTACGTTACATGCAAAAACACACTTTTTCGCAAACTATTGGTGTCATTCATTGTTTCTGTGATTTCTGACAACTATATGTCATTTCCAATCAACTACTAGTCACTCAGGCTCACTTTCTTTTGTTTTCAAGAATTAATTTATCTGCAGAGCCTCAAATTGTTTTGCAGTAACTCTCAATCTGTTGTCACGTACGTTACATTGAATTGTCACGTATGTTACATCTTCAAATCATGGACAATGTTTTCATGAAAATAGCTTTATAATGCATACATTTATTTGTAAAATTATTTTATTACCACATTTACGTTAAATTGTAACACAAAAAATTATTATCCAGAGAATAACAAATCCAAATTCTTTCAAATGGTATAAAAGTAAATAGACACTCTTTTTAATTTAAGAGTGCCTATTTTCCTTTATACCATATGTAAAACAATGTAAGTATAATAAAATGAATCATGTCTGGGGTAAGGGATGTTGTGTGGATAGAAACACACTCCTTCGTCGGCCCCACTGCCTTATGGCAATATAGCTATATATGTACATATTAAGTGTTTCTATGCATTGCATGTAAGTATAGTTTGGATATCATAATAAATCTTAAGATGGAAATTTTAAACCGATTTTGGTGAATATCTTGCTGAAAACATAAATTTTCGAAATCCTAAGCCAATGGTATTGCATATTTTGGTGAAGTATATATTTCTTTTCCTATGTTCATCTGAAAATAATATCAGTAATAAATCTACCACGGGCCGCTTTACAGATAATATGCTAAGTTATAACAGTATGTAATCTTAGAGATTACACTAATAAAATAATTCCCATATTCACTAAAATTGTGCAGATATCCTATATTTATGCATTCCTTAACCCTTCCATGACATGAGCTGCGCTGGTGAAAAAATTCAACCACATACAACAATGTTATTGATTCCACCACAATGTGAGCCTTTAAACGTATAAATAATGGACAACTAATGTCAGAATAGCGCTCTTTGATTTTCACTGCCTATTATGTAGGCCACTGTTCTAATAAATAGCACTGGACATAACAAAGTAATATAATTGAAGGGTTAATTAGACATGTATGATCTATATGAAATTGCTAAACTTTCTGCTGAAATATTGCTACATTGTGTATGTGTTATGCTGTAGTACAGCTGTACTGTATGAAATTTAAATTGGGAGAAATGCTAACCATCAATTAGGCAGTTTCTGGAACTCTGGGTAACTGAACAATAAGAAGTAACTGGCCTTTGCATTTCAATAAATTATAAAACATGTTTGTTTCGCCATGTCTGGAACAATTGATTTCAAGAGATTGCACAAATCACCTATAACCACTAAAACTAATGTATATTAGCCAATCTGCTGGTAAACAATGGAGATGTAGATGTCAAATCATGTAGATTAAGTGCTTCTGTTAGTAGAAGCATCATAGTATAAAACAGAATGGGCAATTGATGTTTAGTTGCAATAAATTAAAATGTAACGTACGTGACGTCACGTGCGTTACATAACTTATAGAGTATTTAAGTGTTTTTACCTACCACAAGCACACTTCTGATTAACCGTCATCATTTTCCAATCCATTTACTTCATACAATAATGCAACTGTTATATTCCTTTACATAGTTTTCGTGTAATAAGAATACTAAACAGTTCATTTTTGTCACGTACGTTACAGTTAAACTCATAAGGTGTATTGTGTCATATCAAGAAATTGATGCACAGTTCTTTGAAGTAGTATGTTTGATTATAGTTTTGACTACTCAAACAATATAAAATGAGATAAAACTATGGCCTGGTGTATATTAGCAACTATTTTTTCTTAATACTAATTTGGAATTAGATTTTCACAAGTATTTGAGACTTTTTGTCCCCTGTGTCCCACATGCATAACAAGAAATATTCTGGCAAACTGGAATAAAATTAAAATTTTTCAAACAAATCAGAGTCTTCACAAACAAATTAAAAAAAAATCACAATCTTAGGACAAATTCAAATTTTTACCCTTCTGGTTGACATTTTTTGAGAATCACCCCAGAGCAAGTAATTTTTGGGACTTGTCCTCAGTGGTGCCATTTGTCTTGGGGTGCCCACAGATTCTGCACTGAATTTGTTTTGCTAACATGCATGTAAATACATCAGTTTTACCCAGTTTACATGTTTTACATTAATCAGACATATACAGTTATTTTAACTGTGGGTTGAAACAGTCCTTATAATTTGCTACAGCAATCAGCAATGCCGAAGCCATTTGCTGACGAAAACTGGGCCACGATAAAGGGATGCCGTGGTGGATTGCCGAAGCCAAACAATCTGAATAAAGAAGGCTGGTTGAAATTACTTCATTTTGGTATTCCAATATGTACTATTCACAGTCATGCAAGGGTGGATATCCAACATCCCAAGATATTGGCGCCCCAAGCCTATATTTCGCCATGCAGAGCAAATAATATCTGCGACATGTTGTATTGGAGTGTCGGAAAATATCTCGCCAAGTTTTGGGCGCTGAAGTTTCAACACTGAATATTTCTATCAAAAATAAATATAAATAGCAATTCTAACTGTGCTGTTAAAATTAAGACAATTCCATCTATATCATGTTCAGAGCAAATGAATGATAAACATGAGTCAATACAATCTGGGTTATACAATGTAGTCCGATCATTCGATAGTACAGAGGTTTGCCTCAGACTATATATCGAACCATCAAATGCTCGGACTATAAAGCACTGGCGGCAGTATCATCGTTAAGGCATTATATAGAGGCATACATGTATATGCCATACAACTATGGTACACATGTATACATAGTATATTTTTAAATTAGTATAGAAATACAATGCTGGATTGATTCAGATGGTATATAATCATGGCATTTGGAATTGGTTATCTCTTCCATTGCATGTTGAGTCACCCTAATTGGAACATGTGTGATAATAAGACATCTTTAGGTCATGACATACACATCTGCCGTTGCTTAATTAAAAAAAAGGCACGAGTCCTTCAAAAAACCTGTTTTCATCATTTCATGTGTCGGTATCGTCATTAGTCAGTTGATTGACTGAACATATTTATTTATATTAAACCGAAACATCTACAAAACAGATATTAATGTACATACAATATTTGTAATTAACATTATGGTTGTAATACTAGTTAATCAGTCCTGTGTCAGATATTTTTCGGTGAAAATGACTTATTTTGCTGGTGCAACATGATCTGCGATCAATAAGCCTCCATCGTATACTGTAATTATACTGCCCACACCTGTGAAAAACACTCCACTCTCCTTGTCAACTCACATGATAACATCGGTATATGGATCTACCTGAATGTAATTGTGTCACTCGCTCCATATAATAAGCTCCATAAACTGGGCCCATAACACAGGAAAACAGGTTTTTTTAATTAGTATATACCTACAAGAGGGGGGATACCCCCCTCTCGTGCTCTCCCCCGCTTGCCATTCTCCATCATATATGCATCATATTTTAAAAATTTCTGGCCCCGCCACTGTTTACCTTGTTTTATTCATGAATAAATGTCTTTATGAATAATTAAACACTAAACAGTGATTTATTTGGGAAATATTTTCTGTAACCTTGCTGAATTAGAGCTACCGGTACCGAGCTCAGGTGCCTAATAATCGTGATGGCAATAATAATGGTGATCATGTGCGGGGCTTTAGGCTGAAATTTATATTGTCTGGCTTGGCAGCCGTGGCCTTGTTTGTTTCAGCAAATGGCTGAATAATAGTGACGGGTATTTTTATGCTGCTGATATTTGTGCAATAAATTGGGTACCGGCAGTTGTGAAAATGCAAGATTATCTTTTATTGTCACCGACAGGTGTCGGATGATGTTCTAAAGGAAAATTGACCACTTCTGGGATTTATCTATAGTCTTAAATTACATTGTTTTTAGTAACTTTTTCCCTTCAGGGAAGTTTCTATATCCCCTAATTTGCAGAAGATAAAATGCATAATCGAGGTGACTAATGGGTGAACAATGAACATCACCAACTTCTATTGGGTAACTTCAATCTGATCAAGATTAGGTCTCCCATAGAACTTGAGGCATACGTAGAACGAGGTTCCTCAAGGTTGAATTTAGTGATGCTGGCTTGCTGCCTTGCGGGAGAGCATCATTAAATTCACCTCTGGGGGACCTCATTCTGCAAATGATTGACTCACGATTTGCAGACTTGATTAGATTGTAGCTTTTGAAGGAGCTGCTCCCCTATGAAATATGGTTTTTGTTTTCACAGTAATGGATACCTTTATATGTGGAGGCTGTGATGTCAAGTTCAGTGACCTCCAGGAGTTTATTGTTCACAAAAACCAGGGATGTGATGTCACTGCTCAGACGGAAGGGGAAGTTAAAACAGAGGCCGATGCCAATGATGCGGAGCCAAATAAACACACGTCTGTTATTCTTACCAACAACCAAGTGATCAATTTGGGATCTGCTGGTGAGTTGATGCCAAAAAAAAATTGTTTGGGTGCCCAAACCACTATGGAAAGGGCCCTGGATCCATTGATCCATGGTATAAGGAAAATACTCTAGACCAACCATGGTACTAATATAATTATGTGATGCAATATATCTTACACTGTACAGGCAGTCCTGGTAACTGACCACATGATCAGGGCGAACTGCAATCAAGGTTTTGTAAACCTAATTCGATGTTCAGTAAATTAGTACCTCCATTTTGGGATTTCTCTGAACTGTCAAAAAGCTAATGTGGTTACCACTTCACGTCGAGATTATCCAAATAAAATATAGTTAAAGATTTATGTGTGTCCAGAACAAAAAATATTGCATATTGCACAAATATACAAATCAAACAACAGGAGTATTTACAGATGTAAATGTAGGTCATGTAAGCCACATGCGTCACATGGTGGTAGGTCAATAAGAAAAACGAGATAACAGTTCACACCGTGCACTTCCCTACTTGCTAAAGCATGTTTCACTTTCGATTTTATTGATGTTTGGTAATTGGGTTATACACTCGACATACGATTGCCCATGTAAAATTGGGGATGGGTTAAACCGTTATCCCCATGTTATTCAGGCCTATAAAGAATTTTCTGAAATTTCTGTAAACAAGAGTTCATTTTAAAATATACAGGAATGCTCTAATTAATCGACCTCTTAACCACATCAGAATTATGGGTAACTTTTCAGGATTTAGTCGGAAATATGGCTTGTTGCCATTCATCGGAAAGCTCTCGTCCTGAAAAGTTACCCATAATTCTGCTGTGGTTAAGAGGTCGATTAATTAGAGCTTTACTGTACATGTAATATTTGCAGACATGAGTAGCTCTTCTCACCAGCTGCATTCGGAAAGTTAGAAACTATGTTATTGTCTTATATCCCCCAGCAATGAGTTGTGGGGGTGTATACTGGAATCAGCTTGTCCATCCGCCTGTCTGTGCATCGTGGCATCTGTCAGTCTGCGCATACGATGTGTACATATTAAGTGGTATTTTGTACAATAAACCAGTTATTAATTGGTATTTGTTTCAAGTGGTTACCACTTAATTTGGACACGCAGTGTTCGGTCTGCCCATTTTTGGCCGAGCGTCCTTTTATTTTTACTTAGAAATCCTTTTTTTTGTCCAGATGATAACTTGAGTGATATTCTACAGAATTTCTTGATTTTTGGTATGTGGTTCTTCCTTGAGAAAATGCAGCCCAGGCTAAATTTTGGTCATGGTCCAATGATTTGTTACGGAGTTATGTCCATTTTTTTAACATAGAAATCTCAGATGATTTGTTCAGGGTTTCCGCTAGGGGTTGGAGGAATGTGGCCGTATTTGGGAAGCACATACCATGCGCCCTGTCGGGAGAAAATTTGGATGTTTATCACTGGAAAGTAGCCATTTCCTTGCACTTGAGACAACAAGCAGGAACATTGAAGCTTCGTATAGAAACCAAATTAAAACAGATCAGCTTTCTTAGATCTCAAGTTAATGAACTAAAAGCATGTAATCCCAACAGCATAGAATGGATACAACGTCTTTTATTTAAACAGTAGCAATATTAAAAGCCGACATCAAAGACTACCGCAGTAATAGCAAAAGACACATTGTAACACTGTCCAACAGTAACAGGTGTTACGTCATGAGATGGGCATGTGCAGACACATGTTCTGCATGCCTGGTTTCTTTGTATTTTGTTCACAGTACCGATCAAAACAAATTGTTGTAGAATCAAAAGCCATTCCTCAGACGGATATGACATGCTGCATTCGTAAAATAGATAATTATATATTCATTGGATAGCGAATAAATACATGATAATAACTATTAATAATTTAATTGTTTTATTTTTAATTAAACATTTCTTTGACACAGACCTTGTTTTGGGGGAAAACCCCCACCCAAATGACTTAATGTTGCATATTGCACATTTTGAGGGGAAATAGTGGGTCAGAAAGTTGGGACTTATTGACAGTAATCTACGGTAAATTAAAATGCGAGAGGCTGATTACTACTAAATATTCGCCCGACAAAGCGTTACACAGATGGTGTAGACAACTGCACACGTGGTCCGCACTACTGATCATGTCTTATTCAGGCACCAAGTGTAGGATTCCTTGCAATCTGTGTCGGTGGTCGCTTGTCCTGTGTAAAAAGGGAGCTGAGCTTGGTCTGTTGCTATTTTGTCACCAATATTAAGTCAAGGATGTTGAGGGGAATGAGGCCGCTGGACGGCCGGCCTGCCGTAGTAGCGGAAACCCTGCAGTTATGCCCCTTTTCAACTTAGAAATTGCTGTTATGGGGTTGTCCGGATGGTAACCATGTCAACAGAATTTCTTGATAAATTCGTACATGGTTCACATTTGAGAAGATGTTGGCCAAGTTCGAATATGGTTATGGCTTAATGATTTTTTACAGAGTTATGCTGTTTTTGGTTGTCCCGATGGTAACTGAGCAATATTCAGCAGAATTTCTTGATATTTGGTACATTGTTCACATTTGAGAAGATGTAGGCCAAGTTTGATTTTATTCGACTTAGAAATAATATTTGTGTTGTCTTAATGATATATTGAGCAATCTTCAAAAGAATTCTTGATACTTGGTGTGTGGCTCACCTTTTGAGAACTTACATGCTGGACATAATCTTGTTTGAGTCAAGTTTTGTTTCTTTATTCTTAAAAAAAACCCAACATCCCAAAGTGCCATCTCAATTCGAGGGAGGTGGGGTCTTCGACCTTTTATACTCATACTCATGCTCCGTGTTCGCGCTGCCACTTGCCAAATTTGCCAATGGCAAAAATAATTCACATTTGGCAAAAAATATTTTCATTTGGCAAAAGTTTTGGCAAGTCACTTTTTAATTCCACAAGCAATTTGAAAAATACTGGTCAATCAATACCATTAATTTCAGGAAACTCTTACAACATAATTTATATTAGTGGTGTTTTATAAGGTTTAGGGAAAGTTAACACCTCTATTAAGATGCTGTTAATGTCACAGCAATAGTACTGATGGTTGGATGGATTAATAATCCTCCTGTGATGTGCCCTTCTGATGAAGCAACCCTTCTACCATTGTATTGTTCTGTGATTGGCTCATTGTTGTATGATAAACCACAAAAGAGATGCGAGTATAACTAATTATTAACCAACTGCTTTTCTATCGATAACAAAAGTCGTTCAGTTCAAACTGCGAGTGTCGAAACATAAGACCTAATTTTACAGAAAATTATACTATCGGTGATAGCATTTGGCAATTGCTAAAATAATTTGGCAATAGTAAATTTCGGCCCAGCGCGGACCCTGCTCATGCTCCATTTGGCCTTTTGACAATATTTTGTGTGAAAAATTTGGATGATGAGTATTTATATAGCTAGGTAGGATGACACACCTTCATTTTTAGTTACAATTTAGCATTTAGAATTTAAGCTTAATATTGATATTACATGTACTACAATCATTTGTTATATGCCATGCTATGCTGTTGTTTGTCTTTCTTGTAGAGTTGACAACCGCTACGATTGATGGAAACCAGACCGTTTTGCTATTATCTGACCCAGTGTCTATACTTGGTAACATAAATATTGAGCCACCACCACCGCCAAAACCTCCAGGTATGGATGTTTAAGTATTTATGGGATTGGATGACATTTACCTGTATTAGCGATTACCATTAACGATGGTTTATCACTTCCTAACAAATTTTATATATTTTCCGGGGTTTAAAATAATAAAGATGAATTGAAGACACCTGTCTGCAAACGCTAAGACTACATGTACTATCAATTATTGATTTTATATAGATATTTTCTCATATAAAAAATACAGCCTTTCGGGAGAGTTAATTAAGGGCTATTTTTGGAACAAAAATTTTAGGCGCATTCTGCGTGTAGCAAGAGGGAGAACTATATCATGTTAGCAATCTCTATTAAGGGAAACTGCCATTTCGCTTCAGATAGTTCGCAGGAATAAACCACTTTATTATGGCTTTATAAATTATAGACAAATAATTTTCACAATCTTCAGTTTTGTCCCTGTTTTATTCACAGAAAAACTGAAAAAGATATTTGTAGTCATGAAATCGGGTATTATAAAAATGATTATGTTGTTGTTGTAATTGTGGCCCAGAAGAGATAGACCATCTTTAAGCATAATTATCCCCCACAAACAAAGTTTGGTGGATGATATACACGTAGAAATGGTGGAGGATAATACACGTAGAAATGGTGGAGGATAATACATGTAGAAATGGTGGAGGATATGCACATAGAAATGGTGGAGGATATACATGTAGAAATAGTGGAGGATATACTCATAGAAATGGTGGAGGATATACACGAAGATATAGTGGAGAATATACACATAGAAATGGGTTTTTTCAGTCTATTGCAGTCATTATATGTCGAATTAGAATTATATTTGGTAAGCTTGTGGACCACCATAAGGGAAAGGATATCGACAATGAACGGGTTTTCGCAGAGTTATCTTTGGCTCTCAGAGTTAAAAATGAAAATGCATCCATACGAACTTGCATCTCTGTATCTCGGTCATCTTTCAAATTAAGCCACCTTGAGTAGAAAATTAACGCACATCGGCAAAAAACCACCTTGGAGGAGTGTATGTGTGGTGTGGTATTTGCTTTTAAAGCACTAACCCTTGCTATACTAAATACAGGCCTTAAAATCCATCAAATTTTGTGGGAATCAAAACATAGTGTTTCTACAGGGAATCAAGACTTTTTACGAGAATCAAAATGAGAATTCTGATTATCGTCAGATTTTAAGGGTGAAATATACATTGACGAGTAGTTCCATTAGGTAATTAGGAAATTATTTGGTATGTGAGTTTATTAGCCGAAAATACAGGTCAACTTCAAATTTATGTTCCACCCACCAATTTTCACCAGAGTTATGGCCATTTGTTGGAAATGGGCAAATTTTTGAAAAAATAAGGCCGTTATGACATCCGCTAGGGTAAGCCGAGTCACCTCACCAAATATGGTTGAAATCAGGCAGGCGTCTGGGAGAAATATTGTTAACAGACAGATAAACAGACAGATCCCACTCTTTTATATACATGTATATAGATAATAAATTATTAAAAATAATTAATTTCCCATCGAGTAAGCATTACCCCTAAGCTGAAGCAAAACAAAATTATATTTAAGTACAATAACATTGGTGATTAAGCTTAATACGATTACATTTATGGTGATGGAGTTACAATGAAGTGCGGTGCCAATTCACTGAAATACGCATTTAAGTGTAATGGAATTATGACTAAGCTTGAACTGTTCAGGTATTCATAGTACATTTGTAAAAAATAATTTGCAGGCAGAAAAAGAGGTCGTCCCAGGAAAGGAGAGGAGAAGAATCCAAAGAAACCTAAGAAATTGGAACCAATAAAACCAAAACCTGCACCTGCGACAGGTATGGACTACATTGTATAATCTTACAAAAATTTTAATCTGTCCTTCCCAGGAGACAGTAGTCCAAGTCTGCTCATTCCAAACCATCTAAGATATTGGGATAGCGAGATTCTGTTTTAACCAAGTCTGCTCATACTAAACCAGCTAAGATATTTGGATAGCAAGATGCTGTGTTACCAAGTCTGCTCATACTAAACCAGCAAAGATATTTGGATAGCAAGATGCTGTGTTACCAAGTCTGCTCGTATGTAAACCAGCTAAGGTATTGGGATAGCAAGATGCTGTTTTACCAAGTCTGCTTGTACAAAAACCAGCTAAGGTATTGGGATAGAGAGATGCTGTTTTACGTACAGGAACATTCCTATAGCATTTCTATGACACGGTTATGCGTTAGTGACCAGCTCACATAAAACCACAAATAAATGTAATCAGATATCACAATTGCTACATATTTGTTCCGAACACCACATCTGTTGTCAATTGAAAGCAGTAATTTAATGTGAAAAAAGACCTTTTACCGCAGTGTTTACATATTTAAAAAAGTATTTGTACTCAATTGACCTCATTAAGTGACATCGGCATATTCCGGTAAATATAAACAACAGTCAACACCACATGGTCTTAAATAATTCTATCACGTATACCTGGTAATTTGTAAATTGAAAATATATCGCGAAGCGTTCCATGTAAGATATGTTTAACTAATAAGTAATATAGGACCACTGACAACAACAAAAATAAACACATAATAGTGATTGGATGTTGGAATATATTAACAGCACACAATGTCCTAAATAATGTTGATTAAGGTGCATTCGATTGTTTATGGGTGTACTCGATTGTCAGCATAGAAGCCGAATATTGCCAAACACTTCGGCTTTCAGTCAGAACACTTTGGCTTTTAGTTTAAACGTAAACAAATCAATGTTAGTCCTGATAAACCGGAATATTCTATGCGTAAGTTAACATGAAAGTTAGATATTATGCACCATTATGACCATAAGATGTCACTCTTTCCAAGATACGGTACATGTAGTAGCCGATCAGATAATAATCGGACCTCATGGTTAAACATCTTCTTTTACCGATTGGCAAAAACAAATTAGGTTGAATTACTGTGTGCAAATGCTTGGTTTTGATAAATGTATGCTGTACTGTCAGAGTATTGAATGTAAAACAGTTGTAAGAGTGTAACAGAAGTTATTGTCTTCATTCAAATAGTCAGATATTTGACTGTGTCAATGCAAATACTGTGTTGAGTATGAAGTTACTGGTTCAATCTGGACTCAACAAAGACTTCAGAAAAGCTAATTACAGAGTTTGGTACTGAGTGCATGTCATGTGATGTCACACGATGTTTCAACTGACAAAATACTGAAGCGCAAGGAATTAGTACAGTTGCAATCAGAATAATCTTCAATATTAACAGTCAATGTGAGGGACTTCGTATAATATGAAAATTAGGAGGGTTAGCGAATGTGATATTGTTAATGACCAGTAAATGCATACATTCATTCAAAGACCTGTTACTCCTAGCATCTTACTAGTAGTCAATCATAATTCAAAGACTTTACATTGCATGCATTTGTTTCACATGTGAATATAATGTTAGTCTGTCTGGATTTACCAATCTGTGTCTGCACCTGTGATCTCTTTGTCAAAACAATTATCAAAGGCAGTGCATAGCTGACGTCAGCTGAAGCAGTTTAGCGACAGTGTGTATGTTTCTTTGATGTACGGTAATTGACTATGCATTTGTACAAAAACTCTGTTGTAATATGTACAGAATTTGATGTGTGTCAAACAATTCCCAAAATGTAAAAATGACTTGAAGATTGGATTTTGACCAGCAGATTAATTAAATCAATTTGGTGAATGGAATGGATTCACACAAACATTGTTTAATTACTCTGCCGGTCAAAACCAATGACGCCAATGCTAAAATTAGGAAGCTCACAATCGTGTTTTGGGACGGAATATACATGTAGATGATGTTACTCTTGCCATTGACCTGAATTTCAATGTAATCATAGGTAGAATGAGTACTGTTTGATTTCTTGTTTTAGTTGGCGGTGATAGTCAGAACTTCTTTTGTGAGAAGTGCAAGAGATCTTTTAACAAGGAGAGAACTTTCATCGCTCACCGATGTATGGCAACTAGTGACTATGTTGACATAACGCAGAAAGAAAATCTGAAAGGTGAATTAAGTGGTGACTCTGCAGGTGAGGTTATAAACTTATAAAGGTTAAAGCGCGTTGGCTCAGTCTTTTGATTTTTATACGCCCTTATGTAATCAGTTTGTTCATGCATCTGTCTGTCCATGCATCGTGCCATGAGTCCATCTGTCCATTCGTCATCTTTGGTATGCTGATGTATCAGCCTGATGAACTAACATGGGGGAAAGAGTATTAACAAACAGTTGGTTTTGTCCATTGATTTTTTCAGGAGTTACAGCCCTTATTGAGTAATGGGACATAGTGTGAACATGGATTTTACTCTTGACATGACTAAATCCTTCAGCACACCCTACAGGCTACATCCATCATCCGATTGTCACCAAACTTCATATTGATCTTTGGGGTGGCCGCTAGATGGGAGCTGTCAACTTTTTTCCCAAAATTGTTTTAAAACATGTAGAGGTGCCACGATTATTGATTTTGATAATCGGTCGTCAATAATCGAATATAATTGATTAATCGTACCTAATAACATCAGTGGAAGTATTCAGTAATATGGCCTATTGGCTGGGTGCTGGTTAACTGCACTGTCGCTGGTTGTTTGAGGCATCGGCTGATGTCATTTTTAGTCGAGTTTTTTTCCAAAACTCGACTTATAGTTTGATGAGGGACGGTGGGCGGGCGGAGGACGGGCGGGCGGGCGGGCGACGTGTTTTGCTTATAACTCAACCGTTTATTGACGGATTAATTTTTTTTTTGGTGTGTGAGTACATATCCATGCAGACAAAAAATCGGGTTCGTCCGCACATTTATTACAGAGTTATGGCCCTTTGCCATTTTTCACGAATTTTAGGCTCGTTAGCGCAACAACTTCAACAAACGTTATCTGATTCGATTGAAATTTGGGATATAGGTGTCTCCCAAGAATATCTCGGACGAGTTCGAAAACCGGCCTGGTCCGATAAAATTTGATAGAGTTACGGCCCTTAATTAGTCATTTTTCACGAATTTTCAGCTCGTTAGCGCGATAATTTCAACCAACGTTATCCGATTTGATTGAAATTTGGTATATAGGTGTCTCCCAAGAATATCTCGGTCGAGTTCGAAAACCGGCCAGATAAAATTTGATAGAGTTATGGCCCTTAATTAGTCATTTTTCACGAATTTTCAGCTCGTTAGCGCGATAACTTCAACAAACGTTATCCGATTTGATTGAAATTTGGTATATAGGTGTCTCCTAAGAATATCTCGGACGAGTTCAAAAACCGGCCTGGTCCGATAAAATTTGATAGAGTTATGGTCCTTAAGTAGTCATTTTGTACGAATTTTGAGCTTGTTAGCGCGATAACTTCAACAAACGTCATCCGATTCAACTAAAATTTGGTATATAATTTTGATATAGTTTGGCCCTTAATTAGTCATTTTTTCGTGAATTTTTAGTTCGTTAGCGCGATAACTTCAACAAACGTCCTCCGATTTGTTTAAAATTTGGAATAGACGTACTTGCCAAGAATATTTCGGACGAGTTCGAAAACCAGCCTGGCCCGATAAAATTTGATGGAGTTATGGCCCTTAATTAGTCATTTTTCGATTTTACCTATTAATTAGTCTACCGATACTGATGCACACCAATTGGCGGTAGCCACCGGCGGTAAGCCACCGAAAACGAGACACAGCATCTCTGATGCCACCTCTTGTTACGCTAATAAAGTGCATCATAAACCACCGTTAATGACCAATGAACACAATGTATTCAATACCAGCACAATTATCGGTGATGTTATGGTTATAATATTTGTGAGTTCATTAATTTCAGTGTTATGAATATCCAAACATACAAACAATATAAAAGTAGGAATGTAGAAAAAGGAAACTATAAAATTCATCAAACTTCGAGAGCACGGACAACAATCACAAAGGTGTGCCCCCACCCGCAAATTGCAGGACTCAGAACAAGTCAAGTATTTGATAATATCGAGCTTCATTCAGCATTCCCTGCGATAGCCTGTACTAGTACATCTAAGTATACTTATGCACAGGGTCCGCGCTGGACGGAAATTTACTTTTGCCAAATGAAAATATTTTTTGCCAAATTATATTAGCATTTGCCAAATGATATCCCTGATATTATCATTTTCTGCAACATTAATTATTATGTTTTGACACTCGCGGGTTCAAGGACTTTTGATATCGATAGAAAAGCAGTTAGGTAATAATTAGTTATACTCGCATCTCTTTTGTGGTTTATCATACAACAATGAGCCAATCACAGAACAATACAATGGTAGAAGGGTTGCTTCATCAGAAGGGCACATCACAGGAGGATTAGTAATCCCTTCAACCATCAGTACTAATGCTATGAGATTAACTGCATCTTAATAGAGGTGTTAACTTTCCCTAAATCTTATAAAACACCACTAATACAATTATGTTTTAAGAGTTTCCTGAAATGAATGGTAATGATTGACCAATATTTTTCAAATTGCTTGAGGAATTAAAAAGTGACTTGCCAAAACTTTTGCCAAAGGAAAATATTTTTTGCCAAATGTGAATTATTTTTGCCATTGGCAAGTGGCAGCGCGAACCCTGCTTATGCAAACAAAGCATACTAGCAAATGACGTCGGAGAACATTGCTGATTAAAATGCCTCTACTCCCCATTGGTTCAATCAGATTCAAGGGCAAGTTCATTCAGTTCATTGAACACGGTGACCGTGGGCACATTTCAAAGATGTAGTGCCGCCTTTCAAGTATAAATATACAATGACATCTAGGGTTGAAACAATTAATCGACTAGTCGTAGATGACGCTGAAATGTCAGAACGTCGACTCTGAATTTTGCCGTCGACTAGTCGGAATATAGTGTATTAGTTTCATGTATAACGTTTTCAAGATCGATTCCGGCATAAACGGTGTTAACTGCGCGTAAGTAATGGTAAGTATAACGTTTGGTGGCACCCGGAATTGACAGTGTTACTAGTATAGACACACACGGACCGGTGACCCGACTAGTAATTGGACGAATGAAATTGACAACACAATGTCTCACTCGTCGTTTGAGGTCAAAGACATGATGGCAATGATTGACGCGGCTTTGTAGTTTGTCCGAGACCGCTTTGATACAGACACTGTGTATATTTCCATTGATCTCGCACGGATTATGATGCGACGCTGGGTGCAGGTCGCTTAAGGTGACGTCATTTGTGCTACCGTATATAAATGATACTGACATTAAGAACTGGCTATCGTATTCTACAACGTAGCCTATACTATAGGGCGTATTTAGTCGGAACATTAACATTTTATAGTGACACCGCTCGGCACCGGTTTATTGGTGATCACGTGACTAAACGAAATAATCTCGAACGCTGATATTAAATTTAAAACATGTATAAATGATTGTGTATCTAATCATTATCCACCACATGTCTAATTATATAATTACATTCAGTGTGTTGGATAAATATCAATATGTTTACAGTATTATTTCCCATATAAATTGGTGTGTATGCAGGGAAATGCGCAACGCAATAGAACACCATTGCATCAGTCATCAGTGTACGCCATGTACGATGAATTTTCCGTACAATGTTATGTTTGAAAGTTTTGATATCGGGTACCGACTAGTCGACGCAACGCGACTTTTGGGCCTCGACTAGTCGACTCTGAAATTCACTAATCGTTTCAACACTAATGACATCGCCATAAGTTCAAAGCTGCAGTGCCGCCAATTAGTAGAATATACAACAACCCGAAGAGTAACCATGTCGCATCATCAAATGAACTGCCGACTGTTTGCAACATAAGTTAGTAGTACTCATGTTGTCGAAATCTCTTTGATATGCGATCAAAGGTTGTTAACACACCGGTTGTAGATTAAACTGTGTAAAACAAACACAGTATTCAATAATACCTGGCATTTTCCAATGTCAAAATAAATAATGCAGATTAATTGACGATGGAAATGGTAATCGATTATCGGCTTTATCAATGATTCATCGATTATACGATTAATCGTGGCACCCCTAAAAACATGGCCACCAGCAGCCATCTTGTTTATCTGGAAATTTAGATTTTTGTCTGTCCGTGGTTATATCTCAACCAATGGTTAAAGGATTTAAATGATATTTTGTATGGAGGTTCACCATCATGAATGCTTTCAAAAGGGGGGAGAACCTAACGTTGTTCACATTCTCTATTTTAGAATTATCCATCTTCAGGGTTTCCGCTAGTATGGCTCATTGTCAATAGGAGGGCCTCATTCCCCTTGCTAATGATCTGTTTGAGTCATACATGTACCTAAAATAAATAGCAATATATCATAAAAAAACTGGCTGCAACAAGAGTGTGGCAGTTAAACAGAACACTGATGAAACAGCGCATCAATTGAGCACAGTATGTTACCGATATATAGCATAACCCTTTAAACAAAAATATCTAATCTACAACGTAATATTTGTTGTGAAGTGAAAGAGAGACGTTCAACGGCATAAATACACATGAAAGTGTCTCAATAACGTCAAAGAATGCTGGACTGCTGAGTATTACACTAATCAACAATAATATACCAGTTATTTGTTCACAATAATATGGAACATGTCCCACATCAATCTTTACAGCAGGAATGAATAAGATGTCCAATAACTTTGGCATCACCAGTCTGTTTGGTATGCAGACTATTGAACAAGCTACGAGTTCCATACATGTAATATGAATGATTTCTCAGCTATAAATATCTTCTGTAGATAATACCTATATTATGATATCTCCTTTAGTTTCCATTCTCATGGGTGCTACCTGTTGAAATTCTTTGAAATACCGGTACTTAATTCAATAAGTCAATTCATAGATGCTTTTACATGTTTAATTACTTGTCTGAATCTCTAAATTTGTAAACGCATACTGTGTAACTCAAATCAGGTAGTAATTTAATGATTAATGCTCTGGGTATCGGGCTGAAAAGTAGCCATTTCCTTGCAACTGAGATACCGGTACTAATAAAGCAATCCTAAGCTACGTATATTACAAGAGTTGATCCTGGGCGTATCCCTTCATTTCAGTGGGTGCATTATATTTTTACAACCATCCAAATTTTCTCGTGACGGGGCGAACCATGGTTGCTCCGTCTCGTTATGTGACGGCCTCATTTATTTTCCCCTGGTGGAAACCCTGCCTTCTTTTATTATAATTATTTCTTTTTGTCCATTCGTGCATATATCTCAGCCATGGGTTATTAGATCTGAATGAAATTTGGTATGGAGGTTTGGCATCACGAATGCTTTCAAAACACTGCCCAATGATGTTGTTTACATTTTCATTTTGACTGAGTTATCAATCTTAGTTTGTCAATTTGTTCGTGATTTTAGTTTTTCCGGTTTGATAACTTAAACAGATATGAATCAATTTCAATATATTTTTGAATTCATGCAGGTTTTATTCAATCATAACAGACCAACCTAATACATCTTTCGAAAATAAGCCACGTCAGTAAATGAATAAACCTCAGTGGTAAGCCACCATGTCGGGGGATACTCTGGGTGGTGCACTTGTTCAACTTATTATCTGAACATTTCCTAAGGGATAACTGCTCCTCAATGAGTATGTATTTTTGTATAGTGACCCGAATAGAAGAACAGACCGGAATAGTAGTACAGGGTGCAAGATTGGGCAAATTTCAATAATAGAACAGACTGGAATAGAAGTACAGGGTGGAAGATTGGGCAAATTTCAATTATAAAACAGACTGGAATAGAAGTACAGGCTGGAGGATTGGGCAAATTTCAATAATAAAACAGACTGGAATAGAAGTACAGGGTGGAGGATTGGGCAATTTTCAATAATAAAACAGACTGGAATAGAAGTACAGGGTGGAGGATTGGGCAAATTTCAATAATAGAACAGACTGGAATAGAAGTACAAGGTGGACAAATGCTCAGATGTCTCAATATTCGAACAAGCCGATCATTGGCTATCAATCTGTCAACCCTCCCTTGGTATTTGCTGGTACTTGAGTGTCCAATAACTGTAATCGAATTCAAAGTCAATGACATCCAGTTTTCAATATCTACCAGTACCAATACCAGTACATGTATTACTACTGGTACATGTACTACTAGTGATAACTTTAGATGGGGTTGAGTGTCATGACATGGATGCGTAATTGGCTGCTGCCAGCTGTGGCTTATAAATTTGTCAGTAAAAAGTTACAGCTTGTCACAGCTGGCAATATTTATACGATTATGTCAGATTGAAATTGAAAAAAATAATAAACATATAGACCGGAATAAGCTCATACAGGGTGGCAATTTTGATGAAAAAAATAAACATACACGTATGTTTATTCGGGACACTACAGTAGTATATAGATAGAACGACACAAGTGTGTGAACTGGTTAACGTTATTGCACGAGTTTGTTGTGACGCGATGGTAAATCGAGAACCGGAGGTTCGAGTTTTACCTCGCAGCACGACAAACGAGTGCAATAATGTTAACATGTTCACACAACTGTGTTGTTCTATGTTTATTGCACACTCTGAAGATTGCAGCTTGTAACATACTAACATTTAGGTCGATATTGTTGTATTTAATTGAACAAATGTGTGCTTAATGTAGACTATATCCCATAATTTAGCGACATTTTCTGTTAAAGTTGACGTCGCCAGTGACGTTGTTGACGTAATATGTTTGTATTGTTCAAGAACAATACACATTTTTTTATTGAACGTTTCAATTCTTCTGTATTTTGCTGTATTTTGCACAAATAAGCCATTGGGTGTGCAATAAAGTATAGTATAACATGACTGTGCCGTATTTTTTCAGGAGAGGATCATGATGATGAACAGAAGGACAGAGATTATGAAGCTCTCCCAGAAATTGAGGACATTGATGCAGATTATATTCTTCCGAAATCTTACACTTCTAAAAAGATCAAAGGTGAACCGACAACTGATCTTGTTGAACACTTTATGCATTTTGATGGTGAGCAAGCTACCATGGATGCTAAAAATGACGAAGTAGCTACGACAAATGTGGGAGTTATACAAACAGAGGCGGGTGTATTCAATGAGAAAATGGAAGGTATTAGGCAGGAGAAGACTGTGAGCGTGTCCGTGACGACTGATCCTGATGGATCGGAGCAAGTTCGTAAACCTACTGATGCTGTGAAAAATCTTCCTATATTCCGAAACGAGGACCAGAAAGTAGCTTTTGAAGAAACTCTGAATATTGACTTGAGTGAGCTGGACTATATGTTTAAGGTTCATACTATTGATCAAGAGGTCAATGAGAAAGCGGCTGGGCCAAGATCTAGCAGCACTCTGAGCATCTATTCATGCGAGGTTTGCGAGAAGATTTTCAAGACGCTGTCTCACATTCGTCTACACTGTCTGATTCACACAGAGCTCAAGCCATTCAAATGTAACATGTGTGATTATGCCACAAATTCAAAAGGTGAGAAATATTCAAAGTTTTATTCATGTTTATAATATACTAAATAGTGATATTGAGAGTTACTACCGGTACATGAGAATATCTCATTTTGTTACCTGATTATAGTGGCTCTCATGTTTTCGAAGGCCATCCAATTTATAAAGCTATATTTTGAAATGACTTTCATTTTTCTTTTAATACCCCCATTTTGAAAAAACCGACATATTACATGTATGTTATTGGTCCGTCCTTCTGTCTAGCCGTCTAGCCATCCATTTGTCCGTCCGTTAGCTTTTTTCATTTTTGGATGATAACTTTAGTAAGTCTGAACTGAATTTGGACTGAATTTGTAGGTTTACTAGCACAAAATAGAGGTCAAGTTCAAATTTAGGTTCCGCCCGCCAATTTTTACCAGAGTTATGGCCGTTTTTGTTGGAATTTGCACTTAATTTTCGTTTCCGGATGATAAATTGAATGGAATGAAATTTGGTGTGTGAATTTACTAACAGAAAATACAAATCAAGTTGGATTTTTTGTCTCTGCATGCCAATTTTCACCTGTTTTATGGCCCGTTATTGAAATTACCATGGGCATTTTTCGCCACGCCCCAGCGATGCTCTTGTTTTTTTTTGCCGCTGTCCGGAAATCATATTTCAGAACTTTAGTACTTTAGTAATGCGTTGATTTCTGCAAATTAACCACTTCGCTCCAGAATACTGTAGATGCTACAAAGAAAGCATGAGGTTGATCAAATTCACAAAATTCAAACATCAATCTCTGTATATATTGTAGCAAAATACATTTGCTTACCATATGTGAAGCATGACCACCCAGTCCTTCCCACGAGGAAATCACCGCGAGAGCATTTATTTGCTCCCGTAATTGAGAAGACGGGTGTAATATTGCACCCATACTATAATTGTAAGTTGGGTTTTTCTCAAACAAAAAGTCATGTGGAATAGACCTATGTCTACTTACACTTTAATATGCCATAGTTGTACTTAGATGGTAAAGGATCTCAATAAACCTTCAAATAGTTCACTATTGAACCAACAATTACAGTCTCCACTAGTATTTTGAGATGAGGGACGGGTGCGAATTTTAGCACCCGTAATTTGAAAATTACGAGTGCGTACGGGTGCGAGAGCAATCGCTCCCTTCTCCTGGGAAGGACTGACCACCTGAACCCATGACAACCTGACTACAGTAATGCCCTAAATAATCGACTCCTTAACCACAGCAGAATTATGGGTAATTTTTCAGGATTTAGTTGGAAATATGTCTTGTTGCCATTCATCCGATGAATGACAACAAGCCACTGTTGTGGAAATGATTGTCCACCGGCGTGCGCAAACTCACGTCGATGCGTTAACACCATTACAAGTCCGACACTCTAGCTACTGGGCTACCGAACTCATGTACATGGACATAATAAAACATATTGAAATTTTATATACATCAAATAACAACAATACTCTTTTTCTATAGAGATATCTCGCTCATAACTCACATACATGTACCATACATGCATTATATTAACATACCTTTCACATATGTAAGTTGCATATACATGTATTCATGGAAATGAAATGAGCTTTCATCCTGAATTATTCACCGATAAACAAACGGAAATGATTCTGCATGCAAGAGTTACTATATATAATTTATATAAAAGTAATGTAATTTTTAAACAAAATTTATGCAAATAATCGCAGTTAAGTTATTAAGTTTATTTGCTATGCGAGCAAGCCTGATTATAGTGTGCCTGTCATTTGCAGAATGAGGTCCCCAGAGGGTGAATTTAGTGACACTATCCCGCATAGTGGGCAAGAATCACTAAATTCACCTCTAGGGACCTCATTCTGAATGGTCTCAAACTCTATGGGAGACAACGACTCAGATTGAAGTTTCCAAATGGTGAATAGTGTGATGTACACCCACTGGGAATCTCGACTATGCAATGTGTCATCTGCCAAATTGGGGATATAGAGAAACTATTAAACTAAAAAAGAAATAGAATCTATGTGAAGAAGTTTCTATAGAAATTTTATAATGAAGAAACTTTCCAGCAAATATGAGGCCTAAGCAGAATGAGGTCCCCAGAGGGTGAATTTAGTGATGCTAGCCCGCTATGCACATTCTGGGGACCTCATTCTGCAAATGACAGGCACATTAAACTCAGACTTGTATGCGAGTTTGAACATCCCAACACAGTTGCTAATAGGATTGTTGTCGTAACGTTTTATACATAAATGCACACCAGTCTCAGTCAGCGCGAGATTGAAATGTTCCCATAAATAATTGCTGTCTGCTTCAGTTCAGACTACATGTATATTATCTTCCGTAGTTCTGATAATATGAACTTGCAAAAAATACCAACACATGTGCATTATGTAGAAAACACTACGGCAATGACCCTGTCACGTGACACTACGCGAGACTGGTGTGCATTTATGTATACAGAAATGCACATTGTGTGCATCTATGTATAAAACATTACGACAACGACCCCATTAGCCACAGTGTTACTCTTCACTTTAACCCAAGCCATCTTTTTGCTTCCAGGTAACCTGTATACTCATATGAGGAAGCACACGGGCCAGTACTACAGATGTTTAAAGTGTGAATTCAAATCTGTTAACAAGAGCCATCTTCTAGAACATGAGGCAACACATCTCCGCATCAAACAGAAATGTGAACTTTGCAAAAAGAACTATAATACGAGAAAGTCGTTAATCTCTCACATTAGGAAGTATCACGCCCATACAAAGAAGGGGAAAGATTATTATTCAACATTTCTTCAAAACAACACTGCAAGCGGGACAACTGTCATTCACCAATGTCATGTTTGCAACAGAAAGTTTAAGAAGAAAATTGACCGGGATCGTCATTTGTTTGTGCATGATATCAAGGACATGCGTAATTTTCAACAGTGCGTTCTTTGTGATTATGCCGCATGCAGACGTGTTTACATGGAAAAGCATTACCAAAAACATAGGGTCATTTTTCAATGTTATTTATGTACAGAGAAGTTCTTAAGTTCGATATATTTAATAGATCACTTAACATCAACCCATGGAGATGAGGCTATGAATAATTACGATGCGGTTTTCGAAAAATGTATAAACATGAGCTTGTACCTACCAGAACCAGATGTAGAAGAGGACTCGGCTCAGGAATTCATCAATCTCCCTGATGAACTCTCCCATAGCAAACTCGCTGCAAAAATATCCCAATCAAGTGAGTCGACTTCCCTAAATGGGAACATGGAAAAGTCAGTTTCAGATGATATTTCTTTAGCAGTGAGAGACGCTGAACTTATTTCTGCTCAGGAGTTTGTAGACAGTATGCTATCAAAACCTGTTCTCCAGACCAACAATCTAACAATATCTAGTCAAGTCCAACCATCTTTACATAATGTTGTTTCTACAGTAACTATTCAACCACAGTCAGCTACCGTTCACTCTCAATTAAATCGGGTTGATTGTGATGGAGCTGACAAAACGGAAAACAGTGTTCTCAACGTTGAAACCACTGAGGTGGCAGTTGAAATCAGTACTGAATTTCCTACAGATGGGCAGATAGTAAGCAGCCCTGGAGTCAAGTCTGAAAACCGCACGGACCAAAATGTTCCAGGAAATGTAACGGCCAGTGGAGAATCAAGTAGTGAGGTTCAGGAAGGAATAAACACAGAAAAATCATCGGCGGAGATTGAAACAGAAACTCCATGTGCAGGAGGTAAGACCAGACAGGATTTTTAACGCTCTCTTTACTAAATTGATTCTTCCATCAGTTCTAAAAGAATACATTGGATGGTCTAGTATTCATTTGTAGGGGTGTTTAATAAATGTAAGCAGATGACAGAAAGATTAACAGATAAAAAATTCAGAAAGATTTCTATTAAATGGTGCAAAATGTTTAGATAATAAGTTCAACAAACAACCATTTGTTGAACTTATGATCTGAACATTTCCTAAAGGAACTACTTGTCAATGAGTATTTAGTAATGAAAGGGTTAATATATTTCTGAATAAATTTGTTGTGTTTTAAGCTTCTGCGAATGTTCAAGATTCCATTTGAAATCTCGTAAAAGATTTGATTTAAAGGCCCACTTAATTTTCAAACCCCCAGATTACTTTATATAAAATATATGCCATATTATATACCATTTGAAAGCGGAAGCTCCAAAACATTGCATTATCAACTTATCCAGTGTAATAAACTGTGTTGTTTTTGTTGAGTTGCCAATGCGTTTTGTCATCAAGATTGAAGTAAAAATCAGTATTATTTCAATGCAGGGGGAATAACTCTATATATTAAATATAGAGTTTTTCCTCTTTCATTGAAAAAGTTTGAATTCTGTTGCATTCTGGGTGCCAGAGGAGGGAAGTCTTCAGCAGTTTTCTATTTCTCTGTGGGCACCTTCTGAGACAGATGTTTCAAATAGTGATGAATTATAGTACTTTAATCATATTTTATGGCATAGATTGCTATTAAAACCGTATATCAAGGCACTATAAAAAAAATAATCATTATATCAAGACACTATAAAAAAAATAATCATTATATCATTCGCAATTTACTCAATGATGTTTTCTGTATTCCCTGCAACGAAGACGAATGTTGATTTTTATAATGTTGTTGCAATTTTGATTTGGTCACCAGTGACTGACCCAGTACATTTTGGTCCAGTTTGGTGCTAGCCTTATCCTGGCTTGAACTGGGACTGGTTTTTAGTCGAGTTTTTCAAAAACTCGACTTATGGTTTGACGAAGGACGGGTGGCAGGCGGGCGGGCGGGCGGACCTAAAGAATGCCTTATAACTTTGACATTTGTGAACGGATTCCAAAAAAATTTGGTATGGCAGTTGCTCCCAATGACTATTTACTGCCTGTAGAAAATGGGTCACGTCCTAACTTTTTAACAAGAGTTATCCATCTTAGATGGTTTTTAGTTAAGTTTTTCATCGATAGCGCGATAACTCAAGCAAATATTAACCAATTTCAACAATATTTGGTATATGAGACTCTTGCAACAATATCTCGGATGTGTTCGAAAACCAGGTTTGTCCAAATTTTGTTTCCGGAGTTATGGGTCTTAGTTTGTCTATTTTTAGCAATTTTATCACCGTTAGCGCGATAACTCAATGAAATATTAACCGATTTCAACAATATTTGGTATATGAGTCTCCTGCAACAATATCTCGGACGAGTTCGAAAACCAGGTTTGTCCGAATTTTTTTCGCAGAGTTATGGGTCTTAGTTTGTCTATTTTTAGCAATTTTTTCACTGTTAGCGCGATAACTCGATGAAATATTAACCGATTTCAACAATATTTGATATATGAGTCTCCTGCAACAATATCTCGGACGAGTTCGAAAACCAGGTTTGTCCGAATTTGTTTTTGCAGAGTTATGGGTCTTAGTTTGTCTATTTTTAGCAATGTTATCACCGTTAGCGCGATAACTCGATGAAATATTAACCGATTTAAACAATATTTGATATATGAGTCTACTGCAACAATATCTCGGATGAGTTCGAAAACCTGGTTTGTCCGAATTTTTTTTCCGGAGTTATGGGTCTTAGTTTGTCTATTTTAATCACAATTTTATCACCGTTAGTGCGATAACTCAATGAAATATTAACGGATTCAATTAATATTTGGTATATAGGTCTATTGCAATGTCACCGTCCAACTTTTTTCCCCGGAGTTGTGCACCTTATTGGCAGAAGTTTGGTTCGACTGCCAAAAATTTGACAAAAGCATCTTAGATGCATAACCCTTGTTTTATGGTCATGTGATGACTGATTGAGTTGAGGTGTAAAAAATACTTAGTTTCTGCTATTAACCCAACATTTTATTGTGAATTCTGAACTAAAAAAAGAAATTTTAATCTGATTTGTGGGAACGGGAGTGACAAGTCCAATAAAACAACATAATGTTTATGATATGACTTCAAATTCCCCATGTGACTATGTCCCTCCTTTATCTTACAACTGAATTATTCCAAATAAAAACAAAATGGTTTGTGAAAGAGTTGATTGTTACTTTACACACTGTATTTGCCAGCATGTTGGTGTTGGGGGGGAGGGGGGGGGGGGGGGGGTAAACAATATATATCTACCTGCTTAATACCCTATTTTTTCAGTCTGTTTTCGGAAACAAAGGCTAAGTCATTACTGATTCAGAAATAACATATACATGTATATATCTATTTATCTTAAGTTTTTTTATCACCTTATGATTTGATTTTAAGGTCCACAGCAAGATGAAGAAAAGCCTCATACAGAAACAAAGGAAAACAAAGGCTCTGAAACAGATAAACAGAATGTTGAAGAGGAAGAAGTCAGTGAGACCATTACATCGGCTCTGCAAAATGGGAACACTAAGATGGATGTGGGTTGTGATCAAGAATCGGAGGCAGCAAATTCTGAACAGTTTGGAGAACTGAAAGATGAAATACAAGGTATTTAATGATAACAGTAATAATAATAATCGCTCCATTTATACAGCGCATTATGCAGTGAATTAGGTTCAATGTGCTTTAAATTGATTATTGCATCGTCAGTGAAGCATGCGAAACCATTGTCACTGCATAGTATAATGAAATGAACAGATATTTGGAATGGAGATAATATCGCTTGGTTATTGATCATCTTCATACCAAAACCTACCAATGTTAAATTTATAATTGTAGTATTATATTAATGACATTGGTGATTTTTGATGAGCAGTTGATTTACACTTAGCCCTTTCTATACTAAATAGATTCTCCAACTCAGTTATAAAAGTATATTTTGGCAGGATCTATTATTCTTTTGGAGGGTGCAGAAGGCTTACTATTAATTGGTGAGAAAGGTTTAAGGTCTGTTATAAGAGTAAGGTAGTAATAATTATATTATTCTCGATATCCGATCACCACCATTTTGGCTAATTTATAAAGATATCATTAAAAAAGTGTGTACACACAACATCACACACTGCACAAATTCTTTCCAATTGATGCATGTTTTCTTTTTAAGCCCCAGACAAAAAAATTTCGGGAGCATGTAGTGTTTGTCTTTTCTGTCAGTTCATCCGTCTGTCCATAAGATTATTTGTGTCTGCTCCATAAAAATTGCGATGCTTTATTGGATTATGTTAAACTTGGCGTAATTGCTAATAAGGAGACGATGTGTTGCGCACAATTTTGTTTTCCAAAAATTGTTGAAGGCTGATTTCACATGTCAAGGTCGTTCTCTTGAATACGTCACCAGATATTATCCTTCTTGTCCGATCCCCATAACTTTTGTGTACATCACATGATTTCAACACAGCTGAAGTATCGATAGTCCAATTTGGAAGTTCTTTGGTGGAAAGGATCTCCACATAGTGCAGGTTTTGTCTGCATATTTTTTCCAGAGTTATGGCCCTTTGCTGGACTTAGTGTAAAACGCATCAAAAACTATGCTCTTGATGTCTTTATTATTGGATTTCGTTGTCCTTTGGCATGGTGATACCACAGGTTGGGCGAAAGGATATCCATGTACTACAGATTTTGTCCATTAATTTTACCAGAGTTGCTTCCCTTGTTTTACTTGGAAATTTGTGAATTTTGTGTATAAAGAAAAGGATACCCACTTACTACAGGTTTCGTCCATTCATTTTTACCAGAGTTACAGCCCTTGTTTGCCTTGGGGAATTTATTAATTTTGTCTCTGTGTGAACATTTCAGCTTGTACCTTGGGCATGGATCATCGGATTTGGTTGTGCTTTGGTGTATTGATACCCACTGCTTGGATTTAGAAAATAAAAAACAGATTCCATCCATTGCCCACTCTCTAAACTCAGCGTTGTGGGCATATGCCAGGCTTGGCAGTGTACTTGTTGGATTCTGTTGAAACTTGCCATAGTTGTTCTAAATGAGGAGATGATGTGTCGCGCACAAATTTTTCAATCGATGAAGGTCAAGGTCACATGTAAAGGTCGCTCTCTCTCGATACTAAATCTGATAAGTTTTTCATGAAAGTATTGGGGTTCTATATTCAAAAAGACTTCATGGAACGCAACAATGCGGCAACATTACAATTTGTTGGAGGTGAGGGTATAAATTCGCTGATGACTAGCTTCATTTCTGGGGCATAATTTCTTGTTGAAATTGAATTCAGTTCAATGCATAACATTTTAACATTACTAATTTCCGTCTACACATACATGTATCTAGAGATGGCTTTCATTTAGTAGGCTGATTTTTGCAATTTTGTGTGTACGCATTTATCAGAATATGACACTATCATTAAACTGTTGAAAATCGACATAAATGTCATTCCATGCCAACTGTATGACAACATAAATGTTGTTCTATACCAACCAAAGGGTTAAAAATTTATCACTGAATATGTCTTCAATATTTTGTTTAAATAGCCGAGAAAGAAAACGAAAGAAAAATGGCAGTTGAGGGTCGACAACATGTTAGTGAGAAATCTGAACATAGTACCACTGTTACTATAGTTACTCCCATGACACTGAATTCAGCCCAGGAAGTCACAGCGGCTGTCGAAAACATCTTAGAGGAGGCAGTTGACAAAATAGACCCACAAGAAGGAGCGGAAATCGGCAATGAAGAAACCGTCAGTGACTCTAGTCAAAAACCTGACTCTGGGAAGTCAGCACATGCACTGGATTTCATAGGAAAACTTGGGTACAGACCTCTGAATATGGAAATATTTCACAAGATGAGAGAAGCTTTCGGGAATGAGGAATGTGAATTCTGTGGAAGATTGTTCTATAGGAAAGTTGACTATGAGACACATGTCAAAACACATACAGGTAATAATTGCACCCACAAAATTAGGTTGTTCATACATTTGTTGGGCAGTTTGACCATCCAATTCATAACTTTAGAGAATATGAATGTAGCATATACATGCAAGTTTGGTTTTCTGATTCAAATTTGGGAGAAAGTCAGTAGGTTAATTAAAATGATGACATTCTGGTATAGTGACACATTTAGTGTGTCACTCCAAGTTTTATCTTTTTAGCTCAACTTGAAAAAGTCAAGTTTGAGCTATTGCCATGGGTTGGCATCCTTCCGCCCATCAACAATTTCCTTTAGCACACCCTGCAGGTCACATCTCTCAACAGATCGTCACCAAACTTCACATGGATGTTAAGGGTGACCTCTAGATGGGAGCCATCAATTTTTTTGAAATTTGTTAAAAAAAACATGGCTGCCAGCAGCCATCTTGGATTCCAAATCCATTGGTAGCCCACATTTATTGGAGAATTGATTTGAACCATTTTCATTGAAAAATATGGCTGCCGGCCACCATCTTTGATTTTACTCTTTGCATGACTAAATCATTTGGTACATCATACACAGCCCTCAAACTTTTTTTTGGTAAAAGGCCGTAGAAAAAGCCAATATAGAATTTCATGCAATTCTAAAGCAATGCCATGGAAGAAAAATGTCAATTTCAAGGGCTGCCCTGCAAGCCACATCCCTCTTTCGATCATCACCAAACTTCATATGGGGACCTTCTGATTGACCACTTGGGAGCCATAAAATTTTCCATAAATTTTTCCCAATTTGTTTGGTGGCCATCTTGGATATTACTCCTTAGCATGACTAAATCCTTTGGCATACCCTACTGACCACATCCGTCATCCAATCTTCACTAAACTTCATATGGATCTTTGGGTGATCACTAGATGGGAACCATAAAAGTTTTTCCAAATTTTGTTGAAAATCATGGATGCCAATGGCCATCTTGGATATTTCTCTCCATGTAACTAAATCCTTCAGCATAACCTGCAGGCCACATCCCTCATCCAATCATCACTAAACTTCATATGGATCTTCGGGGTGACCTCTAGTAAAAAATTCATTTAAAAAAAAGGTGGCCAGTAGCCATCTTTAATTTCAAATCTGGCTGAAAAATAATATTCACGAGCTGCAGCCACGAGTGAAAATTCAGTATTTCTTTCCAGATGTTTCAGGTATTCAAATAAAAACTGTAGGTTGCTAAATTATGTGCCATTTTCAATTTTAATATTACAACAAATTGAACAGTACTCAGACAGGAACATGCATCAGGTTGACCCAAATTTCTGACACCGATCAGCTGATTGGCAGCATTTGGCAAGCTACAGTGAAACAACGAAAGCTACTGTGAAATAGCGGAAGTATAATAACAAAATCGTACAGGGTTCCCGCGGGTACTTGAATATACTTGAACGTACTTGAATTTGAAAATTATTTTTCCAGAGCCTTGAATACCCTTGAATTCCACTCCACCCACCAGCATGTACTTGAATAGCGCCCCAGCCTCTAAATATATACTTGAATTTCCCTGCCCCTGCCCGGAGAAGTAACTTTATTTGGCGATTATCGGATTCCGGGAAATTAAATTTGTTCTGTATGGGAAATCCGTAATTATAAATAGCAACCGGAATTGTTCGACCTAATGCGATTCGTAATGGCGCATATGATTGGAGGAGAGTCCGGCTGCCTGTTTCACGTTCGATACTGATGATTTTGATTGGCCGACTGCATCGTCTGTTCAGAATGTAAAAAAACGAAAACAAACAGGCGATAAATAAATTCAATACAATGTCAAAACGCGGACAATGTAGGTTCCATGTCAGTTATATTAATTGCACTGGAAGTTGAACTTGTGGCACTGGAAGTAGACGTCGAAGTTGCAGATTGTAGTAGAGAATGACTATTACTATTAGTAGTCGTGGTGGCTGTTGAACCTGTGTTGAAAAAGGGTTGTCGTGCTTGCAAGTTGCATTGACAATGTCAGTGTTCGATTGACGTCATTGGTGGCCTTTGTGTGTTTGCTGCTATTAATGTGCGATTGTAACGCATGCTCACCCATGTTTCCAATGTTGAAATTATGGGAATTTAGGGTAATTGCTGCTTTTCTATACTCATAAAATTCTGATTGCATCTTGTATTCACAAATACTGGCTATTGACTACTGTTACATATATACTAAGTACTATAATGTTTGAGGTAATTGATCATTGGTAACCCAGTGTCCTTGAAAACCCTTGATTTTCGAGTATATACATCCTTGAAAACCCTTGAATTTCGACCCCCTACACTACTTGAAAACCCTTGAATTTGATATCAAAGTAGGTGCAAGAACCATGTTGTATCTCACTGTAGCTTCAAAGAGCTACATACGACGATCTACGTTTTGGTAATTTTTTCTGTTATTTTATAGGCAAGCATATAATGAAAGAAAATTCCATGCTGTACACAATTTAATTAAACAAGTTGCATTGATTTGTTGCTTAAATTTCATAAAATATGCATCCAATTTTAATGGACAAGTATTTGTTCCAGGTGATAAGCCATTTACATGTACTGTTTGCGGCTACAAGTCGATCACTAAGGACAATCTAATGCGACACCATGAGCGGCAACATGAGAATGCATACTTTCCATGTAAGGACTGCATATTCGTTGGACTCAGTCGGTCACAACTGTGGACACATCAGCTGCGTCACAGAAACCTCATTCCAGACGAGTGCCCCGAATGTGCAGAGAAATTTGATGAGTAAGTATAGACGTATAATAAGTGTATATTAGCCATATATTCATTACCACTCTTACTCAGGCAGTTATTTTGACATTAGGAGTTACATTGAGGTAACTTAAGGTATTAAAATTCGCCCTCCCGCCCCATTTTTAGCTCACCTGAGACGAAGTCTCCGGTGGAGCTATAGTCATCATTCCTCATCCGTCGTCCGTCCGTCAACAATTTTTAAAACATCTTCTCCTCCCGAACCATGAAACCGATCGGGTTCATATTTGGTGTGAATGTTCCCTAGGTGACTCACAATCAGATTTGTTCAAAAGAGGTCAAACAGTTTCAATAATAGGGATCAAAACTCAATCCTTCCATTGTAATTCTTAAAACGACATCTTCTCTAAAGTCGTCAGGCCGAATGGGTTCATATTTGGTATGAAGGGTCCTTGGGTGACTGGGGTTCAGATTTGTTCAAATGAGGTAACTGGGTCAAATGTGGGTGGGGCTATGGACATAAATCTGAAGAAAACCCTTTTTTATTTTTAGATTTAACTTATTGCTCAATTTAACCAAAAAAATAATTAAATATATTTTTTTTTTAAGAAATAGTTTTTTATTATTAAATAAATAGAGGATATGAAATGAGTGTTTCTCTCATATGATATTTATGAAACGAGTCTAAGAATTTTCAGTTTTCTCGAGCCTCCGAGAGAGAAACACGAATTACATATTCTATTTATCATATGACACCTATAAATTAATTATGATGTCCAAAACGCACACAAATCACTAAATATCTATATGACATCGGCAGCAAAAGGTTAATGTGACGTCACTTCATTGCACCGGAAGCCCAATTACACCTGGTGAACTAGCAGAAATAATATGCACGCGAAGATATAGTGCGCTATTCTGTTCTCAGATTGTGACATTATATCGTATGTTTATTAGATAAATACGAATTACATATTCTATTTATCGTATAACAATGTCCAAAACTATATATTTCAAGATTATAATTGCGAGAATTTCGGCATCGCGTTGATTGACGCGCACGAATTTGACCTGCATTTAGTTAGCCCCCGGCTGCCATTCAGCCAATCAGAATACACTTTTTGTCAACAAACCAATCAAATTATCGGAAGGTGATATGAACTAGTAATTGATATGAAATTGATTTATGACATACTTTCCAACGTAAATAATGATTGAGTCATATGATAAAATATTTTATTTTTAAATAAAATTAAAAAAAAATCGTTAAAATTTTGAAGAACTTATGACATTACATCTTCGGGAGGGGGAGGGGAGGTACCTCTAGTCACTCCACTAAATTTGGTTGAAATCAGGGGTTTGGGAGAAAGCACAAACAAAGATGTACAGAAATGTTCAGTAAGTTACTTTAATATCATTGTATTCCCACTACAGCAAGCCATCCATGTACTCTGATGGACACATGTTTATAAAACAGTGCCAGATGGATAGATAACAACTGCTATGTCCATAGTACTCTCCATCCACAGAGAGTGTATATTCATGTCATTCATAATTTAAATGAGATTAATAGTGTTGTCAATGAAGCACCCTCATTGTTTACATTAACACTCAGCGGTCATTAAAATCAGATTAAATTCATTTTCTCTAGAGATGGGACGGTTATGCGGTTAACCGTGGTCGGTTAAACCACGGTTAACCGTAACATCACTATTATAGTGTATGATCACTGTGATAGTCAGCTATAACTGGCTATAAGAGGGTTAATCTGTCTCCGTCAATTAAAATGAACCCGAGATTGACGGAACAACATCAAACGCGGTGTGTCGGCTCTTTGAAGGCTACATTTAACAGCCTGCCGACGTCAAAACGAAACATCAAAGGGTCAGCACACGTGTGATCTTACAACATTGTCACATCGCATGACTCGTATTCAGTATTATTATCAGGAAGATAATTGTTTTGTTATCAACGACTAGTTATTTCTTGAGACTCCCGGGCCTTCAATCCATTTCCCCCCCGGACAACATACCAACGTATATGTAAGTATTTCATTAAGAATAAATAATAATTGTTCGCCCACCCAGCTACCGGAAATTGCGGAATAATCAATAAAATATTCCGGAATGTATATTAAACCTTTCTAGTCGTCACTTCCGTGTCGGTGTGTTCAGCTTCCCGCCCGATCACATATCCCGATGGCGATGGAGTAATTTTACAAGGACAATAAATGAACACAACACAGCCGCACAGGGGAATGACATTGTATATTTATTTTATTCAGTAATAAATTGAAGATGTGTACTTAATTAGATATGTGATTATGTGTGTCATGGGTGACAACTTCTTTGTATAATGGGCAGGAGCCGTTCTCAAACTTACCATGTCAGTGAGCATCACAATCATCGCCGTTCTGCATACTGGGCTTACCCACCCATAATAGTACCTATAATATGTGGTTAACCGGTTAATCGCGGTTTTTTGCCTTTCATAACCGGTCACGAAAAACCCATAACCGTCCCAGCTCTAATTTTCTCCAAGCTTAAATTTTGTGTGTCTGGCATTTGTAGAATGAGGTTCCCAGAGAGTGAATTTAATTATGCTACCCCACACGGAAGGCTATCATCACCAAATACACCCTCTGAGGACCTCATTCTGCTTAGGCCTCATCTTCTGGGAAGTATCTAGAGTCTCAAATTGACATTTTTAGCTGCTTTTTTACTTCTGTTCAGATTCTATATCCCCTAATTTGCCGAAGATAAAATGCATAATTGAGGTGCAAACGTCACCAACGCAGCTGGAGAATTTCTATCTGTCCCTAGGTCTCTCTTAGCAGTAAAATTAGGTTCCCAGATTGTGAATTTGGTGATGCTATCCCACCTTACAGAATAGCATCACTACTTTCACCCTTTGGGGACCTCGGACACACTAAATTCAGGCTTGACTTATTTTCTTAACAACCACTTATCTATGTGAACTCATTATACCTGATTATGGACAAACAATGAAGGTATATTGCTGTTGTTGTATTGAAACTGTCGGTCTGCCAGAGTGTCCTTCCATCCATTGGTCTGTCCATCCATCCATCAACAATTGTTTTCTTCTCGAGATCCATATGAAATCCCTACCTGTAGGCGACTCACATTCAGATTTGTTCAAATAAGTTCATCGGGTCAAATAGGAGGGATGCCAGGGCCATAACTTTCTCCCTCCATAGTAATTCTAACAACTATTACTTCTCAAGAACCATCAAGTCTATTTAGCTTATATTTGATATGCAGGGTCCTTGGGCATGTTCAGATCTGTTCCAACGGGGTCATTTTTTGGAAAATCAATTAACTTCAACTCATAAAAGCGACTTTAAAATTACTAGATGAATAGATCTCATAGATGGGGATTCATGTTTGTTCAAATAGGGGCAGAGGTAAGAGATTTAGCTCCCCCACCACACTACCTATCTATGGTGTATGCTACTGGTATAATAATATATAGATTCCTCTTGAAAATTTCATTTCTGATACAACTTTAGTTGTAGATTAGATTTTCACACCAAAAATAAGTTAGAATAGTTCTCATAATTTTATTTTATTTTCCAACCAGTATGTTTTTAAACCAACAGTCCATATTTGCCTACTTCATGTTAAACTGTTCTACCAAAATCGGGCACAAATATTAACTTTATGGGAGATGTCAGGTTGGAAATTCCCAAAAATTTGAGAGCTTGAAGCACCCATTCCAGTTATAAAATTTCAACATAAGAGGGATGTGCAAAAGGAATTTTGTGAACTTAGGACTATGATATGGTTAAGATTATCTTGTTTAAAAGGGGGTTGGAGATTTGACAGTAGTGTGCACTTAGAAATTTCAAGGTGAAGAGCCCGGCTCATCATCAAATCCCTAGCTATTTCCCTGTTTAGAACTACTTGTCTTAAGTTATTTTGACAAGTACTGTGTAAGTCTTCAAAGTCCCTTTCTTCTCAGTCTTTACAGTAGGTGATCGTCTCCACAGTCATTGACTGTCTTGTTCTGAATAGGTTGGATGTAAATCTAGCAATTGATTTATATTGGCCTAAAAATCAAATTTTGGAGAAATGTACTAGTAGGTGATATTATGTGAAAAATAGCAGTTATCTTTAAAATCAGTTGGTGAGGTGAAACACCAGTACTTCTGTCTCATGTAGCCAATGGTCAGCTGACAAATATGGCCATACTGCGTCATTTGGAATGAGTTTTTGGATACTAATAATGTTAATTTTGAGCATTTTTCTACATTTGAACTTGTTTACCACATTATTTCCTCCTTGGTCCCCCATACTTAAACTGCAGGAAGATAAAAGCCCAAAGTAAAACGTGTTGTTGAGATTTAGTAATTCACATTGTTTTTGTACTGTGACAAAAAAATTATATATAGTTTATTTGTTTACTCATGAGTTAACATGTCCTTCCGTCCGTAACAACTTTGAAGCTCTATACCTTGGTCATTGTCGGATTTTGATGATCTTCTGTATGTTGATGAAGCAGCATGGGGGAAAGAGTATTTACAAACAGTGGGTTTCGTCCATTGATTTTTTCCAGAGTTACCACCTTTATTGTGCAATGGGACTTAGTGTGAAAATTGATTTTACGCTTTACATGACTAAATCCTTCAGCACACCCTTGAGAATCTATATCTTGGTTACACTGATATATGAAAAGACGAGAAAAACGCGCACATGTTCATATAGATAACTGTGTATAAAACCAAAATAATAGACGATAATTTATTAATACATCGTGGTAGAATATACTTAATAATATCTTCATCTGTGATTTTTTTATGAGAACAGTTATAGGTCCTACGTAAAATACGGGCATGGCTTTATAATAACAACACATCACGATACATATAATAATAACATGCTATAGATCTTTAATTATGAGAACTGCCATGTATTTCTGCGAAGTTGTTGCATTCGCAGTGTTTTCCCATAATGCAGCAAACTTCAAAAGCCGCTATCAAATTCATGATCACTTACTCGCAAACTTTAATATGCTATCGTTGCATATCTATGCATTGTCAATGAGTTACCACATGATTGATCATGTTACCACATGATTGATCATGTGACTATGCTTCTGTTTAATTATAATTAAAATCTATAAGATTTCTGGTGTTCTATCTCAGTCTGTCGTCAAAGTTTGTTTTATTCCCCATTATTATACTAATAGACATGTGATTATACCTAACTAACAAGACAACAAGTTATGATTATGGATGAATACATAAATACAGAACGAACAATCCTTTTTGAATTCCGTAAACTGGCTGAAACAGGTATTTCTGAGCAGCACTTCAGTGTCTAAAATTGGATTCAACCAATCACAGTGAGGAGAGGGTGTGATCCTTGTTTATTAGCACAAATGATTGACATGATTATGTTACCCGATGCTCTTTGTCTTGTGACTGTGTGACACTTAAATTGCTACATCACGACGTCTGCACGCTTTGATCTTTGTCGTGCGTTGTCACAGAGTTATAGATAGGTCGAGTGCTTTGATGTCTTGCTACAATTTAGCTGTCTGTTAATAGTTTACTGAGTGTCGTTATTACAATAATAATATGCCGTACGGGTACTTAATTTATTTACAAGAGAAAATTCCCCCTGCACAGTGCTTATTTGGGACCCTACATTTATTACTTTTCCGATAAAAAATCGTAAGTCACTTGCAAAAAACAGAAATGATAAAAACACAAAATGCGTAGATTTGAGACCAAAGTCACGGACGAATAAACAGCATACCCATCTCCAATATAAAATAATTCTTTATTATGTAATTATCTTATAGTGTAGATGGTCAATACTTAAATAACCATTGATTCTGTTCTGATTGTCAACTCTATCATGAGTCTACAACAACACGGTCGATGTTTGGGTTCGAGGTTCGGTTCGATTCGAAACCGAGACGATGATTCGGTTTCAAGGTTCGGTTCGACCTAAAATCTAAGGTTCGCAGGGCCCTAATATATATATATATATATAGTGCCAAACTGTGATGTTTTGAGTTTGTGATTATCAAATGAGAGCAGATGGTGCCAACCACTTGCGTGCAGTAATCTCAATCCTAAAATGAGTTTGGCACTGTATTTATTACACACCCCAAACACAAACGGAAGTATTATTATTCAGAGGTATTCCAATTGACATTTCGTTGGTTTTACACAAATTTGACATTGAAAATTTCTGATACTTCATTACATCGCATTTAACAATGTAACTACACCATGTGTCTCCAGGATTTCCCTAGTGAAAACTGGAAAATCACCACACATTCTGGAAATATTTCATTATATTAAATCTACTAACAGTATATTACATGTACTAAGAATAAATCAGTTATGTTATGTACTAAGAAACAATGAGTTATGTAGTACAAATATAAATATATTTATAATCGTTATCTCTCTTATTTTATAGCATAAAGAAGTTGAGAAACCACATGCTAGCTAACCACACAACCATGACAAAAGATGAAATAGATAAATATACAAGCTACAAGCCAAAGTCACAGGGCAAAATAGGTATGTACAAATCTCGAGATCTGTGACATAAATCACAAGCATCATCATGATACCCTTTCTATTTACCTCCACATCAGGAAGTGGAGCATCTCATTTTGCAGAGTGTACTTTCGTTTTTTGTTTTTGCTGGGGTTTACCTTTAACTTGTGTTTCTATGCAGTTGTGTTTCATTCATAGTGACATCTAATTACTTACCTGTACAGTTAATAATAATACAGTTTTTGCATATCGAGATATGTATCATTTGAACTCCCACATCGATGTATCATTACACCCCTACATCCCTCCAGATATATAATAGACCATTCCAATGTTTACTATTGTAGCTGGGTGGGATAATCAATTCAGTAAAGAAAGGAATAATTTTAGGAGATAATTCAAGATAAACGGTGACCTGCTTGTTAGATCCTCTTCACCATCATCTAATCTATATTGTCATACAGTTATCTAAATCATATTGTTCAATGTTTTTTTTATGTTTACATGTACAGCCCTGTTAATTAGCATCGGCTATTGGCTGAGCCAAGGCAATTGCCTAGCAAAAAGAAATTTTGTCGACTATTTTGAAGCCAAGGTTAATTTCGGAGCCTGCCAGTGTTTGGTGCAAAATTGAAACAATTCACTGGAAATATTGTCTTGCCGTTGCACTGTGGAAGTCTGCGGACAGCAAAAGTTCCTTGTTGAATGCTAAGGACTACTAAAATAACCTGGATTATCTTTATAATCAGGAATTTAAACCAGATCCATCAAAAGTTTGCCATGATGGCTTAGGCAACTTCTTAACCTAAGCAAATTTCTTCTAATTAACAGGGCTTCATGTATTCATCTAGGTATAATAAATATTGTTGAAACCAAAGGAATAATTTCTCATCTTGCTCCAGGTCGAAGATCATACAAGTGTCCATATTGTGATAAGGTATTCATCAGAGCGAGCTCTGAGTTACAGAAACACATCTGGATCCACGAAGGCATCAAACCCTACAAATGTACTCTGTGCTCGCATGCGTGCCGTAATAAAGCAAATTTAGAGCTTCATATGGTTCGTCATTCGAGCGAGAAGCCATTCAAATGTAATGTGTGTGGCAAGGCATATAAATCAAAGACGGCACTGAGGTGGCATGTCAGGGCTCACAAATCCGGAAAGCTCTTCAAATGTGGCAGGTTAGTTGAAGATATTTTATCTTGTTTCATATTTCGAGACAAATATTTTGAATCTCATATTACTACCTTCAGAGCTGTCTCCCCATGACCTACTTTCTGGTCCGGTCCGCTGTTCATACATGAAGAGTTGAAAATTTCAAATTTCAAAGGCAGATAATTAAAATTATCTTATATAATTTGACGCATAATTCTGTTATGGAACTATAGTCATCACTTCTCATTCGTCTGTCAACAATCGTCTTCTTCTCCAGAACCATAAGACCGAATGGGTTCATATTTGGTGTGGATTTACCCTGGGTGACTCACATTCAGATTTGTTAAAATGAGGTCACCAGATCAAATAATTGCGAAGCCAGGGCTATTAATCTTTCCCTCCATAGTAATTCTTAAAACGACTTCTTCTCAAGAACTGATCAGGCCAATTTAGTTTATATTTGGTATGGAGGGTGCGTGTATGACTGGAATTCAAATCTGTTCAAATGGGGATCCCCAGGTCAAATAAGGGCGGAGACATAATGGAGTCATATTTGGTGGGGATAGTCCCTAGGTCATGGTATTTAGATTTGTTTGATCCATTGAGCTAATTAATAATATTTACATTATGGTCCGTGGATCTCCATGGTCCAGTGGTTATCATGCCGGACTTGTATTCGCTGTAAACAGAGATGCGAGTTTGCAGCTCATCGCTGGTCTAGTGTGAGTCTTCACACAAAAGTGACTTGGCCGCTTTGAGGAACGCTCAATAGTCGGATTGTTCGCTCTTTCAAATCCAGCGCCAAGTTGTGACCCTTGAGCAAGGTGGCTGGTACTGTGTCAGCTTCGTTCCACTCATGCGTTAAATGAGTACCAGTCAGTTTGTCATACTGTTGAGTATCAGAGCATGTTCTGAACTTCTGCAATGGCTGCAGTCGGTTCATTGGTTAGCTTGTACAAATGACTGGGGTAATATTGTAATGATTAAAAGCATGTTAGAGAAAGTAATTGGTTAACCCTTTCATGACAGGAGCTGCGCTGCTGCAGCATTATAGATCATGTGCCAGTGCATTCTCTTAGATATGCAAGTCTCCCATAGGGAGCCTCGCATATATAAGAGAATGCACTGGCTGTCAAGGTAAATATTGTTAGGCCAATGCATTCTCTTATATTCGCTTATATAAGAGAATGCATTGGCACAGGGTTTTTTTTGCAAAATTTCAGGAAACTCCAGTCATGTAAGGGTTAATTGTTATATAAAACTGTCATTATTATTATTATTATTATTATGCTCTGCTCCAGTCTGGGTGAACGTCGACTCTATATTTGAAATCTAGAGTCTGGAGCTAATGTCGCCAATACCATTTCTATTCAGCGAAGAGCTTCCCCAAAATGACGTCACAGGTTTTTTAAAATACATCGATGATTGACAGGTGTCCCCACGTGTTATTTGTTGTGCTTCGCAAACAATGGCCTGTGTCGCGACATAAACTTGCAGAAGATAATATTTGTTGTGTGTGCGACTATTCTTTTTCGGGAGATGAACTCGCTGCATCAACCGGAAAGCTGCATCCGAGAGCAAAAAATAAGGTCGTCATCAAAAATGATGCTTTAGAACTATTTAAAAGCATAAAATTAAGTCATTTCCTCGGTGTTTAACTTTCAGATGACTTTTTTACGACAAATAATTTGATTTGCAAAACATGTTACAATAAAGTAAATCAAATACATGGACATGAGTGAGTTCTATTTATATTTATGGGAGGCCAAGTTGGTACCATGCGCAGGCCTATCTATCAGTAGCACATCCTTCAAATTAATCCGAATCGTACCGAATATATAATTTCGAAGCCATTTTTTCTGTCTGTGTTGTATTTGCAAGCATCGCTTTCGATCGGAGAAATACCGACCAAATTCCGCTCTGTTACTATATTTAGAGGTGACATTGTGGGAGTCTCCGCCCACTAACACTTGTTTATTAACTTGTTTCATTGGACGGAAAATAATTTACGCAATCAATCAGATTACGGAATCCCGAGGACTTGGAAATGAGATAGCGATGTTATCCGTCAGACCTAATATTCAATGTTGTAATGAATATTTAGGTATGAGTTTACTCAGACTGGCTCTACTCTTGCAGGTGTCCATATGAAGCCCTGCAGCGAAGTCATCTGAAACGGCACATGGAAACCCATGAGATAATGAAGAAATATGTGTGCGAGCACTGCGAGTATTCTTCCAACACTATAGGTTACATGAAACTCCACTACACGAAAAATCATAAAGGAAAGATCTACACCATGTCCGGCCATTTACAAGATCACTCGATTGCTGCCACCTCTGATGCTCGAGTTTTTAAGTGTATGAGCTGCGACTATCTGTTTGGAAATCTGACAGATCTGAAGCGTCATCTTAAGATGAGACATCAGGTGCAGATGAAAGACATGCAAGAGTTAGAGAACCTGCCACTTTCAGTTGTACAGGTAATCATTGTGACCATTAACATATGAGCAGGGATGTGGCAACAAAGGGAGGGTGTTTCATATACCATCTCAATCCCATCCCCCTCACCATCTTCTTTGATAAAAATGTTCCAACAGTCGGAATATTTCATGCCTGAATTAACAGGAGGTGGATATTTCAGATTGAAATATGTTGCTCTGCTAATTTAACTTTCCGACCAATACTTAGTGTAAAATATGTAGTAATTTAGACTGAAATTTTTTTTGGAATTTCAACAGTTGTAAATTTTGTATCAGTCTGAAAATTCCAACTCAGATGAAGTTTCCCAGATTTGGGACATTTGGTCTTCCAGAAGGGGAGGCTAGAGGTTCACTAGGAATTGAAAGATGGATGCCCCACTTCAATAAAGTCTCTCTAAGAACCTGTAAAATATTTGAAAAATTAATTTATTACAAATCGTACATTTATGTATCCACGGAAAAATTGACATTCAGAATAATACAAAACTCATGATTATTTCTACAAATTCACGTAGTGACATACTTTTCTGGTTGAATTTTATCAAATAGAAACTAACATTTTGATGGAATCTAATAAATTCAATCTTTAATTTTGTTTATGTCTACATATGATTAACTCCATTATGGTAATTAGAGCATTTCAGTCCCTGAAAATGACAACCGCATAGAATTGCTTTGCGTTATGTACCGTAATGTCCAAAGTAATTGACCACTTAACCACAGCAGAATTATGGGTAATTTTTCAGGATTTAGTCGGAAATATGGCTTGTTGCCATTCATCGGAGAGCTCTCCAAATCAATAATAGACCATTCCGATGTACACATTTTAACTGACTGGGAGAATCCATTTAGTATAGAAAGGGTTAACCGACTGACGGGAGCTGCACTGATGCAGCATTAAAGATCATGTGCCAATGCATTCTCTTATATATGTGAGTCTCCCATTGAATAATAGCCATGTATAAATCCTTGAAATGTTGGAAAACCCTTGAAAAGTTAGAATTCCATTATGATCGCGGGATTTGGAACTATTATATGAAGGCAAAATATTTATGTACGATAGAAAATTAGAGTATTCCTGGAAAAAATTTCTACTTCCTGTTGAATTTCCAGCTGTGAGGACCTGAACAAACCTTGATATAGGGTGTCTGTCATTTGCAGAATGAGGTCCCCAGAGGGTGAATTTAGTGATGCTACCCTGCATAGCGGGCTAGCATCACCAAATTCACCCTCTGGGGACCTCATTCTGCTTACACCTCACCAGAATGAGGTTCCCAGAGAGTGAATTTGGTGATGCTAGCACGCTATGCGGGGTAGCATCACTAAATTCACCCTCTGGGGACCTCATTCTGCAAATGACAGACACCCTATTTCAAGGCTTGCCTGTCATGTCTGGAGCTTCCTGAAATTTTGCGAAAAACCCTGTGCTAATGCATTCTCTTATATATGTCAGGCTCCCATAGGGAGTCTCACATATATAAGAGAATACATGGCCTAGCAATATTTACCTTGACCGTGTAAGCCAATGCATTCTCTTATATATGAGTCTCCCATAGGGAGCCTCGCGTATATATGAGAATACATTGGCCTAACAATATTTACCTTGACCTTGTAAACCAATGCATTCTCATATATGTGAGGCTCCCTATGGGAGACTCACATATATAAGAGAATACACTGGCACAGGATCATTACTTCTGCACCAGCGCAGCTCCCGTCATGAAAGGGTAAATGGAAACTATGAGATAATATACTTATTGCTTTCAGGTTATGCCACAAACTGAAGAGTATGCTACTGAGGTTACTGAAGATCAAGTAACTATTAGTACAATACCGCCGGCAGTTGAGGAAAATGTTGAAGTTGAGGGAACAAATGAAACAGGTATGTAGAAGAGATGCTACTTGTTTTTAGCTCACCTGAGACGAAGTCTCCGGTGGAGCTATAGTCATCACTCCTCGTCCGTCCGTCCGTCAACAATTCTTTGAACATCTTCTCTGGACCGAATGGGTTCATATTTGGTGTGGATGTTCCCTTGGTGACTGATATTCAGATTTGTTCAAATGAGGTCACTGGGTCAATTAGTTGCGAAGCCAGGGCCATAACTCTTTCCCTCCATAGTAATTCTTAAAATGACTTCTTCTTAAAGGGGTACTGTACGCCATTTTCATTAAATTTCCGGTGACAACAACGATCTAATATCGATAATATATAGAAACATAAGTAATTTGAGTCGAAGATGTATTCTGTAAACGCTCAGGTTAATAGGCTATCTTAAAATTTAATAATTTAAAAGTTAATAATTTGATAAAAATTGAATTTATGACTGGAGCCATAAAATGGCGTCAATTAAATTACGAATTTCCGTAATCAAATAAAGTAATTGAGGGATACTGGATTGTTAAACCGATCGCACACACGATCGCACACACACTCGCTTAAAATATTATGATGATACGGGGAGAACACTCAAGCCACTCACTGACTAGCGACGATACATTAACTGAAATGATTATATGGGACTAGTATGCATATAATATAACTTTTATTTGATTCATTTGTTTGAAAACTGTACAAAAATTACTCGACAACGACAATTTGTATTTTTGCATTCCGGTAAATTTGCCATCCGTAACACTACTTCGTACTCAACAGACATTAAAATAATGGAAAAATTGTTACCTTATTCTACGACTCGGAGACTATAGAAACCAACAACATTTTGGGTACGGTATCCCTTTAAGTAGCATCGGGCCGAATGGGTTCATATTTGGTATGAAGGGTCCTTGGGGTGACTGGGGTTCAGATTTGTTCAAATGAGGTCACTGGGTCAAATGTGGGTGGAGCCAGGGACATAACTAAAAAAAATATATATATATATTTAAATTTAACTCCTTTTATTTCAATAATATATATATTTGTTTAAGTTAATTATTAGACACAAATATTAAAGAAGCCCATCACCCTTGTCCATTGGTGCTTCTAGCATCCCTGTTATCAAACACTTGTTTTAAATTTATTTCACAGTCACAATACAATACAATACACTACTCATATTACTGGTATAGGAATTTGTTCAAATGGTAGGTCTGTCGAAATAGGTCATTTATACAGTTTTAACACTTCCTTATAGTGAATTAATTTTTACCCTATGAATGGTTCTGTAGTCTATGTGTACCACCTTTTATTGATTGAGACTGTTTCTAATAGAGCCAGCTTGATAAGTTTAAGAAACAGCCACTCACTCCAAAAACTTTAACCCCCTCCATAAGACAAACTATTTGAGTTGTTGAGTTCAAGTTTGGTACTGATTATAGTTTTAAGCTCACTTGAGGCAAAGTCTCCGGTGGAGCTACCGGGTATAGTCATCACTCCTCATCCATCCATCCATCAAAAATTGTTTAAACATCTTCTCCAGACCCATAACACCGAATGAGTTCATATTTGGTGTGGATGTTCCCAAGGTGACTCATATTCAGATTTATTAAAATGAGATCACAAGTCAAATAGTTGCGAAGCCAAGGCCATAACTCTTTCCCTCCGTAGTAATTCTTAAAACAACTTCTTCTCAAGAACCATTGGGCTTATTAAGCTTATAGTTGGTGTGGAGGGTCCTTGGTCTACTGGGGTTCAGATTTGTTAAAATTGGGTCACAGGCAAACATGAGCAGAGCCAGTGTCAATATTTAAAAAAAAAAAAAATTTAGATTTAAATTTTTAGATTTAACTCATTGCTCAATTTAACAAAACAAAAAAACAAATTTTTAAATGAAAAAAAAAATCATTTAGATTTTACTCCTTGCTCAATCTTTTTTTTTTTTTTTTTTTTTTTTATGAAAATTTTTTTAAATTAAAATTTAGAAAATTTTATTACGTTATAACAATGTACTGACTATTGTAGTCTTCAGAGTACCAGTCTTCTCCGTCTTTACAGTCTGGTGAGTGACCCCACAGTCATTGACGGTCTTGTTTTTTTGTGAATTGTCACTGAATGTATATGTGCACATCATATTGAAGTTGTATATGTGCACATCATATTGAAGTTGTATATATATGCATATCATGTTGAAGTTTAAAAAAAAATTGTTTTGTTTCATTAGCAACTACTCAGTGATAATTTTTATTCAGAAATATCAATTTCTCCTTTGTCAAGTTAACTAAACAATTATGATGCAGATTCATGGGTGTCCTATAATAAATGGTTTATTGTTATAGGCTGCAACATCAGATTTGTTTGTTGACTCTTAGTATTCTTGTTTGCAGTTGAAGCAACAGAATTAGATGAAAAAACAGCACTTTTGCTGCAGCAAATTATTGACATGTCACAACAGGTTAGTAATGATCTTAGTCTGTAAACTCGAAGATTTTCAGGATGTCTGGCATCATTTTTTAAGATTTCCGATGAATTCCACATCCAGATATAATATTTTTGGTTAATTAAACTTGACCAAAATTTTTCTTGAATTGAGTATGTTGGCATGTTAGAACAAAGACCAACTGATATTTGGTATATTAGACTTGCCCAACGATGTCATGATAGAGCTTCAAAAACCAGCCTGGTCCAAATTTGTTTGTGCAGTAAAAACCATTATGTTAATTTTCATCCTATTGGCAAGATATACAGTTGGCATTTGGTACTTAATACATCCTGAAAATTGTAAATTGCATATCGTTCAAGATGGTTTAATTTTGTTTCAGATACATAGTCTTTGTAGTCAGTCCGATTAAAGGTACACGATCCGATTCGATGGTCCCTGTATCATCAGATTCCAATAATAACAACATATCTTCAAAAGACACTTTAGTTATCACAATCGATTAATTACCAGAAAATAATGCTAACCACTGTCAACTCTAGTATAAAATTGTCCAAAACTTGTTATTTATCAACATTGTGTAGAATGCAATTTGGTATCGAGAGTATGTAGGTCGGCCTGTCGAATATTTGCTAGGCCACCAAATATTCCAGGTGGTGAAAAATAACAAATCACAAATTATGGGCATTATCCCTGTTGTTGCAATTACCAAATTCTCATTCTTACTGAATGCCCACATCACTCCTAAACTTGCAGACATGGAATTTGCATTGGTTGCAAAGTTGGTTACAAAGTTGGTTACATTTGGATGTGTGGTATGTTTAGTGAGGCTCCCATGCACATAACACATGATTGGTATGGGGTTAACCGATGCACATAACACATGATTGGTATGGGGTTTAACCCATGTACATTCAGAACTATTGTGTTCTGAATTTTGTACTATTGAAAAGTACCATTTGTCCCTTTAACTCTTTCTATACTAAATGGATTCTCCCACTCAGTTAAAAGGTATATTTCTGAATGGTCTCTTATATGGAGGAGTGTTCAGGAAAAAATAGCAGATGGCAGTCAGACCAAAAGATAATGCAAGTACAGAAGGATTCATGTTCAACAAACGACCTACTCATCAATTAGTATTTAGGCCATACACACTTAATAGTTCGTTTCTCAGGGATCGCCGCGTCCCCCAAAAACCTGCGCCTCCCCCTTATTTATTGGCAGCTATAAAATAATAAATATATAAATACCGCATGTCCCGAACCGCCCCAGACCGATAACTTCACGCAAACTTTACGCAAACTGCAAATCTATCCGGACTGCAAATCTATCCGGACTTTACATTCACAAACAAGGGCGGATAATTCTGACGAACTTCCTGTTTAAAATAATAACAAAATGGCGACTTTGGTGAACATTTGTATCGTGCAGAATGCGTCGGAAGGCAAATGGACAATTATATCAGACAACAGATCAAAAACTGTTCCTCAAATGGCTGATGATTTCATGTCCACGAAAGACATTGACGATGATTTTGACCTGGTTGTTTCAAAAACGAAAACGGGGGACTTTGACACAGTTGCAGGAGACATCATGATCATGATCATCATCATGTTTTCTGAAGTCACGCAATTTTTCGGACGATATTTTCAAATTCGAGTGACCAAAGAAGATGTACCAGAGAATAAATCGGGAGAAGTAGTTGATGTATTCTTGGTGCTGATGACAAGTTGCAAGGAGGTGGTGTTGCCCAGTAAGACAAATGTGAAAAACAAACGTAACAAATTGTGCAATTCATTCATTGACTGGTTGAAAACAAAGTGGGCTTCCGAAAGGTTAGCGTTGACAGTGTGGGTCGGCAATGTGTGGCTATTGTATGTAATGCACTCTGGTTTGTGGATCAGCACTATTCCAAACTTCAAGATTTTTATGAAAGTCTGTGATTAATTAGAAAATAAACATTTTATTTCATAAATTATTGTTGTGATTTAATATTATCAATTCATGTGTAGTCCTGTGGAACCCCTTCCAATAAAGCTTGATCTGGCTGGTGGTCACCCTGAGTTACATCAAATTTCACCGATGTAGTTTCCACATCTTCTGCCATGAGTGAATAACTCAAACTGTTTCCTCTATACAACTTTATTACAAATCTAGATTATTAAGGGGATATATGATGGTCAGCTTCCCTGCTTCAGTATATTGCCCATATCCAGTATTATTCCTCATATCCAGTATTATTCCTTAATATGGGACTCCGATAAATATTATATATATAAATACCTGCCTCACCACAAAATTAATTTGAAAAAAATAATAAATATAAATAACTGCCTCCCTCATCACTTTAAAAAAAAAAATCCCTGAGAAACAAACTATTAAGTTTATATGGCCTTAATAAGAAAGTGTTAATTGACACTCATTCAAATGCAACAATACATGTACATGTAGGCCTGCAAATAATGTGTCCGTCATTTGCAGAGTGAGTCCCCAGAGGGTGAATTTAATTATGCTATCCCACACAGCGGGCTGGCATCACCAAATTCACCCTCTGGGAACCTCATTTTGCTGAGGTCTCCACTGCTATGGGAAATCTAGGATCAGATTGAAGTTCCCCAGTTGAAGTTGATGTTCACCCATTAGTCACCTCAGCTATGCATTTTATATCTTCTGCAAATTAGAAACTTCCCAGAAGGGAAAAAGTAACTAACAACAATGTTAATTTGAAACTATATATACTTCCCAAAAGAGGAGGCCTAAGCAGAATGAGGTTCCCAGAGGGTGAATTTTGTGATGTTAGCCCACTCTGTGGGATAGCATCACTAAATTCACCCTCTGGGGACCTCATTCTGAAAATTACATACATACTATTTGCAGGCAAGTGTACATGCATAGCCATCATTCACAGGGAATTTGAATGGATCTGACAAGGTGAATTTTTCGACTCGGTGGAATGGTACCACTTATCATGCAAATTTGGTTTGAACATATGGGTATGATGGTGAGTGAGAATGTGCTCACCAGGAGTCACTCATGTTCATAGTTGATCTAAGCGCATGTGTGGCATGTTTGGTAAGGCTCTGTACTTAGCTTTATGATTGGTATGTGGTTAACCCATGCACGTTATGTGTTATCGTACTCCAAATTTCGTGCTCTGATTTAAAAAAAAAATGTGATTTATTCATGCACAACACTACCTGCATGATCATCATTCAGAGTGGATTATAATACCTATGCCACAATTGATCACAATGCAACACATTTATGGAGATAAAACCATAAATATTAGGGGGTGGGTACTTTTGTAAAGGTGTTTAGAATTTGCTAATTTCATCCTATGTTTACAGGGCCAGGAAATTCGTGTTCAGTCAGAAGACGGGGAACAGATAATGTCTGTTAACCCCGAAACAATAATAGTCCAGCAGGATGGGAGTGAGGTTCTATTAACTGAAGGTGCTAACGAGATAGACGGAAACCAGTATGTTATCCAATACATCACGCCTACAGAACAAGAACTGCTGGAGGTTCCTATTCAAGAAGTCCAGACTAGTGACCTGGTCCAGCTCCAGGACGGACAATGTGCTGAAGTCATATCACTACCGCAAGGGGAAGTTACTAATCCCACACATGTCGTTGAGGGAGAACACATAACTGAGGTTAGGGTGCAGGATGGCCAATTACAAGAGATTACTTATCATGAACAACCTGCATCTTAAAGTCCTACAGTGCGCATATGTGCTAATTATAGATTTATTGAAGATGGGGGTGTGTATACTGGATTATATGTGTTCGTCCGTCCATCTGTCCATCCTAGAAAATATCTCAGCCATGAGTTGTCATATCTGAATGAAATTTACCATCAGGAGGCCTTTCAACAGAGGGGCCAATGATGTTCATGTTTTATGTTCCAGAGTTATCCTTCTTTGTTCATCTGGAGATGTTTTTTTTCTCTATCTATGCGGATATCTCAGCTATGGCCTGGCTTTATCCGAACTGAATAAAATTAGGAATGGATGTTGGCCACCAGGAGTGATTTCAAAGAATGCCCAATGATGTTCATGTTTTATGTTCCAGAGTTATCCCTCTTTGTTTATCTGGAGATAATGTTCCCCCCCCCCCCCCCCCCCCATATCTATGTGGATATCTCAGCTATGGCTTGGCTTATCTGAATACAATTAGGAATGGACGTTGGCCACCAGGAGTGATTTCAATGAATGTCCAATGATGTTTAATTGTATTCTATTTATCCTTTGTTTATCCAGGTTTATCTGGAAATATTGTTTTTTGTTCCTCAGCCTGAGTCAAGTTCAAATTAATAAAAAAATTCTTAAACTTATTGGCGTATTGATTTACAAGGCAGTAGTCAGAATGTTTTGCACTATAATCGGCAACACTACACATCGCATGTGCATTCTTGTGGTGGGATTCTTATTAAAAAATTAATTTTTTTGCAGAATGTCAATAGAAGCAGCGTAGGGTTATAAACCACCAACTCATTTTTTACCGTCTTTTATTACATTCAGGAGACTATGTGTCGTTTACCTTGATTTCTTGAATGATTATAAACAAAAATGTCCCAAATGAATTATGTCACTTTAACTAGCGTGTGCAGATGTATGATTATTCATATGTGCTATCAAAATTTATGCATCATTTATATAATTGCTTCATAATTTCGATTTTCTGCTAAATTGGACATTAATAGTGGAATAAAATTAACAAAATAATAACTTGATCGAACTGGTGATGTGAAACCTTTTGAGGCAGGGACTGTTTTGTAAAACACTTGAGTGCATTGTGTTATTGTGTTTGTACAACGTCCCTGTCTCTCACAAATTATTTCATGACACCAGTTCAATCAAGTGACGCGCTCTATGTAATTTGCACACAAGAAATTTTATAGTACTGACCCCTGGTTATTAGGAAGGTGACAGTATTTTCATTGATCTGCCTATTGCACAATGATCAGCCCATTGTTAAACGAATACTTTGTGAATTGACATTGAGCCCGGTGATCCTCTTTATTTTCTGTAGCTTCAGGTTGTTGTCACGGTTATATACAAATTGGGACCCCGCTATCTCCCACATGAATTGTTTCTTGAATGAAAGGAGCTTTTGTTACTGTTAATTTATTTATTGTTGATTATTTTTGTCATAATAAAATATAATGAATTATGAAAATATGGGTGATAATCCTGTTGTCTGCTGGTCTGGAAATTGTTTAACCCTTTGATTCCAATTTGTAATTCAAGTTGAAAACATACATTCTGATTGGACAATAACTGGTAACGGCTGAAAATAATTTTAATAGCGCACCTTGCTGTTGACAAGGCGCTGCATATGTAAGTCATCATGCAGCAAGTTGTTTACTGTTAGCCATGTTTAACCACACATGTGCAAGCCTTGAAATAGTGTGTGTGTCATTTGCAGAATGAGGTCCCCAGAGGGTGAATTTAGTGATGCTATCCTGCATAGCGGGCTAGCATCACCAAATTCACCCTCTGGGGACCTCATTCTGCTTACACATCAGCAGAATGAAGTTCCCAGAGGGTAAATTCACCCTCTGGGGACCTCATTCTGCAAATGACAGACACACTATTTCAAGGCTTGCACATGTGTGGCTAAACATGGCTAACAGTAAACAACTTGCTGCATGATGACTTACATATGCCGCACCTTGTCAACAGCAAGGTGCGCTATTAAAATTATTTTCAGCCGTTAGTGGATGATGCTGGTGAATGGAAAACAGTTACCAGTTATTGTCCAATCAGAATGTATGTTTTCTTTGGTATTGCTATGGAGATGCACTAGGCATGAATGATCATGTTATTTTATAGCGCCAAACCTACACATTTATAATATCGGCCCAATACATGTAGCACGCTTGTAAACAATAGTCGGTGGTGAAGACAAGCTGGGAGCACCGTTACGCTTAATATGCTTCAATCAAATTAAATTAGACAATTGAATTCATCTTTGCTACAAGTTTAGTATGCTACACGTTGGGCACAAATCTTCTAAACAGTTTGACCGTGAGTAAGGTGACTTCCGTTGGCAATGGTAACAAGTTACACATACATGTGGCTAAACATGGCTATTATCATCGATTAACATGGCATTCTTTTGGTGCTATTCTGAGTAAACCCACGAAACAAACCCAGTGGATTTGTTGCTCTGGGAAAGGAGATCTAATTTCATGGAATGTAATTTTCATGCAGTTATTTAAAAATTTTGGTGAATTTTATACAATGGAAATAAGCGTACCCTGTTTTGTTGAATATTCAAACATGAAAGCAGTTTGTGAACTGGCTGTTTTCATGCTTGAATCCCTGAATATCCAATGAAACACAGGCTGTGACAAAACATTTATCTCCTAAATTCACTTCTAAAATTATCCATTAGAACGGTCTAGATATTTATTTGTTCTGATAATAGGCAGGTTTAACTCATTAATGCATAATCCAGCTGAACACCTGGCGATGTGATTTGAAGTCGCCACCCTAATCCTCACCGGTGTGATTTGAAGTCGCCACCCAACTGCTCAGTGACGTGATTTGAAGTCCCCACCCTACTCCTCTGTGACGTGATTTGAAGACGCTACCCTACTTCTCAGTGACATGTATATAAAATTCCCAAATGTTTTAATAGCAAAAATTATGTCAAATAATGTTTTTGACCAAAAGATTTATAGGATAGGACAATTTATCTACAATACACATGAATAATACAATGGCAGTAACAGATAACAAGATAATGGTGTATATTATGGGGGTAACCTAGCCCTGTTGGGCTGTCTTCCTGCTATACCCCTAAAACCAGTATCACTGATTATATGGAATGTATTTCATATCCACATTCAGACTATAATCATATATCAAAACTATCTAGAACATAGTATTTAGGGCATATCATAAACAAATATTGGTGTGGTTGAGCCAATCCTGACAATTTATACAATCGAAAATGTTTGATCTTTCCATAGGAACGTTGTGCTGCTCATATTTTCTAAAACATGATGAACAGTTACTGGTCCATGGGTATATTAAGAAAATAATATTCACTACATAGAAAATCACATGGTAATCCAGAACTCAAACTCTCAAAACAAGATTCAGGTGTGATGTTAGTGACCGAGCCATGAGAAACCTGAGAGCAGGTTGGACTTTGGCAAATTCAGAGTTTCTTGACAAAATTTCAGTCTGCATGTCATCACAACTGAAGGTTTGAGTTTTTCATTTAATATTTAACTTCGAAAGCACAAATGTAGGTAATGCAAATCGGTACTTCTCCAGAGATTCGAAATCTGTTATCAAATCTGGAGGCCGATATCAATTCGAATCGGTTAGCAGGAGGTGCATAGCATAGGTCCTCAAGTCAGTAGCGAGTTATTATACAAGTCATTGGGAAATTGAGCATTTTGAAAGTGGGGCTGCTTTGTAGAAATATATTATATGGATAATATACTTGTGCATTGTCTCATAACAGAGCTGTATACAAATCATCAAATCTGAAAAAAAAACTCTTAGTCGAAATATAACCTCAAATTGGCACAAAATTATAAGTGAAAAATTATATGTCAAGGACCATAATTGCGGTAAAAGTGGGCAGACCGAACCTAAATTTGAACTTAATCTGTATTTTCTTATTTGAAAACTAACATAACTATAACTAAAGCTATCACTCAGAAACCAAAATAATAACATTTTACTTTGAAAGCACAAATCTGCGAATTGGCACTTCTCCTCAGATTCAAATCTGATATTGAATCAGGAGGCTGATATCAAATCGAAAATAACATCACATATGCGATTCTCAAGATTTATATATATTATGGTTTAGTTTTAGTAATTAAACAAAAGTGTTTTTCAGGAATTGTGTGTATGCATAAAATAATTATTAAGTATATCGTTAATCCTGATGCGAGTTGAAATCAGACAGAATTGTGGTATGATCATGTCACCCTAATATAGCGATACATTTACATGTACATCTACATTATTAATAGGGCACATATAGGCATATATCTGTCTGATTGCAGTCAGTTACTGACTGAACATAAAATTATTGACAGTTTAGCCAATTTTAGACAGTTTGTGCAATTTTAAACAGTTTGTGTCCTGTGCGCTTTATGATGATACCTACAGAAGCGAACCAACCTCCGATAGTTTAATGCAATACGTGTGTTGCGACAAATATCACAAATACATATTTCATATATAAATAATTCCCAAAATGTTTGATTTAAGCTTAAATCAGTCATCTGCAACCATGTTTTCTACAAACAAACTCATTTGGGATGAAGTTGTTGTGAAGCGCATTATAGGACAATTATGAATTATGGGCATTCAAGCTTCAGTTCTCAGCCATGAACATGTGCGCCTTTGCTAAATTTATACCTGGCTTTTCCCATGTTTGGAAATTAACTATCTTTTTGCAGTAAATAAATTTATTTCTGGTTCAGACTAACATTTCAGTCAGATGGATTTATATAGAAGGTTTTTTTCTTTACGTTCATTTAGAGGTGCCACGATTATTGATTTTGATAATCGATAATCGGTCGTCAATAATCGACTATAATCGATTAATCGTACCTAATATTAATAACATCAGTGGAAGACTTGAAGTATTCCGTAATATGGCCTATTGGCTGGGTGCTGGTTAACTCAATAACTGCACTGTCGCTGGTTGTTTGAGGCATCGGCTGATGTCATTTTTACGTTAATAAAGTGCATCATAAACCACTGTTAATGACTAATGAGCACAATGTACTGAATACCAGCACAGTTCTCGGCTATGTTATGATTATAATATTTGTGAGTTCATTAGAACGAACGTAGCGATTAATTTCAGTTCTATGAATAGCCAGATATACAAACAATATAAAAGTAGGAATGAACGATGGACTGCCGGCGGTTCTTAAAAAAAGGAATCAAATGTTACGGAAACTATAAGTTTCATCAAACTTCCAGAGCGTGGTTAACAATCGCAAATGTGTGCCCCCACCCGCAAATTGCAGGACTCGGAACAAGCTAAGTATTTGATAGAACACGGTGAGGGTCGGCACCCGTATTCTATTTTCTAAACAAGATCCGTGCAACATAGTTTCTTAATTTGAAGACAACATTTGAAATGCACAATCTTTTAAACTATAGCGTATGACTTATACTTGTGCAAAACAACTCGCGCATGGGCGTTGTGTGAAGGTTATCAACAGATGATAGCTCAGCTGAAATTGGCAATTCCCCCCCCCCCCACAATCCATTCATAATATTAGTCTAGATATGTTGATGATTCAAGTGATTCTAATTTAGTTGCATATGAACCTGCCCAATATGAACGAAAGCACCATTTGAATTCCCATTCCTTCATTTGCAGGATATTGGATATATAAGGTAAGCATACCAGTTGGACGACCTACCGGTATGGCTCTCAATAAGAGCAATGATAACAGAAAAGCACTGGCCCAAGTCAGAGGAAATGCGGCTTAGGTCACAGTAAGCCTACTGAAGCCCTCCTCCGAGTTAATAGCCCTAAATTTGGCACATTATGCATTCGTTTGCACCAAATAAAGGGACCCAAGACCTTTGGCGTGGGTTCATGCAAAATAACATATTACGTCTTTATAACAACTATCATCAACAAATTCATGCAATAATAAACTGACCTTGTTCTTCTTTTCATTATTACTATCTCTCCAATAATGAGATTTTACATGCCAAAACAATTGCTATGTAAACAGTGGAGTTACTGATAAAAGTCCCAATTAGTCCAATAATGTACCAAAGTTTAACCCTTTACCCAACAGAACGGCCCTGTGCCAATGCATTCTCTTATATATGCGAGTCGACCATAGGCTTAACACATATTAAAAATGATAAAATTGTCAAAGAATGTAGAAAAATATTATAAAAATTGTTAAAAAATGTAAGAAAAATTTATAAAATTGTTAAAGAATGTAAGAAAAAATGGTAAAAAGTGTTAAAAAAGTGTTTAGGCCAATGTATTCTCTTATATATGCGAGGCGACCTATGGTCGACTCGCATATATAAGAGAATGCATTGGCACAGGGCATAACTGTAACCATCACAATGTGGTCAATGAACCGGTTCGAATGATATCCATATTTGTATGTTGTTATTGAGACAGACCGAAGATATTTTAGGCTGTTGAAGCTTTATTTGGGCGTTTTTGGCCGTTTTGTTGGGTAAAGGGTTAATCAAAACTTCACTATCAACATTGAACAAGGCCATAGCATTAAAAATATTCTCAAAAGCAAATTCAGACTAAAATATTTGATTACTACACAACTAGCGATGTTTGTTGACAAATAACTGTAACAGTTTTGTTTACATAACAATGGTTTCAACACATGATATTTATTTATTGGAAAACTATCAATAATGAATATAAGAACAAAGTTTATCACATAATTTGGCCATAAAAGCAGTTTCATAATTATCGGTAATAGACACGTTTAATATCAGCGCGTGCGATGACGTCACGGCGTTCTTCAAATAACTTGCGATCGCTGTAGTTTATGATTGTTGTTTTCGATGAATATTGCGCGTTGCTTCGGGTTTATTTGATCATGTGGTAAAAGGTATCTCAAACTCGTTCTATTTTATACGTCCACTAAATTCTATTTGAGCCTCGGTAAACCTCGGCTCAAATCGAATTTAGTGAACTCGGTTGATAAATTCCGTATAAAATAGAAACTCATGTGAGATCCTCTATTTATCTATTTCTCCATGTTCCTCTTAGTGGTGATGTTTTACAGACTTGTATGTCTTGCCCACTGCCAGTGCCTTGAATCCCTTTAAGTCTGGTCAGTGACAGTTGTTGCAGCTTGGATGGCACAGCACTCCACCAACCCTGCATCTGCAGCCTCCAGATGTGTCTCCCTCACCCTAGAAATAGAGGATGATATTAAGGCTTCTATTCTGTAGCATCATTGATGAGTACATGTAGGTGGTTTGTTGAACTTATTTTCTAAACATTTCCCTCAATAAATAGGGCTCCTGCTGCACTTTTATTTATCTGTCGTCTGCTTTTATCACCTTAACCCTTTACCCAACAAAACGACCAAAAACGCCCAAATAAAGCTTCAACATATCTTCGGTCTGTCTCAATAACACCATACAAATATGGATATCATTGGAACCGGTTCATTGACCACATTTGTTACAGTTATTCCCTGTGCCAATGCATTCTCTTATATATGTGAGTCGACCATAGGTCGCCTCGCATATATAAGAGAATGCATTGGCCTAAAAAAATTCTGTTTTTTAACACTTTTTACCATTTTTTTCTTACATTCTTTAACAATTTTATAATTTTTTCTTACATTTTTTAACAATTTTTATAATATTTTTCTACATTCTTTGACAATTTTATCATTTTTAATATGTGTTAAGCCAATGCATTCTCTTATATATGCGAGGCAACCTATGGTCGACTCGCATATATAAGAGAATGCATTGGCACAGGGCCGTTCTGTTGGGTAAAGGGATAACCCATTGAATCAGGCTGGCTGGTATTCCAGCCAGAACGTAATTGCATAATGCATATATGTATACCATAATATACCAATTACGGGTGCCGCCATCTTTTTTCTCATGATCCTCTCGTTTCGCGTTAGGTCATATACCTTATATGGTTCATAAATGACCTAAAAACTGTATTGATGGGTAGAAACTTTAGTGATGTATTTTTGGGGGTATTAATAACTCCCAATGTCATACGAGTTTTGTTCAAGATTATAAAAACTTCTGAGTTCATTAAATCATAACTTTGTTTGCACAAAGGTACATGCTAAATAGATTTGAACGAGTATAAAGCTCAGAATCTTGTATTTAAGCTGGTGTAAACCAATAGACCCTGCAATGTCGCCCATTTTAGTTATTGGTGGGTATTTAGTGAACACTCATATTTTGTTTTGGCTAAAACCCATACATCATGTATTTATGTTGGGATTGCGACATTACGTAATATTTCTTGGCAGTTTGTAAATAAATCCAAGTTTTCAATTTTGTATAACTTTTTCTGGATTTAAGATATTGAAATGGATTTTGCGGTGCTGAATTTATAATTTAATAACCTTTTCAATGGTATAAAAATTATGGTAGAAAAAATTAACATAACCAACATCATGTGCCTAAGTCTATCTACAATAAGTCAAAATACCACTGGGAGCCCAGAGACAGGGTGTCGATCATTGTGGGGAGCCAGGGTTCAAAGGGTTAACATTGCTCTAAATGAATTATAGACCATTCCGACATACACTTTTTAACTGACCGGGAGAATCCATTTAGTATAGAAAGGGTTAAAGGGGTACTCGACACTAAATCCGCCCATTTATGGGACCATCTCCTTTTATACTCAACAGAATATATGCAACAAATGAATAAATTTGAGTCATGGATTAGTCCAAAATACACTTGTGTGCTCTACGAACAATGCAAACAACATGGTAATAATAATGAAAATGATTTTATGACTCCAGCCATTTATTAATTTTTATTATAATTACCATGTTGTTTGCATCGTTCATTGAACACACAAGTGTAATTTGCTAGTGATGTACCGATTATCGGTATTGGCTATCGGATCGGCCCGATATATGTGGTATCGGCAAGATATCGATATCAGCAAAATTTAGTCTCCCGACCGATATCGTCAACCGATACATGTCGCATCCTTTGTGAACGTTGTTACACCAATTCCGACTTTAATATTAAATAAATGACGGGAATTCCAGAAAAAATAGCGACTATTTTACCCACGGTGATATACCATGATGACAACATCAACAGGAGACTGCTGGTACACTCATGACCCAAATAAACATTTCAAAAGGTACCGTATTTCCGTACGCTTAATAATTAAAGTTAAAACATAAACTGTATATCATTAAATTTACTTGCGAGTGCCGAGTAGCACATGTTGAAAGCGAATAACTGGCATTAGCGTGAGAATGGAATCTTCCTATGACTGAATCAGACTAATGTACCGGTATTATTTAGTGATGTATTGATGGGGGTGTGGAATTAATTCCATGCCACGTGCGACAGTAAGTTGTCACATAAACTCACATTGTTATTATCTTCCCAAGGCGGGTACCGGGCCGCATTATCAAACGATTATTTGCATGCATTTGATGTCTTCGAGTAGGAATCACTAATATGCCACGTGTTGACAGATGACACAGTAAACTAAAAATCACAGTGTTTATAAATAGAGGAGTCACACTTGACCAGTTTGCATTAAAGTCGCTGCAGTTGTGACTCGCTATTCCTCAATATAAAGAAACATCACGTGTTAGCAACATTTAAGTGTGTGTGTTTATTAAAGTGCTTTTAATTCAAATTGATTGACATTCTGGTATAGTTCTCGTCTAATCCAATAAAGTATTTGATTTGATTTGATTTGGTATACAATGACTGAAGATGGGGGAGGTGACTAACTTGTTTGATGGAACCATCCGAACCAATCAGAGTACTCTATGGGCGGGATTTGTATCTGCTGTCGTGGACAGAGAAAATGTCAAGAATTGCAACATTGCAGGTGTTATTAAATGCAAGTTCAACTTCTGAAAAAGATTGAGTATGGCAAATTGAAATTGAAATTGAGTCATTGACTCAAATGGATTATGGACTGATTCAGTAAGGCACAGTAACAGAATCAAACAAATATTGAGGAAATCTTTTGAATTATGCAACGAAATATTAAATCGTTTTACCAGGGATTTTGGGGAACGTAACTAAACTTTTTTGTGACCAGGTTATCGGTTCCTTAGTGCCGACAATACTTTGCAATTTAAAAGACAAATTGATATGGAGTTTTGCTCACGTACAAGACTTATCGGTATCTGTATCGGATCGGCCGATAATTCTACTGAAAATATCGTCTATCGGCTTTTACCGATAACCCCTGTATCGTTACATCACTATAATTTGCACTAATCCATGGCTCAAATTCATTCATTTGTTGTATATATTCTGTTGAGTATAACAGGAGATGGTCCCATAAATGGCCGAATTTAGTGTACTGTACCCCTTTAATGATATATTGAAGACTTAAAGATGTCCAATACATACATCACTAACATCTATGTTTTATACACCATAAAATAATAAGATATGACCTATGATCCAATTGATAGGAGATTTTGATGGCGAGACATCGACTTTCAAAAGAGGAAATGAACATGCTTTGAAATTTTGTCAGGCTAGCAAATAATAGAATGATTGTCTCTTACAATGAGTGCCCATTACCTGAATTCCATAGATAATAATAAAGACCATTCTGAATTATGAGCTATTATGATCGTTTTTGACATATTACTTTATGGATGATTTTGTGGATGTTTGCGATGCCTGTGTAATACGAATGATGGTGAGTGTGGGTTTTTGCGATGCCTGTGTAATACGAATGATGGTGAGTGTGGGTTTTTTCGTGATGCCTGTGTAATACGAATGATGGTGATTGCAAGTATTTTTCCTATTCTTTTGGCTGGTAAGCAGAACATTGGTTTAGAAAATTCTGACTTATTTGATGCCAAATTGGACCAGGCATCTTACATATTAAAGTGATGTGAAACACTCCGGTTGGGTGTTCAAATGGAAATGGAGAATAATCTTGCTCAAAGTAGTTATTTTTACGAATATCAATCCAAATTTACAGCACCGTCATTCTTATATATTATTAAATACAATGACTCCCGATGGCGAAATAATTTGTGTTTGTTTATCGCCGATTGTTGCATCCCGAATTGAAATGTAAATATTTACAATTAAGCGTAGTTCAGACGATGAGTTCTATGGAGTGGTATGGTCGATTTTCGGCGATGTTAGTAGAATGCTACATTCCCACAGTTGGTATGGGGCCTGCGTACTAACTTATCAGTTTCACGCACTCGAACAAGCCCATAATATGTCTTTACAAATTGTTTTAGTTGATCTAGTCTAGTTTTTTATTCTTTTCCCACCAAAAATATTTGAGAGATCATGTAGCAATTAAGAGGATATATACCAATTCGTCACACCCCTTCAGCCAATCAAGTCGCACAAATCCATGAACAATATTTTTTGTATGCATCTATTTTCTGGGCAAGATCAAAGCAGACTGAGTCAATAACTCTCCAAAATATTGCTATGTTAACTCTTTCATGAGCTGTGCTGGGTGCAGCATTGAAGATTCTGTGCCAGTGCATTCTCTTATATATGCGAGTCTCCCATATTCCCATATGGAGCCTCACATACAGTATATAAGAGAATGCACTGGCTTACAAGGTCAAGGTAATTGTTAGGCCAATGCATTCTCTTATATATGTGAAACTCCCTATGGGCGACATGCATATATAACAGAAAGCATTGGCACAGGGTTTTAACAAAATTTCATAAAGCATGAAAGGGTTAATGCATGATGGGTAATCACAGGGAAACCTCTGAGATAACTTAGGGCAAATAAATAAAATTACTGTGTTCTCAAGCACCTCCCTCATTACCCACATAAAAAAAATTATTCACAAATTTATTCAACATTTTCAGAAACTTTTTCAAAACTAAATCACCAATTGATTAGATATGTTTTCTGTTCATAAATTAAAGGCTAAAATGTATTGGAGGATAGATTGCTTGGAAAAGAGTAGGAATTTACCTTTGGGCCCCATCGGGCCATTTTTGTAACCCAACATATCTCTGTCTTGCAAAATGAACATCTAATCCAGTCACAGCCATCTTTCTTCTGCAGAACAACCCGACATTTTGGACAGTGCATAGCATCTCCACTGTCAATCATCTCCTGTGAATATCAGAAGAGGAAAGCTTAGATATGTCCAGCAATAAGTCTGAAAACAAAGAACGTTGTCTTCTCTTTTCTTTTTACACAAGTTTTTAAATTTTGAGTAAATAATAATTTAGAGAGTCAGAGTGTTAAAAAAACTTTCACATTCACACTACCGTAAATGTCTTTCAATTTCCTGTTCAAGATTCTACATGCAACAAGGGAAACATTAGCGAGGATCAGAAACACGTACATGTAACTTGTAACATGTGTTGTCATTGCCAACAAAAGTCTCCTGACTCACTTGACCATCATGCCTAGATCATGCCATGAATCTCTACTCCAGCCGACACCCGTAGAGATCATATTCCACCAGTACAAAACCCGGGAACTTTTTTTAAGTTTTGACAGGGAACCTTATAAAGTCGAAAAAATAACGCGGGGAATGTATTCTTTGTTAATATATGTTGCTTAATGATTTATTCATCGGTACGTGAAGTTACCAACTCGAGATTACATTATTTATGTGACTTTTGAGACCCGATTCCGCGATAAATATTTATTTTATTCCCGGTCATCAAATTAAAACGCGGAAGCAATTCTGATTGGTCGATCGCCAAAAGTATAACTTCCCGCAACCGGTTTCACAAAACTGGCGTAAATAATGTAATCTCGATCTGGGAATTTCACGTACCGATGAATAAACCATTAAGAAACAGGTATTAACAAAGAAATACATTCCCCGCGTTATTTTTCGACTTTATAAGGTTCCCTGTCAAAACTTTAAAAAAAGTTCCCGGGTTTTGTACTGGTGGAATATGATCTCTACAGGCGTCAGCTGGAGTAGAGATTCATGGCATGATCTACATCATGCCTACATGTATACGGTCAAACCATTCAGAAGGTTTGTGACTTTGTGTCAACGCCTGGCTTTACGAAACGAAGAGGAATAATCCAATACATGTATATTGCTTATCAAATAACCAATCAGCATTGTGCAGGCAGAGATTTGCCAGTGCGAAATCATTTTAATTTGATTGAAGCCAATTGTGACATCTTGTACTCACATGTCGTGGTTGGAACAGAATGGAAATCAACATGCATGTATCATTCATCATTATCAATGATCAATAAAACAATAGAGTTGTCTCGCATTCTCTATGTACGACTAATATCTACAAGTTTCACCAGATGCTGGCTGATATCAATCAATAAGGTGTAGGCTTAGCGCAGTAAAATCATATGACCTTTCCTGCCAAGTGCATATCCATAGCAATACCATAGTAACACACATTACACATATGTGTGGCTGATCCTGCCTAATGTGTTAGTTTTATGGGTTTTGATTGTGCTCTTCCAGAGACATTGTGCACTGAAATTTCATTTCCAACCAGGGACCAGGCTATAGATGAAGATATGAAAGATTCCTGCTCCATGAAATACGTCTACATAACCATATAAAGTTACTTATTTCAATATGCCTATCCCAAAAACAACAAAAAGCAAGGCAGCTCATAAATATAAGTCTGTTTGTAAAAGTTTGTCTCATTTGTAAAAGGATTATAACTAACATTTATCAAATTGATGATGACAAGAGATTGAAGTGTCAATTGAATACAAGCTTTTATGAACTCTGGATAACAACGATCCACTTCTCCCCATACTAGTATGCAATAAAAGGCCATCCGGCCACAGTGTCCCCCGAAAAAGTGGCTTCATTGGGGGCATCAGCTTTTCTGAAAAAAATAACAAGGACCCTAAATCCGATACTAAATTTCAGAACAAAATGGGTGGATCGTACCCATATTTGAACTTGATCAGTATTTCGAGCTGATAAACTCATCCCAAATTTGATTCAGATATGATCACACAAACTAAAGTTATCATCCTGAAACCAGAAATTGACGGATTCTAAGTCGTAAAAGGGCCATAACTCTCACAAAAATGGGCAGAGCAAACCCATATTCGAACCTGACCTGTATTTTGGGCTGATAAACTATCATACTAAATTTGATTCAGATATGATCACACAAACTAAAGTTATCATCCGGAAACCAGAAATTGACAGGATTCTAAGTCGAAAAAGGGCCATAACTCTAGCAAAAATGGGCGGATTGTACCAATATTCGAACTTGACCTGCATTTCAAACTGATAAACGCACATTCCAAATTTGGTTCAGATATGATCACACAAACTGAAGTTATCATCCAGAAACCAGAAATTGACAGGATTCCAAGTCGAAAAAGGGCCACAACTCTCGCCAAAATGGGCAGAGCAAACCCATATTCGAACCTGACCTGTATTTTGGGCTGATAAACTGTCATACTAAATTTGATTCAGATATGATCACACAAACTGAAGTTATCATCCAGAAACCAGAAAATTACAAGATTCTAAGTAAAAAAAGGGGCCATAACTCTCGCAAAAATTGGCGGAGCAAACCCATATTCGAACTTGACCTGTATTTTGGTCTGATAAACTCATCTATGAAATTTGCTTTTGATCTAATAACCGAAACTAAAGTTATTATCCGGAAACCATTTCCGGACGCATGGCTAGACGGACGGACGGACATCGGCTATTTTAAATAGTCCCCCGAAAAAATAATTCGGGGGACAATTAGCATTGTATTTGATGTATCTATGGGTCTATAAATGTGTGAGATACAGAACAACATACTGTATAATTTCGCAAAAAGAAAACGACGTTGATTGTTTATAATTATATGACAATGAAACTTTATTTTCGACTATCTAGTTTGTATCCATTGAATTGGGAGATTCTTAACAGTGTTGGCTAGACCATTTTCTTGACAGAGTGTCCTGTGCGCTTTATGACGATACAGTTGCAAAACAACCTCCAGTAATTTGAGGCAATATGTGTGTTGTGACAAATATCGCTGAACTATATTTCATCATCACCCTAGCTGTGCAAAATTCACAAACATGTCAATGATGGGGGAAAATTTGGATATTCGAATATGGGGTATGATTCGGTGTTGACACTGAATCACAATTACCTTACGTTACCTTACGTCTGTAGTGGACGCTGGCGGTCTGCCACTATATCCACCTCACATTGTGTTATTTCACCGTATTCGGCTGCATCTCTAGACATATTTGGGTTGTATGGTTGAAAATCAGTCACCAATTTCGCTTTATAGTCATATTTAACATCCTGATTCTTCCCATGATGATCTAGTTTGTTTTTGAATTGGTTTATATGATCCTCAGCATACACCACTTCGTCTGGTAGATTGTTCCAAGTTGTGACCACTCTTTGGCTGAATGTATATTTTCTAACGTCATAGTTAGATCTTTCCTTGTACAATTTATAGTTGTGGCCTCTGGTCCGAGATTCGGTGTTTCTTGTAAGAATGTTTGATACTTCCGGATCGTAGCAGTTGAATATTTTGAAACATTCAATCATATCACCTCGGTGGCTTCTGTACATCAGGGTTGGTAGTTCCATTTTTCTTAGTCTATCCTTGTATCCCATATCTTTTAGTCCTGGTACCAGTTTTGTTGCTCTCTTTTGAACTTTTTCCATTGGAACTGTGTGTTTTTTTTAGATATGGTCTCCAAGCAGGTTGAGCATATTCGAGTAATGGTCTTACCAGTCCTTTATATAGTTTTGCCATTGTAGGTGAATGATCTTCTGATGGCTCCAAGAACACTGTTTTCACTCCCATTCTTGTCTTTCAAGTTGTAATTTGGCTGATACTCCTCTTTTCCAACATTCATGACAACACATTTTTCTGGATGGAATCTTAGTAACCAGTTGTTTGACCACATTTGGAGTTCATCAAGATCGCTTTGTAGTGTGTCCATATCATTTTCGTCTGTTATCTCCTTATAAATCTTTGTATCATCTGCAAACAGCATCACTTCTGATTTTACACATTCTGGTAAGTCATTGATGTACAGGACAAACAGCATTGGGCCAAGTACACTTCCTTGAGGGATACCGCTAATGACATGATGTTTTTCTGATGATGTTCCATTTACTATGACTTGTTGTTTCCTTCCTGTTAGAAAATCTTGTATTCAGCCTAGGATGTTCCCTCCGATGTTGTGACTGCCAGTCTTCTTTATCAACCTCCTGTGTGGGACGGTATCAAAGGCTTTCATATAATCCATGTATACCACATGCGTTGGTTTTAGACAAAACGTGAAAAGTCGCGTGCGGCGATCTGAAAAAACTGTTTTTGTTGTACAATTTGAAAAAGTAGAATTACACCACAAGACATGGTAACTCAAGTAATGATCAATCTGGACAATGCTTTTAAGCATCTCATCGCTATTATAATTTACGCGTGTCGTCGGTCCATCGGCAATCTCTGAGCTTTTGGCTACCATGTTCAAAGCTAGAATTCAGATGTATTTAGTCGTCCTATAGTGGCTAATTACTGGCTATACTTATATTTAATAGCATGCGAACATTCGCGATGTACAATAAGAATTATAAGGTGCATATATTCATAATTTTCGGGAATTATATGGCACAGAAACAGCGAAGATCGACGTGTGAACTTGTCCGTAAACAGCTTACTTTTTTGTCAGTGTATATTCGAAATTTCGAGTTGGATATTTCGAATCGAATTTGACTTTCGAATCGAATCTCGAATCGAATATCGAATATTCGCAGGACCCTAGTTTTCTCACATGCTGGTATAGATAATTTTCTTCTATGACTGCTATATTAAAGCCATCACTTTTCTTCTCCTTTGATACAGTTGTTTCCCAGTTGATGTTTGGATAGTTCATATCTCCCATAAGTAGAATATGACTATTCTTCTTTTCTTTGCAAACTTTGTCTATGCAGCTGTTAATGATTTTATCGTTTTCTTCTGAACTCTTGTTTGGGCTCCTATATATTGCTCCAATAACAAGTCTGTCTCCTCTGTCTAGTGCTATTTTTATCCATACTGCTTCATCACATTCTTCTTTACTTATATATTCCTCTGTCTTCAGATTTCTCTTTACATATATTATTACTCCTCTTCCTTTTTTAGATTCCAGATTTTTGTGAAAAAGCTGGTGTCCTTCCATGTTGTAAGATGCTACATGTGGTGGCTCCTTCGTAGCTTTAGGTTTCGCTTCTATAACTGTTATGACATCATATTCAAATTCTTTTGTCAAACATCTGAGTTCGTTGAGTTTGTTGCAGATGCCGTCTGCATTCAGTAAAAGAATGTGCAATCCCTCCACCATGTGCATGTGATTTTTTTTTTTTTGGAACGTATTTACATGTTTGTTGACTGACCCTTTCATAGGATTCAGTTTCCTGCCATGTCTTTTTTCTTGTCTTTCTTCAATGTCCATGGAGGGCCCCGAACTAGATAGAACCACTCATCTGATTCGTCTGATTTCTTTTTTGCTTCTTCGAGGCATTTCTTCCTTTCCTCTCTGTCTTCCTTTGACATGTCAGCTGCGAACTGAATTTTCTCTTTGTGTTCCTTTAGTTTTGTATTTGCTTTCAGAACATTATTCCTCAAGTCTTGTGTTTGTAGTGTCACTTTAAGAGGTCTGGGCTCATTTTCCTTCTCTGATCTTCTTCAAAGTCTAATGACATTTTTCACGTGTGTGTCTTTATGCCCTTCTACTCCAAGCTTACTGCATAGATCATTGAATATTTGTGTGTCTTTATCCTTCCTATCTTTCCCTTCTTCCTGCTTTGGTTCTGGAATGTTGAAAGCAATTACATTCTTCTTTCTTCCGTTATCTATTGCCTCTTGTTTCTTCTGTTCAGTGAACACCTTCATTACCTCCCCTTGAATATCTTTATTTTCTGTGCTTCCAGCAGGTCTTCCATCTTGCTCCATTTCATCGACTCTCCTTTTTAATTCCATCACTTCAGTGTCAGCTTGAAGATCTGGTGAATTCCTGCCACTCTCTAGATCAACAACTCTCTTCTTCATCTCTTTGAGTTCTCCTTCTATTTGTTTGACTGGTATTGACTCTCTTCCTCAATTAATTTATGTTCTTCTCTGTTTCTAATGTTGGGGCGTTTGTGCAGTGCTCGATCCAGATCACCCACTTTCTTTTTCAACTGTGTGATATCTGTCTCCATTTTATCTTGCCTGGCTTCCATTTTTACTAGTTTCCCTAGGCTTTTTGTTGTGCCCATATTACAGCTCTTACAGTACCAATGGATTGCAGAGTCTTCACTGCTCTGTTCTTGCAAGAATGTATATACATTCTTCTTTACTTTCTGACATTTTGCATGGAACCAGAAGTCACACAGCAGACACGCCAGCGCTTGATCCTTTTCGTTGACTTGTTTGTTACAACTGCCACATTTTATTGGTGTGAATGTGTCCTCGTTTTCCTTTGTTTCTTCTTTCTCTGCCATTTTCTTGGTTTATTAGGGTGACTGAGCAATCTCGATCTCCCTAATTTATCCTGTCTTTCACTCTGTTTTAGGGTAACTGAGCAATCTCCCTGCATGGTTGTATCTTCTTTTTGCAATGAGTGACTGAGCAATCTCGATCTCTCTATTGCATTATTTTCCTGATAAATTGGTGCAGGCATAGTAACCAGAGACGTGAGATATTACTGTCTGGGTGTATACCATCAGTAGTTGTTCCTTTGTAGTCTTTTCGTTCTCTCTGCTTACCTTTAGTTTTGCAGTAATACAGCTGCATGGTTGTTACTAATTTTAGGAAGATCAGTTCGGTTCAGCTCCTTTGCTGCTGCATTCAATTGTGTAACCTTTGATTCAAGTGCTTTGTCTATTTCATCATCACCATTTCTTTCCTTGTGGTATTTTTCTATCCACCTTTTGGCAGAATAGAATGGACATTCAAGGAAATATACTTCTGCTGATTGATTTATACTGTGAGTACATGTACGTGCCTTCAGAGATCTGTATTCTTCTATGATCTGTTGAATACTCTTCTGTCTGAGATCAACCCTTCTTCTTTCTATTTGCGTGAGCTCGCAGGTTCCAAACCAGTAAATTACATCTGGCCGAGTTCTTCCTTTTATTTGTTTCTGTATTTTATTTTCAAGCTGTTTTGTGTCAGCTGCCGTTCCTCCTTTTTCATAGATTATGTGAACAGAAATTCTATCTTCATTCTCTTTGGCTTGTAAAAGATGTCTGCCTTTACTATCAGCTACAATTATTACTTTTCGTTGTCTTCGTATGCTGTGATATCTTCTCTCTATTCTCTCAATCCGTCTCTTCTCCTGTTTAATTTTCCTCGTGGTGTTTGCCATTTATTTTATCTGTGAAATTGGTGACTGATTTACAAACATAAAACATTCAATCAAAACTGACATTATTAATTCAAATACACAATATACATATAAATCAATGTTCATATTTTCATTTTGCCTCATTTTTAGCCTCAGATTGTTTGAATAGATGCGAATACGATGTGGATTTTCAAATTATTTTATCGCTGCGAGAATCTTGCGTCCGCCATGTACAACGGAAGTAGTAGATGGCGATATCATCATTGAATCTTGAATATTTGCAGAGCATTACACAAATGCTTGAAAGGTTACATTCCTAATCTGATTCACTCTCACCTGTATGATAACCTGAGTCTCTTTCGCAGTGTTATCAATCAGTGACCTCTTGTTGAGGTCATCTTGATACTGCTTACAGTCCATTCCTTCATGAACCACTTTACACGTGAGACAGTTTTCCTTCCTGCATACGGGACAGATGAAGAAGTTGACCGAGTCCTCATATATACACCAGCCATGGCAGTCAGCAGTTCGGCAATGGAAACTATTTTCAGCCTGACTTTCAGCCAGTTTCAGTCCTCTCATGAGGTAGGCATTATAAATATAGTCTGGAACAATCTACAAAATAAAAGATTACTACAGTCAGGTCTAACACATCCTAAATTTAACTATTATAGTTACATCTATATGTGAGGCTCCATATGGGAGACTGACATATATAAGAGAATGCACTGGCACAGGATATTTAATGCTGCACCACCGCAGCTCCCATATGAAAGGGTTAAAACAAATCTGAATGATGTCCACTTCTTGCAGTATCTGAGAAGAATTTTTGGGATACAGTAATGCTCTAAATAATCGACTTCTTAACCACTGCAGAATTATGGGTAACTTTTCAGGATTTAGTCGGAAATATGGCTTGTTGCCATTCATCGGAAAGCTCTCAGGGAGAGCTTTCCGATGAATGGCAACAAGCCATATTTCCGACTAAATCCTGAAAAGTTACCCATAATTCTGCTTTGGTTAAGAAGTCGATTACTTTGAGCATTACTGTAGCTCATTAGTCTAATAGCTTGCTGATATCTTTGGAAATAGATATAAGAAATGATGAAATTGACAGACGTAATATTTTGCTGCCAATTTTGAGCAAATTATGACGTAGATTGCCAGCCCTGTTGTATTTGTAGATAACAAATAAACATATGTCTTAGTGTACGTTCAGACGACCACGATTCAATCGTAAGTGGAGGAATCGGGCCAGACGAGATCGTGGATAGTTTGTTCAGACGATTGCGATGTCATCGTGCATTATGATATCGTAGGTTGTTCCTAAAGCATGTGATTGACTACTCTACGGTCATTTCCAGCTACAATTTTTACGTACACACGACTGCGATTCCGTCGCAAGTGGAGGTAACCAAGGATACGCCACGATTTCGCATCTAAAATCAAACAGCGCTTGATATTATTTTATGACCTACGATTTTGACGTGAGCATGCGCAGTCCAACTACCGGCTACTTCCTACGACGGCAATCTTTCCACTTACGATTGCATCGTGGTCGTCTGAACGTTCACTTACTTACTGCTTTGATTTCTCTTTGTTGTAGTATAGCTTTACAGATGTAATTATCATCTCTGTACGGACATCTAATTTCCGTCTCATCCATGTGTTCAACTGCTCCCAGCAGACAATCCCTGATTGAGAAAATGAACCCTTTCTTTACTATAACATGTATTCTCCCATTAAAGACATATTATGGACTTGTTCGGTGCGTTTAAATTGAAGTCAGTACTCAGGTGCTATGCCAACCTGGTGAATGTAGCATTCTACTAACATCGCTGAAACATTCAAAGAAATCAACCATACGACTCTCAATTGTAAATATTTACATATCGATTCGGGACGCAACTATATCGCCGATAATCTAACACAAATGATTTTGCCATCGAGAGTCACTGCATTTAATTAATATATAAGAATGACGGTGTGTACCATCAATTTGGATTAATATTCGTAACAAATAACTACTTTGAGCAAGATTATTCTCAATTTCTATTGATCACCCTATCCGAGTGTTTCACATCACTTTAAGTTATAAAAGTGTCTATTGCAATGGTCTACTGTTCACCTGGAGAGTTAATTATGTTATATCAGCAGACGATTCATAATACAACTGCCGCTGGATTCCTATTCACTGGTGGGGACAATAAGTTCAAGAAATGAAAGTGTCAATGACACTGTAGCTCAACTTAGGTAGGGGAATAATTTAATGGTTGACAGTAAATGGAGGAATAGGAAAGGTGCTAATTGAAATGTGCCAAACCTGCGCCAAAGGATTTAGTGATGCAAAGAGTAAAATACAAGATGGCTGCTGGTGGCCATTTTTTTTGGCCAATTGACCCCAAAAGAACTCGTTCCCATCTACATATAATTGTTAACATCCATGACAAATTTTATGAAGATCTGACCAAAGCTACGACCTACAAATTTCATGATGATCAGACGAACAGTACGGCCTGTAGACCGCGCCAATGGATTGAATTTTGAAATCCAAGATGGCCGCTGGCAGCCATATTTTTTGGCCGAATGACCCCACAATGATTCGTTCCCATCTACATGTCAATGTCAACATTCATGACAAATTTCATAAAGATTAGACCAAAGGTACAACCTGTAGCCCGTGCCAAAGGATTTAGTCATGCAAAGAGTAAAATCCAAGATGGCTGCTGGCGGCCATGTTTTTTGGCCGAACGACTCCAAAATCACACGTTCCCATCTACATGTCAGTGTTAACATCCATGACAAATTTAATAAAGATCAGACCAAAGGTATGACCTGTAGCCCACGCCAAAGGATTTAGTCATGCAAAGAGTAAAATGCTGGTGGCCATGTTTTTTGACCGAATGACCCCAAAACGACTCGTTCCCATCTACATGTCAGTGTTATAATTCATGACAAATTTCATGACCATCTGACCAAAGCTACGACCTGTAGCCCGCACCAAAGGATTTAGTCATGCAAAGAGTAAAATCCAAGATGGCTGCTGGCAACCATGTTTTTTAACGAATGACCCCAAAAAAATATTAGACCAAAGGTACAACCTGTAGCCCGCGCCAAAGCATTTAGTCATGCAAAGAGTAAAATCCAAGATGGCTGCTGGCGGCCATGTTTTTCGGCCGAACGACCCCAAAATCACTCGTTCCCATCTACATGTCATTGTTATAACATCCATGACAAATTTCATGATGTTCCGATCGAAGCTACGACCTGTAGCCCGCGCCAAAGGATTTAGTCAGGCAAAGAGTAAAATCCAAGATGGCTGCTGGTGGCCATGTTTATTGGCCGAACAACCTCAAAATGACTCGTTCCCATCTACATGTCAATATTAACATCCATGACAAATTTCATGATGATCAGACGAACAGAACGACCTGTAGCCCGCGCCAATGGATTGAATTTTGAAATCTAAGATGGCCGCCAGCGGCCATGTTTTTTGGACGAATGACCCCACAATGATTCGTTCCCATCTACATGTCAATGTCAACATTCATGACAAATTTCATAAAGATTAGACCAAAGTTACAACCTGTAGCCCGCGCCAAAGGATTTAGTCATGCAAAGAGTAAAATCCAAGATGGCTGCTGGCGGCCATGTTTTTTGGCCGAACAACTCCAAAATCACTCTTCCCATCTACATGTCATTATTAACATCAATGACAAATTTCATGATGATCAGATGAACAGTACGACCTGTAGGCCGCGCCAATGGATTGAATCTTGAAATCCAAGATGGCCGCCAGCGGCCATGTTTTTTGGCCGAATGACCCCAAAATGACTCGTTCCCATCTACATGTCAATGTCAACATTCATGACAAATTTCATGAAGATCAGACCAAAGGTACAACCTGTAGCCCGCGCCAAAGGAAATTGTTGACGGACACACAGACACACGCACACACGGACGACGGACGCCAAACCATGGCAATAGCTCAAACTTACAAAAGTAAGTTGAGCTAAAAAGCGAACAGACAGATAGTACAACAGACGTGCAGATGGGCGGTGTGACAGACGGCGGATATCCAGACGGACGGATGGCTAGAATAATAACATAATACGTCTCAGTGAGAGCTTTCCGATGAATGGCAACAAGCCATATTTCTGACTAAATCCTGAAAAGTTACCCATAATTCTGCTGTGGTTTAGGAGTCGATTACTTAGGGCATTACTGTATATATCCTTGCGCCATCCACAACTCACTTGATAAAAGATTCTCAATATATTGAGATGAGCATCGTGTTCTGTTATATACATACTTGCAGACTTGGTGCAGACATTCTCGGAGGACGACGCCTTGTCCTGGAGAGATTTCATCCATACATATTGGACATGTGAAGATTTCAATGTTTGGCACCAGGTCCCGTTCATTTGTTTCTATCAGTTCCTCAAAATTATGTTTACTCTGCTCCATCTGTTCCACTCTTCGTTTCTCCTCTGCCTAATCAGAACAATGTTGTTAAATTCAAATGTCTTTAAGTGCCTCAAGGCATTGAGTACAGCTGAATAATTATCTAAGTTTGTTAAACCATTATTACCCAGAACCAAGCCTGATTATAGTGTGTCTGTCATTTGAATGAGGTCCCCAGAGGGTGTATTTAGTGTCGCTATCCCGCATAGTGGGCTAGCATCACTAAATTCACCCTCTGGGGACCTCATTCTGCTTAGGCCTTATCTTCTCTGGAAAGTTATTATTAAGTTCTATAGAAACTTAGATTCTATTTCTTTTTCAGTTTAGTTTCTCTATATCCCCAAATTGGCAGACGAGGTTCCCAATCGGTGTACATCATAATATTCACCATTTGGGAACTTCAATCAGAGTCTATGTCTTCCATAGCAGATGCGGTCATGCAGAATGATGTCCTCAGAGAGTGAATTTGGTGATGCTAGCCCACCATGCGGAATAGCATCACTAAATTCACCCTCTGGGGACCTCATTTTGCAAATGACAGCCACATTAAACTCAGGCTTGCCCAGAACAAGAAATGAAAGTGTCAATGACGCTGTATCTCAACTTGGAAAGGGAATAATTTCATGTGTTACAGTCAATGGAGTGATTAGGAATGTGGAAAGTTGAAAGGCCTAATTATGCAAAGAGTAAAATCCAAGATGGCAGCTGGCAGCCATGTTTTTTTGCCAAATGACCCCAAAAAGACTCTTTCCCATTTACATGTCATTATTAACATCCATCACAAATTACATCATGATCCGACAACAGACACAACCTGTAGCCAGTGTACAAAGGATTTATTCATGTAAAGAGTAAAATACAAGATGGCTGCTGGTGGCCATGTTTTTTGGCCAAATGACCTCAAAATGACTCGTTTCCCATCTACATGTCAATACTAAGTTATTAACATCCATGACCAATTTCATAATGATCAGACCAAAGCCACGACCTTTAGCCCATGCCAAAGGATTTGGTCATGCAAAGAGTAAAATCCAAGATGACTGCTGGTGGCCATGTTATTTGGCCGAACGACCCCATCATTACTCATTCCCATCTACATGACAAATTTCATGATGATCCGAAAAAAGATACGACCTGTAGCCCGTGGTAATGGATTGAATTTTGAAATCCAAGATGGTTTTTTGACCGAACAAACCCAAAATGATTCGTTCCCATCTACATGTCATTGTTAACGTCCATGACAAATTTCATGAAGTTCTGACCAAAGCTATGACCTGTAGCCCGCGCCAAAGGATTTAGTCATGCAAAGAGTAAAATCCAAGATGGCTGCTGGCGGCCATGTTTTTTGGCCGAACGACCCCAAAATCACTCGTTCCCATCTACATGTAAATATTAACATCCATGAGAAATTTCATGATGATCAGACGAACAGTGCGACCTGTAGCCTGCGCCAATGGATTGAATTTTGAAATCCAAGATGGCCGCCAGCCCAAAATGACTCGTTCCCATCTACATGTCAATGTCAACATTCATGACAAATTTCATAAAGATCATACCAAAGGTATGACCTGTAGCCCGCGCAAAAGGAAATTGTTGACGTAGACACGGACGACGGACGCCAACCCATGGCAATAGCTCAAACTTACAAACTTATCAATAGTCCCCCGAGAGCTTTCCGATGAATGGTAACAAGCCATATTTCCGACTAAATCCTGAAAAGTTACCCACAGTTATGCTGTGGTTAAGGTGTCGATTACTTAGAGCATTTCTGTATATAATTTTGGATCTGGATAATGAGGCAATTCCACACATTGAAACCATTGTTTATAAACTGTTACTGTAACTGGCCTCATCACTATTTGACATGGTGACCCTATCTGAATAAATTTGAGTCCCAGTAACCAAAGGAACCTCCATATGAAATGTGAGCTCAAAGTCCTGAGAAGAAGAAGGCAAATTAGTTATGTCCCTGCCTCCACCCCTATTTGACCTGGTGATCCCATTTTAACAAATCTAAATTCCAGTCACTCAAAAACCCCAATACCAAATATAAGATGTTTAAAGAATTGTTGACGGATTGATGGACAGACAGACAGGAGTGATGACTATAGCTCCATCAAAGACTTCATCTTAGGTGAGCTAAAAGATCTCTTCAGAAGGGCCTTATCCTGGTTTATGACCACTTAAAGAAAAAAAAAACCCACACACCCTAGGACTAAATGCGGCTGTTTACATAGTCTTGATCCTGGCTCAGACACTCTGCTCACAGTTCTGTGCAACTTCACGTTGTAACACTTCCACCGTCAGAGTCTAGTAAGTGCCACCTTCTTTGTGGTCGAAATTCCGCCCACTACTATTTTTGGATACGACATCATGAGCTCATGACGCATTATTGCTTTCCTATAGTCCAGTACACCTGGGTGCTGGTTACCTCGGAAATTTCTGGTGACGCTATATATATATCAACTAGCAGGTGGACCCGACTTTGTCCGGGCTGTTTCCCCTCTGCTTTTCGGCGAATTGACCATGAATTGTCCATTTTGAAGGTCAAGGTCAGGTGGGGTCACGAATTGACCCGTCCAAAACACTGCCCGGACAAAAGTACCCGACAAAAGTACCCGTCGAAATCCATCCGGTTTTACCCGATTTGACCTTGAATTGATAATTTTGAAGGTCAAGATCAGGTCGGGTCACGATTTGACCAGTCCAAAACACTCAGTGGACAAAAGTAACCCTATATATCAAATTTCGTCGAAATCCCATAAAAATTCGCGATTTGACCTTGGATTGACCCGATGTCAAGGTCACGTCGCACGGGCAAATAAATAGGCTTATGACACTCCCCATACGAAAGTATCCCTAGAAATTAATTTTCATCGAAATCCCGTGATATTTGGGCGTTTGACCTTGAAATGACCCGATTTCAAGGTCAAGGTCACGTCGCATGGGCAAATTAATAGGCCTATGCTGCTCTCCGGCCGAAAGCACCCCCACATACCAAGTTTCATCGAAATCCTGTGATACTCGGGCGTTTGACCTTCAATGACCCGATTTCAAGGTCAAGGTCACGTCGCACTGGCAAATTAATAGGCCTATGCCACTCCCCGGCCGAAAGTATCCCCACATACCAAGTTTCATCGAAATCCCGTGATACTTGGGCATTTGACCTTGAAATGACCCAATTTCAAGGTCAATGTCACGTCGCACGGGTACCCCGAAAGTACCCCTACATACCAAGTTTCATCGAAATCGGGTCGGCCGTTTTCGACTTCATCGCGATCACACACACACACACACAGATCTTACAAAATATATTTGTCAGGGCTATTCAAAAACCAACCGACGTTGTCCGGGCTATTCAAAAACCAAATTTCAAGTCGATAGCTCCACCCGTTTCCGAGATCTGGTCTGCGCATGCGCAAAGCTGGCATCGCACGGGCTCGGCGACCTGATAAAATTCGTATCCGGGGCAAGATACATTCACATACCAAATTTCAAGTCGATAGCTGAGCTCCACCCGTTTCCGAGATATATATATTGCCCAATGTCATTTGCGGATACCTCGGCCGGTGATGAGTTAACGCGACATCGGCCGGTTAAGAGTTAAACGCGATCACGTCACGATCTGTTGACGGCGTAATAGATTTACGGAATGTGTTTCGATGACCGAAGCATGGTCCTGCGTTCTTCCCGATAATTAAGGTAGAAACTTTAAACGGACACAGGCGTGTGATACATCGTTGGAAAGAGGAAGCGCCACAGATTCTAACCATGCAAATTATATGACTGGCAATTTATTATTCGCGCTATATCGAATCGATTTGTGAGCACCGAACTGAAATATATTAGCGCATAACGGCGTAAAAACAGATTTGACCTCGGCACGTGAAAAGTTGATCTCGGATCTGAAATCTGATGAGCTCATATTGACCGCCTGGTCAAACTACACACACGTCCCGATCGGTCGAGAATCTTCCGAGATCTGGTCTGCGCATGCGCGAAGCTGGCGTCGCACGGGCTCGGCAACCCGATAAAATTTGTATCCGGGGCAAGATACATTCACATAGCAAATTTCAAGTCGATAGCTCCACCTGTTTCCGAGATCTTGTCTGCGCATGCCAGGTCAAACTACACACACGTACCAAGTTTCGTCCCGATCGGTCGAGAATCGTAGATTTGTATAAATGACAGACAGACAAACATACATACAAACAAACAGATGTCTTCAAAATATATATGAGACTAGCCGATGAGCCCGACGTTGTCCGGGCTATTAAAAAACAAAATTTCAAGTCGATAGCTCTACCAGTTTCCGAGATCTGGTCTGCGCATGCGCGAAGCTGGCGTCGCACGGACTCGGCGACCCGATAAAATTCGTATCCGGGGCAAGATACATTCACATAGCAAATTTCAAGTCGATAGCTCCACCCGTTTCCGAGATCTCGTCTGCGCATGCGCGAAGCTGGTGTCGCACGGGCTCGCCAATACGACAACGTTCACCGCCTGGTCAAACTACACACACGTACCAAGTTTCGTCCCGATCGGTCGAGAATCGTAGATTTGTATTAATGACAGACAGACAAACAAACATACAGACAGAGGTCTTCAAAATATATATGAGATGATGTAATCCCCAGAAAAGGCATGGAACTTAGTAGTCGCTACTTGCCGGAGCATTGCACCTTGGCATAGAGGATGCAGAGTGCTAGGAACGAGTTCACTGTATAGAGTACTTACTTGATACCCTGGTAACAGCTGCACCGTTTTGACAGCTAAGTGAGTGACAGTGTATGCGCAAGGTCATGATCAATATGTTTTTGCATAACAGGTACGTACCGCACCTGGTTCTCAATGAAATACTGAATACACAGCACCAAATAGTCTTTTGACAATGGTGAATATTATCACACATGTTTGCTGTGATGTAACCTGCGGCACAACAAACAAGTAAAATAAAGTTCACTACTATCACATACATGCATGGTTCTGTATTTATTACACACCAATATTCAACATTCATTGGTATCAAGTAAATTATTTAAATCCCATGTAGTTACTATTTAGTCATCTACTCAAAATGGTAAGAGGTTGACTTAAAGGAACCCAAGACACTTGCAGTGGGTAAGGCCCGTTTTATGGGTCGTGCCAGCCTAATTAGTGTGAAAATGAAAAAGTCCAAGACAGTGCGACTGCAGCACGACATATAAAACCAACTGGCTCATCAGAATTTCTCTGTCACGACCCGAAGTGCTTCATGTCTGGTACCGACGTGCTACACGTCTGAAGCTCGACATTGTTTAATACGACGTGCTAAACATGCATCACACTAAGATGGTTCAGGGAAAATCACTCCCCGTTTCATTTAGGGTCCCTTTGGTGGCGAGCATGTGCAACTTGAAGTTTTTGGTGTAATTACATCATCTCTGAGTAGCCCTAGTGCGTCCCATGTCAGGCACATCATATAAAACAGTATCGGGCCACAGACGTGTTGACTCTTGGCCATTGTCAATATACATTTTTTGAAGGTACTACAGGGCATGTATTGACTGACAATGGATGTTTCACGAAATTTGTGAATAAAGATATTGCAGAGATATATACAAACGTTCAATGGAGATAAATAAAACGAAATCAATGAAAGCATTTCCGCGATTCATGAACTGTATACAAGTAAAAATTAAATCCACAATGAGGGCCAGTTTATAGTGCATTGTCAGAGGACACTATTACGGCGTATTTTCATGAACTTCCCAAGGGAAATGATTATAGCAGACGCGATTTTATATAAGAAAAGCTAAATTTGTTCGAAATATGCAATTATGGCATGTTCCAGCTGGCTCAACATATAAATCAATCACAGAGATGTGCCAATGTCGAGCCAAGCAAAGACAGCACAACCTGTGTTTAGCGCGACGTATAAAACAGAGAACATGCAGATATAGATAAATTTTGTTCTTATGATAGCTCAAATAATTATCTCATATAACTAAATTTGCATGATGAAACTGTTGTTATGAAAATACTACTGTTACAGTACTGGTGCCAGTCAGTTTACCAACAAACATGGCCGATTGCAATCACAGTTAAAATTTATTGGTCTAAAATCTGGGGTTTTTTTTCAAGGCTCCGACCTTTTTGAGTATACATCTTCAAGATTTGATCAAGCAGACCAACTGTTAGTGGATGAAATGACTTATGCTGTGACAGTTATTTTTACAAACATTTGTTTCAACATGCGAAATCCTATTATCCAGGAATAAAATTGACATTAATGAACTAAGAACAAAGCCAATATATTTTTCTTGGCTTTCACATATACCGACGGCGAGGGCCTTATGTGTCTTTAAAGAATAAGACCCAGATATCCAAATATGTACCCATGGGTAAGGCCAAATAAATAAAAATTCTCTGTTCTCAGACACCTCACTCATCACTGAAATCTTCTGTTTAAAAGCCTCGTCGAACATTTTTCTCAATATTTTCTGTTAGAGATATTGGATTTTATTCTGTTTTAGGAATATGTGCTCCAGATTTTGAGCTAAAAATAAAAATAAATAGCCTCCCTCCCTCATCTGAAAATTGAGATCTAGTTGAGAACAGATATTTTATTTTAATGGCCTAATTAAGGAGAATTAGGTAATGCTGTTCGATAAATGTTTTACAAAAAAAAAAGTGATCATCAGATACATTCATTGACATAGTCACCAAAAACAATCAAACTCAAACACACTGCACCTTAGTTAATAACCACTTCTATACTAAATACTCATTTATTCATTCCCTCAGGAAATGTTTGATCCAAATGAATAATAGACCATTCCAATGAATATTTTTATATCTGAATGAGAGAATCAATTTAGTATAGAAAGGGTTAATAATAACTAAGAGGCTCAAGCAATCAAAATTATGAACAAAATATTAACCCTTTCATGACGGGAGCTGTGCTGGTGCAGCATTAAAGATCCTGTGCCAGTGCTTTCTCTTATATATGCGAGTCTCCCATAAGCAGCTTCACATATACAAGAGAATGCACTGGTTAACAATGTCAAGGTAAAAATTGTTAGGCCAATTAAAGTATTATCTTATATATGCGAGGCTCCCTATGGGCATATACATGTATAAGAGAATATATTGGCACAGGGTTTTCGCAAAATTTCAGGAAGCTCCCGTCATGAAAGATGTATTAAGGCTTTAAGCCAATTTTTATGAAACCTATTTAACTTAGATTCTAGAGTAAAGTGCCACATAGATTCAAGGCAATATCTTGTTTTATCTTACAATATAGCTATATTTCATCAAATACACGCGAAAACGACTAGGCGGTTTCCGATCTTGTATCCTGGATGGCAACAAGGATATCTTCGATGGCAACAGCTGGTGCACCAGTCTGGGTGAACGTCGACTCTATATTTGAAATATAGAGTCTGGAGCTAATGTAGCCAAAACCATTTCTATTCAGCGAAGAGCTTCCCCAAAATGACGTCACGGATTTTTTAAAATACATCGATGATTGACAGGTGTCCCCACGTGTTATTTGTTGTGCTTCGCCGACTCATCAACCCACAGAAGGCCTGTGTCGCGACATTAAAACTTACAGAAGATAATATTTGTCGTGTGTGCGACTATTCTTTTTTCGGGAGATGAACTCGCTGCATCAACGGGAAAGCTGCATCCGAGAGCAAAAAATTAGGTCGTCATCAAAAATGATGCTTTAGAACTATTTAAAAGCATAAAATTAAGTCATTTCCTCGGTGTTTGACTTTCAGATGACTTTTTTTACGGCAAATAATTTGTCGATTTGCAAACCATGTTACAATAAAGTAAATCAAATACACGGACATGAGTAAAGTTCTATTTATATTTATGGGAGGCCAAGTTGGTACCATACGCAGGCCTATCTATCAGGTCCAGCACATCCTTCAAATTAATCGGAATCGTACCGAATATATAATTTCGAAGCAATTTTTTCTGTCTCTGTTGAATTTGCAAGCCTCGAAATTCCGCTGTGTTACTATATTTAGAGCATTCGGCAAACCTCGTCGCGGTCACAGGTCGAGGAGTTCAGCCGCAGAGGTCACAGGTCGAGGAGTTCAGAATGATATTTAGAGGTGACATTATGGGAGTCTCCGCCCATTAACACTTGTTTATCAACCCATACGGTTTCATTGGACGGAAAATAATTTACGCAATCAATCAGATTACGGAATCCCGAGGACTTGGAAATGAGATAGCGATGTTATCCGTCAGACCTAATATTCAATGTTGTAATGAATATTTAGGTATGAGTTTACTCAGACTGCTGGTGCACGTGCGTTTCGACAACTGGCTTGTTTTCAAAACAAAACGTCTAAATAACCAACTAAAAGTCGTAAAATATTATACTCGTGTGCTACGAATGTAAAATAATCAATAATTAGTTCAATAAAGTTGACAAAATGTGGAGACAGGGCCCAAAAAGCTCAAAATAACCACCCAAAAATGTTTGGAAATCGAAAAAGGAACGAAGTTTACACATTGTTTACAGCGCGCACGAATACGGACTATTTTGACAATTTCTATTTTAGCGAAGTAGGGAATTCCCCGTAATTCAGTACGGTCTTGATCAAAAGCTACTGAACGCATTTTTATTCGATAAAATACAGAAGGGAAAATCTAATTAATTTTATCTTATGTTAAGGATATAAAACAGAATACTTACGAAAAGTCCGTGATTTATTGCATTTCCTCTAAATGGGTTATTTTAGTGCGAGTCAGAACTCGATTGTCGAAAAGTTCAAAATTCACCAAAACTCTGAATGGACAATCATCTCCGGCAATGCATCTCGCCAACACTATCACTGTCCAAGGAGATTGCACCATAAAATAATACAATTATCCTGTTAAAAGTGACAATTATGTCGAACATATGAAACGGATTCCAGCCAAAGTGAATTTGAATAGTGACGTGAATTTCTCAGAATTTGACTTATCACAACGTCGCGTGCTGAGAATTGTGTACGTTGTGTGTTGCGCGTAATAAAATAGTTCCTGTTTTAAATTGAGTTTTATTGCATTTTTATGGGACGAATTGTAAGATAAATTGGTTATCATCACCCTGTGTGTTTCCGAGATCCGTATTCAAGTCTCGCTGCCTTCTCTGGGCTGTCTATCGACTCGTCCTACGGACTCGTCGATAGACTGCCCAGAGAAGGCAGCTCGACTTGAATACGGATCTCAGAAACACACATGGTGGTGATAACCTATATTGATATAGAATTTTTTGTCCATTTATTATAGTACATGTACTTGTGCCAGTCTAGCTGGATGCAAGTAATGTTTTTGTTTGTCCTAATCTTTGTCCTTTTGCACTTCCGGTGACCTTAAAATGGATGTATAATTGTAAAGAACGTGCATTTGTTAATATGACATTTTTACAACAAATTTGTTTTTATTGGCATTTTTCAGGTTTTTTTTAAACAAAACATTGCATATCAGACCAGTTTTATTGGTTAGTTAGCTTCATGGAAACAAGTGTTGACATAATGACATCACAGCAGACATCACGGCATACATCACGATGTCAAAACAACCTTTGGCACAAAAAAACATCAGACAAGACAAGGTCTATCTCCAGAGAGCTGAGTCCTGTCTTACTCGTCCTGGCTATACCAAAACATATATGTCGATCAACAGCTTCATGTTTTTACAATACAAACATATACATCCTTAAAGGGAATCCGTGGGGGAAAAAGACTGCACATTAACTTATAAAAGCCCCATGGATGCAAATTTTAATCGCAAAATGAGTTAAGGTCAGGTCTGAAAATTGTTTGTGCAATCCCCAAATATTTTCCACAAAATGTGACTTTCCACAAATTTATGAAAATGTTGTGATTATTTCTGAAAATTACTAAGAATGTTATGATTTTCCCCATAAATTACCAATAATGTCATGATTATTTCCCACACATCTCAATATGTGCAGACAATTATTTCACTGAAGACTACTACTAGTAGTATTATTGGAACATGGATTTTTAAAATGCCATAGTAATTCACTAGAAAACAAGCTTTCTCATTCGGAAAGCATTCAACACTTTTATAATGCTAATTTCCGAGATAGGTTGCCTGGTGTCTGCCCCAGACCGTTGACATTCTTGAAGACAGGAGAGCAATAGCTCAGGTCATGTGCACGTTGACAAATTGTTGAAGCCAATAAAAGCATTTCTATTAAATTAGACAATTCAATTCAATTCAATTCTAATGGAGGTTTCCACTTTCCACACATAATAAGTAGTGGGAGGAGCTTATGGTTGATAGGAGACAAGACATCTGCAGAAATAGTTTAATTTGTTTTACAGAGCCTGCCTACATGCTAATACACCCAAGAACATGCATTTTTTTCGTCTTTAATTGTGAAAAATATGATGATTGTCTCACAAAATGAAAATCAGTGTTATAAGTCAAAATTACAAAGCATTATGATTTGCCAACAAATAAGTTGTTTGAATATAGGCAATTTAACATTGCAGGTAGAGTAATGCTCTAATTAACCGACCTCTTAACCACATCAGAATTATGGGTAACTTTTCAGGAAAGCCGAGAGCTTTCCGATGAATGGCAACAAGCCATATTTCCGACTAAATCCTGAAAAGTTACCCATAATTGTGCTGTGGTTAAGAGGTCGATTAATTAGAGCATTACTGTATGTGAAGATATCAATATTAGTGTGAACAAAGATTTTCTAATGCAGCAAGCGACCAGCTCACGGCAGTCGCAGATTGGTAGAAAATATCTGCTATTAATTATTTGACTGACAGCTGTGGAAAATCCCATTACTCTTCATCTGGTTAGATATGAGTATATGGATTAATTACAGCAAAATGATACAGTACGATATAGTGTGCGATGCATGAGGTTTTGGATGAAGTGGGGATTGTGTGAATATTCCGTGCATGATAATACAATACATGGTGCAATTATATTTTGTTATATTTTAAATTAACAATTAGTGGTGCAAGCATAATATGTCTTTGAGGGTTTTGTTTTGTGACGGCTGGTAAACATGGCACCAGTAGACAATGGGAAGAAAATCAAGAGCTATCGTCGCTCTGAAATGTAAATGGTAGGCCTACTACATAATTTTGATGATTAAAACAAAGTGAAAGCAATGTGCGAAGTTTTTAAATAATTTCATGCTAAAATAACGCAATATACCATTTCCGGACAGTCATGCTTCATTCTGTTTCTCTGATTCAAGAATTTCAATGAATACCGATGGCACAGTATTATCTATGGGTCAGATTTTTGTGATCAAAGTTGTATTTTTAATCACTTCAATGCAACTATGTGGGACATATTATTAGGTGTATTTTGGAGGCAATCCGCCATGTGGCTTTAGAATTTGGATTCTGTTCTGCCCATATGTCAATTTGGCACCGTGTGGGTATATCAGCAACCAAATGTTCACTCTCGTTGGCAATACAAAACAAACTTGCGATGGGCACAAGTATAGGCAACTGTGATTAGCTCATTTTAGTTTGATATAGTTTTGATGATTTAGAGAGACAGCCATTATTATTTTGTTAATTATCAAATAAAAATATGACAATCTTTGGTGTGTATTTGTAGGTCTAGTTTTTGTATAACAATTAGTTTTCATAATTTTTTTTTCAATGGAACAAAGTAAAAAGTAGATTTTGTATATTGTAATGTTGTTGTTGTAACTGTGGACGGGGACTTGAACCCTGAATATATCGTTAAAAAAATAATTTTATCAAACAAATGCACATCTGATACTGGGACAGGCTCAAACATAGCATGGTAGATATAATTCAAGATGCATGTTTTATAAGGGGTATGTATAACAGTTATACCATATACCCTGATCAAATTTAATAGAAGTTGAAATTTTGAAAATTCTATCTATTTCCTACAATGAATATTAAAGAGAAACAAGAGGCTGATCATGATCGTTGGATGCTTAACCCATACCTTCGACCGTATACCGACAACAGCTATCGAAACCATCTGGCAAGGGGACTATTCCTCCACCAAGGACCATATTTTGGCATTGTCAACTCCAAGCCATGCAATCTTTATGTAATAGAAAATTGGCTAAATTTGAAATATATTCAAGGTGTTGACAGATACACTGGTGCTCTCAGCAAGCCTTGAAATAGGGTGTCTGTCATTTGCAGAATGAGGTCCCCAGAGGGTGAATTTAGTGATGCTAGCCCACTATGCGGGGTAGCATCACTAAATTCACCCTCTGGGGACCTCATTCTGCAAATGACAGACACCCTATTTCAAGGCTTGGCTATAAGGCTACCCGAATAACATAGCATTGTTTGCAAACATTTCTTTCTTCCTATACAACTGCATAAATAATGAAAAAGAATGTGAAAGCAAAAAAGAGACCCTGCCATCAACTAATCTTCACCAGTCTGACCTTTTTGAGATATGTGACAAAACAACATCTTTAAACAACCAAATGGGGGCAATGTTAGTGTGGCTTCTGGTGTCTCCCACCAGCCTTTCTCAGCAGCAAAAAGCCCAAAAGATACACAAAACCATACCTGCAACATGTGTTTCTGGCCATCATTTTATGACACCAGTTATTGTAATTAAGATATCTGTTAATTATAATACAATATTAATTGGATTATTAATAGCATGTGTCTATGGGATAGATGGAAAGTGTTGATGTTTTCTAAACCGATCAACTGATCGATTCCAAAAACTCAACAGGTGAGGGGTGTGTCATCATAAACCTTCAAATAAAATATGAACACTATTTGATAAAAAATATTCCAGTTATTCAGTTGGATAGAATGTGTCTAAGCCCCCAAATGGATGGATGGACAGCCTAACGACGGATGGTTGATCCGGACATCGGCATTATGTGGTATGAAAATCCCTACAAACCAATGCAAGGGATTCATACAACTACTCATCAGCAACTATCCAATTACTAAATTAAATGGATTAATGCTGCATAGATTCAATCCTTTCACTGATCACAATCCCTGATTTGAAGCTCAGTCAAACACATTCGTTGTCGTCAAGGAAGCAAATAATAAACCTAATCTGTGAGGTCAAGGTTATTCCTCTGTGGTTGTTTCCCTTGCTTTGGATTAGATTTCTCATTTTGTTCACGTTCTATCTTTTTTATCTGCTCATTTGGATGCCCTGCAGTCAGAAGGTATTGAAACATTTCGAGATTGTGTCGGTCTTTATCAGAAATATTACAATTCTCTGCCGCTTCTGGTTTATTTGGTTTATTTTCTTGATCAATCCACTCTGTTTGCTTTCGTAATTGGTCCTCAGTCTGATTTGGCATTTCTGTACCCCAGTTTTCCTCTAATGGTTGATGTAACCTCCTTGGATGCGAACCCTGGAAGAACAGAACGCCATAGAGGAAAACTGGAACACAAGAGTGGTCCTCATTTACTAAGTACATGCACAAGATATCTAGAAAGTTTCAAGGTATCTTGTGCATGTACATCTAGTAGAAACATCATATCTATTAACACTTTCTGTACCTTGATCTTTCAAAATGGCCTGAGTTAATTTATACTTTGACTAAAATTTATTATACTACTGATGAGTAGGCCTGAATGTTAGCCATTCAGCAGACGATCTTGCATACATGTCTGTCCAAAATAGGTAATGTTGACACAGCAGGCGCTCCTGAATATTATGACGTTACTGATTATTTTGGCATTATATCAGGTGTAAAATAATGAGGTCAGCAAGTTTCCAATTACAGTGTCAGATTATATACCGGGTATTTAATTTGTTAGAATTTAAAGATACGGATGGCCTTTGCAATGGGTATTGCTGTTAAAATAGTCACATCCATTAAAACTGCCATAAACATAAAGATTATTAAAATGTAGACAGATCGTATTTTAATACCAATAATAAATATTGCATAAATAGCATGTTATTATCAAGATCGCACGAATTGTTAGTAAACAAAAGCCATATTATGATACAGTTCATTACGCAAATAGTGCATGATAAGCAAAACACTCAACACCGGGGAGACCGCGCTATAAATAAACTTTGGTTAAAATCCCATGTTTTTTACAACATACTAGTATAGCGCTCGCTAATCCTCACCACTCAAGATTTTGGTGTTGAATGGGTCACCGTAAATCACTGTCCCCACCAAAAAATTGCCACATTGTTGAGTCTTTTGCTTATCGCACAATCTTTATGTACATTATATAAACAAATCCTCGGCTCACACAAAGTGTGTTTTGTGGATAATATCGCATTCATACTACATTATAGCAGTATATTCTTGGGGAAATTATCATAATTTGTTAACTTTTATTTCTAAATTATAACATACAACCAAGGCCATCTGTGTCTTTAACCCTTTCATGATGAGAGCTGCACTGGTGCAACATTAAATACCCTGTGCCAATGCATTCTCTTATATATGCGAGTCGACTATAGGTCACCTCGCATATGTAAAGAGAAGGCATTGGCCTAACAATTTTTAATGATTTTTTATTAAATTTTCTTACATTCTTTAACAATTTTTATAATTTTTTCTTATATTCTTCAACAATTTATCATTTTTTATAATTTTTTCATACATTCCTTAAAAAAAATTCATTTTTTTTCTTACTTCTTTATAAATTTTTATCATTTTTTCTTACTTTCTTTTACAATTTATATTATTTTTTATATTTTTTTCTTACATCCTATAACAATTTTATGATTTTTATGATTTTATTTCTTACATTCTTTATAAATTTTTATAATTTTTTTTTACATTCTTTAACAATTTTTATCATTATTTCTTACATTCTTTAACAATTTATATCATTTCTATATTTTTTTCTTACATTCTATAACAATTTTTATCGTTTTTTCTTATATTCTTTAACAATTTTATAATTTTTTTCAATTTTTTCTTACATTCGTTATCAATTTTTAACATTTTTTCTTACATTCTTTTTTCTTACAATTTTTTATCATTTTTTTTCTTATATTTGTTAACAATTATAAAAAAATAATATAAAATTTCATATATTATTCATATATAGGCATAGTCTGGTTATTTTCAAGTGGAATAAAACTTGCCAAATTTTATTGTCAGGTGACTCACTACTGTTTTCATGTATAATGTTCAAGTTTTCACAACTGTGAGCCATCTTCAATTCAACTGAGAGTTAAAGTCCATAGATGCAGCATAAAAGTCCAACAATGTATCACTCCTCTGCGACACGACTTTTCTCCCATTTTTTTATATAACTTTCTTTTTATCCCAATAAAAATATTTGAAGAAAAAAAACCAGACATCAATTCCAATCGCGATAAACAAAATGACACTCACTCCGACAAGGTGAGCCACTATAATCCATGAATATAAGAATGACGATTTGTGATGCCATCTGGATATACAATTTGTGAGAATATGTGTAACACTTTGAGCAAGAGTACTCTCTATTCCCACCAAATGTCCAGAGAGGGTTTCACATCACTTTAACCTGGGCAATGCCAGGTAACCCTGCTAGTTCTCTTAAATATGCGAGGCTCCCTATGGGAAACTCGCACATATAAGAGAATCAACTGGCACAGAATATTTAATGATGCACCAGCGTTAAGTGTCTAAATTAAAAATTGTAAATATTAAACTCTTATTTTTTCACAGAATGAAATTCAGATCTGTATTATTCTTATTTGGCATCAAGTCTGAGTTTAGTCTGCCTGTCATTTGCAGAATAGGTCCCAGGGGGTGAATTTAGTGATGCTATCCCCCATTGCGGGTTAGCATTACTAAATTCACCCTCTGGGGACCTCATTCTGCATGGCCTCATCTGCAATGGGAGACATAGACTCAGATTGAGCTCCCAAATGGTGAATATTGTGATGTACACCCATTGGGAACCACGATTATGCAATGTATCGTCTGCCAATTTGGGAATATAGAGAAACTATACTAAAAAAGAAATAGAATATATGTGAAGAAGTTTATATAGAAATTTGATAATAAAGAAACTTTCTAGAGAAGATGAGGCCTAAGCAGAACTAGAGGTGTGACTGTCCCAATGGGACTAAGGATACCCCCCGTTTTGAAAATACTATGATGTTTCACATATCAGTAAACATATAGTTAAAATAATAAAATAACAGTTCCCATTGCAGGTGCACAACCCTAACCCTAATCTTAAAGTTCTAAGTCGAAAAAGGGGAATAACTCCACACAAAAAAAGTCGGACAGACATCATAATCGCAGGTGTACAGGTTCCAATATCAGTGCCAAGATTAAAAAACATTGACCTAAAAATGTAGGAATAAAAGCTCGGACAAAATTATGCATGTTGCAAAAATATTTCTAAGTAAAAAAAGGGGGGATAACTCCATCAAAAAATGTCGGATAGACGTCATAATCGCAGGTGCACAGGTTCCCATGGTACTAAATATCTGTGCCAAGTTTTTAAAAAATTGACCCAAAAATGTAGCAATAAAAGCTCGGACAAAATTATACATGTTGAAAAACTTTCTAAGTCGAAAAATGGGGCATAACTCCACCAAAAAAAGTCCGACAGACGTCATAATCGCAGGTGCACAGGTTCCCATGGTGGTTGATGTCTGTGCCAAAAAAACGACTGAGAGACTCCGGACAAATTTGTGTCCACGGACGACGGACGGACGACGGACGGACATACAGACAAGCTGATTCCAGTATACCCCCCCTAACTTCGTTGCGGGGGGTATAATAAGGTACCCAGAGGGTGAATTTAGTGATGTTAGCCCGCTATTAATCAATTCTGATAACTGAAGCGGAATTTCAAAATGTTGCGAATGGATTGAATTTTGAAATCCCAGATGGCCATTGGCAACAATGTTTATTCGCGAATTCAGCTCAAAATGACTAGTTCCCATCTAAATGTAATTGTCATAATTATCAGACCAAGTAGTCGGTGTAATGGAATTACATTGTTTAACCCTTTCTCCCGAATGAAGCCTCGCATGCATAAGAGTGCATTGGTCAAGGTAAATATTGTTAGGCCAAAGTATTCTCTTATATATGCGATGCTCCCTATGGGAGATTCACATATATGAGAGAATGCATTGACACAGGGTTTTCGCAAAATTTCAGGAAGCTTCAGTCATGGAAGGGCTAATACTGAAAACCAAGATATCTGGCAGCAACCATGTTTTTTTGGCCGATCACCCAAAAACATATCGTTCCCATATACATGTCAATATCAACCTACATGGCAAATTTCATGATGATCAGACCAACAGTATGACCTGTAGCCCGTGCTAATGGATATTTATTGTTTAATACTGAAAACCAATATGGCCAATAGCAGTCATGTTTTTTGGCCGATTCACCCCAAAGCATACCGTTCCCATCTGCATGTCAATGTATATGGCGAATTTCATGATGATCAGACAAACAGTATGGCTTGTAGCCCATGCTAATGGATTGAATTTTTAAATCCAAGATGGCCACCGATGGCCATGTTTTTTTGCCGAATAAACCCAAAATGATTCATTTCCATCTGCATGTCAATGTCAACAGCCATGACAAATTTCATAATGATCCATCCAAAGGTATAACCTGTAGCCCATGCTAATGGAAATTGTTGATGGAAGTACACACTTTGTCAAGTTGAGATAAAAATGTAAGATGTCCTCACATTTAATGTGGTAGTGGTCAGACCAGCAAGGAGGCGAGGGGAAACAACTCTACCTTGCAGGTCTGCCTGAAAAGTGGAAAGGGACAAGCAGGGAGTTTAACTAGAACATAAATGCAAGCCGGCAAATATAGTGTGTGTCATTTGCAGAATGAGGTCCCCAGAGGGTTAATTAGTGATGCTATCTCCCATCACCAATTTCACCCTCTGAAGACCTCATTCCGATTAGGTCTCATCTTCTGTGAAGTGTCTCTAGTCTCAAATAACATTGTTTTAGTTACTTTTTCCTTTCTGGGAAGTTTCTATATCCCCTAATTTGCAGAAGATAAAATGCATAATCGAGGTGACTAATGGGTGAACATCACCAACTTCAACTGGGGAAATTCAATCTGATCCTAGGTCTCCCTAGGCCTAAGCAGAATGAGGTTCTCAGAGGGTGGATTTGGTGATGCTAGCCTGCTGTGTGGGATATCATCATTAAAATCACCCTCTGGGGACCTCAATCAGTAATGACAGACACATTACCGGTAATTGCAGGCTTGGATAAATGAAGGCCTTACCTCTTTCGTTATCAAATCGGAGGAGGCTTCCTCTTTGGCACGCCTTATTTCTTCCTCAGTCATGACATACCCAGAGGGTATCGCATACCATGTCGGCCTGGGGGCAGAGCATACACGACAGCCGGGCCAAGTGGGCTTATTCACTAAGGTACAGACCGGACAACTCCAACCATCCTGCAAAACATCCAAAAATTGACATATATCACAAGAAAACTCTATTTATACATTTAAAAAGCCATTACATATTTCCTTATATCACACTAGTGATGAATAGCCGCATACTTCCGGGATACTTGGCATCGCGACAACCAAATTACAGCGCAGATTAATAATATTTTGAAAAGCCATGCTTGACACCAATACCAGACATTGCAAAATGATTGCTTTGTTTATTAAGTTCAATTAGTGTCCAACTTCGTTGCACTAACGAAAATATGTACAAAAACAAAGAGGCAAATTGGGGGACTATATTTTTGGTCGCAAGACAGAGTGCACAATACTGGCATAAACGATTGTGAAGCGTCTCAGCCAAAGCCATGTATGTATGCATTTTACACACATTTTTAAGCTTCTTTTAAAGATTTTGATTTGTTAAAAAGGCATCAAGCTCTTGTTTTTTTCAGGTGTTATACAAGATCTTCAACTCGTTATGTTGGGATATAAGATTTTATGAAATTGTGAATCAAATTTATAAAACTTGTTTCATAAAATCTTATATCCCAACATAACTCGTTGGAGATCATCTATATATCACATCCAAGACTTGAAATAGGGTGTCTGTCATTTGCAGAATGAGGTCCCCAGAGGGTGAATTTAGTGATGCTACCCCGCATAGCGGGCTAGCATCACCAAATTCACCCCCTGGGGACCTCATTCTGCAAATGACAGACACCCTATTTCATGGCTTGGTCACATCCAAAGACTTTTTCATTCTGATACCTTCTTAACCCTTTATTTACTAAATAAGTTTTTATCTGTCTGTCGTCTGCTCATTTTCCTTGAACCGCTCCAAATGAATAATAGACCATTTCAAAATATACTTTTATAACTGGGTGGGAAAATCCATTTGGTAAGGACAATTTTTTTTAAGGCCACAATGAGTAAATTACTAGCTTCTCAACAAATTTTTTTTTTAACTTGGATTGGCAGGTAAATTTGATTTTTCAACAGGTTTTCATATGCCCATTATGAAAAAAATGCGTATTATGTTATTGGTCCGTATTGGGTTTACTAGCACAAAATACAGGTCAAGTTAAAATTGGGTTTCGCCCACCAATTTTTGTCAGAGATACGGCCCTTTTTGTTAGAATTTGCACTTAATTTTCATTTTCAGATGATAACTTTAGTAAGTCTGAATTGAAGGGAATGAAATTTGGTATGTGAGTTTACTAGCCTAAAATACAGGTCAAGTTCGAATTTGGATTCCCCTGCCAATTTTCACCGGAGTTATGGGCCATTGTTGAAATTACCACAGGCGTATTTTGCCACACCCTAGAGATGCTCTTGTTCTTTTCTAGCTACACATACTCATGAAGCAGTATCCTCTTTTATATCATGTTGTGTGCTTTGAAACTTGAAGCGATTTTTTTTATTTCTTACCCATGTACATATTTTATTTTTTTATCATCCATATGTATAATAAATATTTAAACCTTTTTAACTCTTTTAAAACCAAGGCTGATGAGACTTTATCTATTCTCAGAGTGAACTGCTTATTTGCCATGGAAATACCCAAGCCTTGAAATAGGGTGTCAGTCATTTGCAGAATGAGGTCCCCAGAGGGTGAATTTAGTGATGCTACACCGCATAGCGGGCAATCATCACCAAATTCACCCTCTGGGAACCTCATTCTGCTGAGGTGTAAGCAGAATGAGGTTACAGAGGGTGTATTTGGTGATGCTAGCCCGCTATGCGGGGTAGCATCACTAAATTCACCCTCTGGGGACCTCATTCTGCAAATGACAGACACACTATTTCAAGGCTTGGAAATACCCTTATACTATTTCAGATTTCACAGTTGTCCGAGTTAGCACCTAACATGCATGCTACATCCAAGCTTTCCCCCCAATATAGCTGTATTAATAATCCACTTAACACACTGAACTTTTATTGACAGGGCTGATCATATTGATCTCAAATAGACCAGTAATAAAGCCATGGATCAAGATTTCAGAACACAGAGATCAGTAAAAGTAAGAAAGGTATAATTATTTTAAGGTCTCATATTAAGTTATCTCGTAATTTTGAATTTAGCCCTGTAGATATTAAATTTACATAATTCCATAGTTTGCCCCAACCAAAAACTAGGGAGTAAAACAGGGAATGCCATTTTAACCCTTTCTTCATTAAAAAAACTCACTGACTACTAGTTCCTTAACCCTTTGATGACTGAAGCTTCCTGAAGTTTTGCGAAAACCCTGTGCCAATGTATTCTCTTATATATGCAAGTTAGGGCCCTGCGATGCATCGAATCGAAATTCAATTTTCAATTCATCCCTCTGAATCGAATCGAATCGTTTTCGATTTTGAGTACCAGTTTCGATCCGATTAACTCAAAGAATCTTCAGTACAATGCGCGTTTCTAGTAGCGGGCATAGATCGATAGTTTTACCGATAATCCGAAGCATTTAGCACATCAAATTCTCAAAAAATTGTATGTTGCCCTATCAAAATGCATGGACCATCATACTGGCAACATTCGGTGTCGGGCACATCATCATTGAATAGCGATAACGCAACGCGGAATCCGCTAAAATGGTCGGAAGCTGAAAATTAATTATAAATGGATCCGTTTTTCATTTGCGGTGTGCTAGTAAATACGCGACATGACGGAAAAATAGACATGTGTATGCTTCATTCCATCTTCTTTCTATACACGCAAGTACATGCATGTACATTTAAAAGCTTCATAATATGCAGCGCACATGGGGGAATATAGACCGTAATTTAGTCCGTAAATTACCCAGCGGTTCTACATTTATAAGCAGTCCACATTTTAGATCAGCTTAGGTGTGACGTCAGTTCTATTTACATCTGCTAGTGGGAAACCTGGGGAATAACCTTCACTATATAGCATATAGCCATTTATGTGACATTAGTAAATGACATTCCACAATCCATGCATGCATTGGAAGATGGATGTCGATCGACTTCTGATGAGTTGTGACTTTTGTTAATAACTAAACATGTTCTTAGTATATAATTCATTTTATTCTACTAATATCACGGTGGGCCGTGGGTAACTGGACGAGTAAGACAAACACTGCAACATGACAGCCTCCCACGTGCATTTTATCAATATACCAAATGTATCATTGCCACTACAATGTTCTGATAATGATATTTTTAAAAATATAATATATATTTCCTTAAAGAAAGCCTGAACACTGAACTATATGGATAGATGTCCTGCGTTTGTAAACCATAGCAGAAAAGGGTTAACTTTTTGGTCGGTCGCCTACGGTAACTAATGGTCAGTGGCTTGCCTCGGTATCAGTCACGCATGCGCAGTCCCAATATAATTCACTGTACAGATTGAATTAGCCAGTTTATTTTCAACTCAATCAGAAGATTGGCGAGTCGCGGGGTTGGGAATGGCACCGCCATGGGAGGGCCCTATGATAGTTCAGTGTTCAGGCTTTCTTTAAGGAAATATATATTATATTTTCAAAAATATCATATTTCCGCCAAAGGAAGCCCTCACACTGAACTATATGGATTAGAATGCAAGCCCAGGAGGAGGCACGAGCAATAAAGTTAATAGCCAAATTTTGAGTAAAGGTACTCTTCTAAAACAGATTGTACCATATATGAACACTTTAATGAATCTGTTAGGATTATTTACGTGAAATAACTCATATAGTTAGAGTGCTATATTGCTCAAATGTGTACCGCCCCCCTTGTTTTGAAACAAACATCCCATGAGGTGCCATCCAATGCATAGTTGCGAGCGAACCGAGCAAGTATAACGTTAGAAGAAACTCTTCGTTCCTCTCTGTGTCGTCTTCTTCAGCTGTCTGTTCTAAGGTCCCACCCGTCAAGGTCCCATGATGCAGGATCATGAAGGAAGGAGACTAACTCACTCTCCGCCTTAGCGACAGAACGACCTGCAGACGGAGGCCCACTCCATCGATGGCGAGACAACCTAAGTTAACTAACTGCTATTCGCCAAAGAAAAAGCCAGAGAACCTGATGCCAAATTTGTGGCACAGGGATTGAGTTGAGAACCCATTAGGCCAAACAGGTTGTACAACGATAATGGAGTCAAGCCATCTGAACAGAGGGAGCCCTCTCTGAGGTACCTATGCATCACAGGATATCCAACAGAAATCCTGTGATACAAATCTTACGAGTATATAAACAGTCCTTCCCATGAGGAAAACACACCGAGAGCATTTATTTGCTCCCGTAATGCAGAAGACGGGTGTAATATGGCACCCATACGATACCATAATTGTACATGTAAGTTTGGTTTTTGCTCAAACCAAAAGTCATTGTGGAATAGACCTATGTCTAGTTACACTTTAATATGCCATAGTTGCACTGAGATGGTAAAGCATCTAAATAAACCTTAAAATAGTTCAATATTGAACCAACAATTACAGGACGGGTGCGAATTTTAGCACACGTGAATTGAAAATTACGACTGCATACGGGTTCGAGAGCAATCACTCCCGTCTCCTGGGAAGGACTGATATAAATATATAAAAATGATATAAAAATTATATATCAAGGTGATCTATAAGTCACAATGAGATCATTGCAGAAGGCCCTTTGGCTCTTTGACAACTGAAATCAGTTCAAATGATGTACAATGTAATCAGATGATAACCACGGGTAAATTGTCACCATGTGGAATATTCAGTTCGGAGCCTCTGCCCAGAACATCATGTCACTTTCCCCCCCAAACATGCAGCAGAACGACCTAGGTGTGTGATATGTTAGTGTGAGTCATGCAGCAAACTAGGGGAAGACCCCATCCAAAAAGGCTCGCTGATTAAGGAAACAAATGAAAAATTTTATCCTCCTAGTGAAGGATACACATCCCTTTATAATGTTGTTACTTATTGAATTTTAAGAGCCATGATGGAGAGGAGCTCCCCCGACCTAAGTGGTCCTGTTGAAGGCATGTTTAAGGAAAATAGGACAAATCCAGCATAGACCGAAGCGAGCAGAGTTGTCAGCATGATCTCAGGCCCTTATGATTGGGCGGCTGGTGCCATGTGGTTGGGATCCCCTCATATGGGTTGGTCCCTGCCTGCAAGGAAAGGTTTGATGGCTAGTCAAAGAGCTTCCTCGAAAGCTGAGCTGGACAGCGCAAACGTCTTTGCCTGTTTTTATTGTCGAATGTTGATAGGACAATTCCGGCATATACCGAAGCGCGCAGAGTTGGCAGCATGGTTTCAGGCCCGTATGATCGGGTGCCATGGGGTTGGGATCCACTCGGACTGGGTGGTCCCCTGCCTGCAAAGAAAGGTCTATAACGCTAGTCAATGAGCTTCCTAGAAAGCTGAGATGGACAGTGCAAACGTCTTTGCCCGCGTTATTGTCTATTGTCTATAGGCGTGCAGTGCCCTGTTAATTTTATTACCATGTGCCAGATAATCAAATTGATATTGGTAATAGTAGTATGAAGAGCCATGAGATGTACTCTGTCGGCCAGGCCATTGGCAGGGTCGTTGTGGCACGTGACAAGAGAAATGCTTTCCATGTAAATGTGCTTCATTCATGTGTGAAGTCTATTGACCAGTGTGTCAGTCGCGGGTCGTGTCACTTACCTATGAAATGTATATCACAGGTAAGATAGATCGTGTTCTCGATGCATTTTGAAGACGGTGGTACGAGTGCGCAGAGCGAGCCAGGCGAGCTTGAGAGTACATAGTTCAGTAGGAAGAAGCATATAGATGAGATAATCCGTGGATAGGAAATCACGATCCGCAGCTTCTGCCTTACCGATGCCAGACTGTGACGACCGAAAAGACCCACAGTCTGACGTATTGTGCGCAGACGGGTCGTCATCGAAAGCCTCAGACGCCTTGGGGTGTAAGGATAGCATGTCGCTCTCTGCCCTAGCGTCGGAACGACCTGCAATAATGGACGACAAAACACTAGAGGGAGGCCCATTCCGGCGATGGCTCAATCGAGGAGTAAATACCTCCCATGGAATTTTAAGGCTGATAAACTGAGTTCCAATTTTGGAGTCCAGTGTCGAAATGAAGAATCCCATAGCCATTAGCCAAAACTGGTTTCTTCTGATAACCGGAAGGAGGTGGAGCCATCGGACCGGGGTGAGCCCCCCCCCCCAAATGCAGGTGGTCCCGACCAAGCTGAATGTCCTGTCCAAGCAGAACGATGGGTAGAGGCCATTGCACCAGAAACCCCAAGACGGCTGAGAGGCAGGCAAGGCCGTGTCTTTATATAGATCGTGACCAAGGGGACCGGGCTTGCTACCTCATGGATATGCCGAAGTCGCCGTAGGCCGCCCAGCCGGTGTCGTTACGTTCGCACGCGATTTTGGCAACTTCAGCACACAGAACCGCTTGCGCCGGTGTGGGACCAACTGTCCTGGGGGTCCCAAGTACCCCTGCATCGCCACCGGTCGCTTCCCCACTAATTGATTTAATGCCGCGGCATAATCGGGGGAGCGTGAACTGTTCCTGCCCGAGAAGAGATCCGACCGAGAAATACTACCTGGGAAGGATCCAGAGTTGGTGCAAATAAAGGCTCTATATCATACTAGTAGACTATCTCATCCGATTTTCATGTTTAGTTGTTGAATTATTCTTCTCTTAGAAAAATTTGTTGAAATAATGGAGAACCACTTTAATAATTACTATCCCCAGGGTCTCCAGAGTTTGAGCGCCCAAACCTGTAGCAGGTAGAAAAACATCCCTGGATCCTTCTCAGAAATTTACAAGCCCACCGGTTCAGACCGGCTTGCTGAACCGGCTGGTGTATAATCGCAGCTATCGTTCATTAGACCTACCGCCATACTTAAAAGTAATTAACCACCAATAACGTGGTGTCACCCAGTTAATATGGCGGTACTATACCGCGGTATCCTCCAACACCGCGGCACCGATACCGCTTGTTAACGCGAACAAGCATGCGCGAGTAAATACCTCCCCTAAAAGAGTTCCATGAAAATCACCGCGGTATTCCACAAAATTAATGCGGTGCCCGCTAAAAGACCACTGTATCATCACCCAATACCGTAACTTCACGCCATGACCGTCTCGATACCGCTACCGTTTATTACCGGCATCACCGCGGTCATGACCGGGGTATCACCCCGTTTCTCTGGTCAATCACTTTGAGAATAGCGGTATATACAAGGTAGCTATTAATCGACATACCTCTATGACATGGCTGAGATTTATTCGTAGCACTACGGTACTACTGTCATATGAAGTTATTGTTATGCATGTGACATTGATAAACCAAGATCTAATCAACTGTCAGTATTCTTGGGTAGATTGTAATCAACTTCAAGGTCAAACGTGATTAACACATCTGGATCATTTGTATTGAAACATAGTATTATGTGAAAGCACGTTGTTCATAACATGACGAGAGATAGCGTCAGTAGCGATGGAATTATTGTTAAATAAATTTCCACGCATTAAAACGTCAAAATAATTCCCACGAAATTATGATATTTCCGACGGAGAATCACGTGGCATTTTTGATATCTGACAAATTCAATCATACCTTATAGGTGCTATAATAATTCCATAGATGTATTTCTCACAATAATCTGTGCGCCTCGTAAGGCCTTGAAATGGTATCTGGTTTTGACATTGATAAACCAAGATGTTAATGTTATCAACTTTAAGTTCGAATGTGACCAACACATCTGGATCAGTGGTATAGAACCATAAAACAACAAAGTATTATGAGAAAGAATGTTGTTCATAACATTATGATAGATAGCGTCAGTAGCGATGGTAATTATTGCTAAATAAATGTCCACGCGTAAATAAATTCCCACGAAATTAGGAGACTTCCGTTAGAGAATCACGTGGCATTTTTTATATCTGACAAATTATATCATACCTTATAGGTTCTATAATAATTACATAGATGAATTGTTCACAGTAGTCTATGCGCCTCGTAAGGCCTTGAAATGGCGGCTGATTATGGCGAAATGTGCGCCTCGTATCGATTTTCATATTCGAAAATTTTGAAGTCAGCCGCCTATTCGAAAAACACGAACAATTATATGTTTGAAACGAAACGGTCCGTGAATTCGAAACGATAATTATAAAAACGAACGCGTAGGCGACCAGTAATTATTGTATCGATAAATTGAATTTGTCGCTATTGTTAAACGACAAATTCGGAAAAATACTCCCTTATGATCCGTTCGGTTGTAGCAGAAAAATAAACTGGCTAATTCAATCTGTACAGTGAATTATATTGGGACTGCGCATGCGTGACTGATACCGAGGCAAGCCACTGACCATTAGTTACCGTAGGCGACCGACCAAAAAGTTAACCCTTTTCTGCTATGGTTTACAAACGCAGGACATCTATCCATATAGTTCAGTGTGAGGGCTTCCTTTGGCGGAAATATGAGTGATAAACATTAATCGGTGATTGAAATTCATCGACACTTGCGCGAATAACAGATAAAAGTGACTGGAAGTGTAAAATCAAATAGCGCATCTGCGCATGAGTATTTGAAATCGAGGTTTTCTCTCACATACAAGACAAACGACTTCTTGGCGAGATGGTATTCACCGTTTGTGCACAAATCCGATAGCTCAAGTTTTCTAAATTATTCACATAGCATCTCCGATGACAAATTGCGTCTGCATTTCGTCAAGAACAGACGTCGGGGACATTCACATACGAGTCAGATAAGTTATGCGGACCCCGTTAAATTTTTTTACTTTGATTTGTCGCCCAATGTCTGTGCAAATGGTCTACTTTCGCTGAATCGAATCGAATTGAATCACGATTATGTATCCAAATTGAATCGAAAATCGAATCGAATTAATAAGGCCTGAATCGCAGGGCCCTAAATTGCAAGTCGCCCTGTTAGAGAATGCATTGGCCTAATAATATTTACTTTGATCATTTAAGCCAGTGCATTCTCTTATATATGTGAGGCTCCCTATGGGAGACTCACATATATAAGAGAATGCACTGGCACAGGATCTTTAATGCTGCTTCAGCGCAGCTCCCATCATGAAATGGTTAAGGAAATGTTCAGATAATAAGTTTGTTGATCACATTATCCGAATATTTCTCACATTAACCATATCTTGACAGGAGCTGCGTGGTGCAGCATTAAAGATCCTGTGTCAGTGAATTCTCTTATGTATGCGAGTCTCCCATTTGGAGCCTCGCATATATAAGAGAATGCACTGGTTTACAGGATCAAGGTAAATATTGATAGGCCAATGGATTCTCTTATATATGTGAGGCTCCCTATGGGAGACCTGCATATATAAGAGAATACATTGTCACAGGTTTTTCGCAAAATTTCAGGAAGCTCTAGTCATGGGAGAGTTAATAGGAATCCTTCTGCACTTATATCATTTGTTTGTCCTTCTGATGTCTACTTATATTTCCTGATCATCCCTCCAGATGAATAATAAACCATTTCAAAGTACACTATCATAACTGAATCGGAGAATCCATTCAGTGATCAATGGGTTAACATCTCGCTGGGGACACTTACTGCGTTCGATTGTGGCGTCTGTACAGGTCTGTTTATGGAATGATTTTGCAGCTCCATTGGGATGTCGCCAAACTCAATAGCACCCGAATGCGGTGTCCCTATTTCTGGGGACTTGGTTGAGTTAATACTGGATGGGTTGATGGGACTCTGGTTCATTGGAAGGTTGTGTATGCCCGGCTGTAGGGATCCAGCATTAGTAATTCCAATACCTGGTGAAGGCTGACTCTGGTAGAATATTGAAGACGGGTTCATGGTCATATAATCTGAAAGTAAAGATATTTGATTAAATTTAATGCAAATTCCAAAGGTTGAAGACATGGAGATTTTATTCCTGGATATCAATTTCGAACCACAGAGCGGGACAGTGTTTGTCCTTGCAATAGACTTAATATTTATTTTTTGTGTTTTCAACATCAAACATTTATAAATAATTAGTGGGACTCTGTGAAACAACACACATGTCCAGTATTGAAATGAGTGGCTGAAATCATTGGTTATTTCATTGGTAAAATTGCTGTGCTCCATGAGCAGCTTTTTCAATGGTCATTATTTAAAGGTACTTAATCCTATCAGACGGTCCCCATATCTTCAAGATACAACAACAACAACAACATTTCTTCAAATACGCTTTAGTTACCAGAAACGATTTATTCCAACAAAATAATGCTAACCGTGGTCAACTTTGGTATAAAATTTCCCAAAATTTCGCCGTATTACCATATGATTTTAGAGTTATCCATCTTCATCCGCAATTTGTCCGAGACCGTCAGTTTGGCCATGTGTTTCTGGGGCCACATATTATTGCACATCTCGAGAAATAACAAACTTCAAAAATCGATATCTGATCACTCTGAGCTTTGATGGGTGGGTTCCTCGACTCGAATCAAATATTTTTTACCCCGAAGCCAAAGAAATAGTAATTTAGGAGCGTCTGATGGATTGAATACCTTTAATTTATAAGCTTTTGAAACACCTATTCCAACATCTAAGATGCAAGATACACAGACTTAGTAAACTGCATTGTAACATAGATGTCACATATCTGGTTAAATATTTTATAGTTGTCTTCCCTAATTATTATCAAGTCTGTTCCTTAATTAAAGTTAATAAGATATTAAATTAAGTCATGAGTCTCTACTCCAGCTATGCCCGTAGTGATCATATTCCACTATTTTGAGAACTTTTTAAAGTTCTGACAGGGAACTTTATAACATCGAAAAGATAATAAAGATAATCTACATCTTAGTTAATACCTACTCTTTAATAAATGTATTTCACATTAGGTGACGGTACAGCTAGAGAATACATGATTTAGGTGACTTTTGTGAGCCAATTTTGCATTGAATAGCTTATGATCATATATTATTCCCTGAGATAAACAAACATGTTTATTACGAAATTGGCTCACAAAATTCACGCCAATCTCGAGCTGGTACCTTCACACACTGTGAAATACATTATTAAGCAAATGGTATTGACTATGAAATATATCACCTGTGTTATTCATAAACTTCCATTCAGATCTTGAAAACTTTCCCAGATTTTGAACTGGTGGAATATGATCTCTATGGGCGAAGTTTAGAGAAAAGATTTATGGCATGATCAAACAGCTGTGATGTATTTCCCGAGGTGGAAGAAATTGGTCTAGGCAAAAACTGATATTACCCAGGCAATTGATACAACAATATTGCTCATTGCAACAATATCAAATAAACAAAGGGTGTGCATCGGAAGATGGCGCTCGTCGAGGGTTTTTTTGCCCAAAAGAGTGGATCTATCGCAAAAGAATTATTGAAATCAACCGATAGCTCCGATCTAGAGGTGATCTTAAACAAGCCTGTAAATTTCAAAACAATTCTCGAATAAATGTGGGCTGCAGGGTGTGCTGATGGAATCACATTTAAAATCCAAGATGGCTGCTGGAAGCCATGTTTTTTTTAAATATATTTTGGGGGAAAATGGGAGGCTCCCATCTAGAGGTCACCTGAAAATCCATATGAAGTTTGGTGATGACTGTATGAGAAATGTGACCTGTAAGGTGTGCTAAAGGATTTAGTCATACAAGTAAAATCCAAGATGGCCGCTGGCAGCCATGTTTTTAACAGAATTCAGAAAAAATGATAAGCACCCATCTGGAGGTTACTCCCAGGATCCATATGGAGTTTGGTGATGATCGGATGAGGGATATGCTCTGTAGGGTGTGCTAAAGGATTCAGTGATGTAAAGAATAAAATCCATGTTTTTCATTGAAAATCATTCAAATTTGATAGCTCCCATCTGGAGGTGATCCTAGACTCATATACTTAGTATCGTTGAAATCAGTTAAAGTTTTTTGAGTTATCGCACTAACGGTCACGAAGGATCAAAATCGCTAAAAATAGACAAACTAAGACCCACAACTCTCATATGAAAGATTGGACAAACCTGGTTTTCGAACTTGTTCAAGTTATTGTTGCAACAGACCCATATACCAAATATGAATGAAAACGGTCAAAGTGTGTTTGAGTTATCATGCTAACAGTCACGAATGATCATAATTGTTTGAGTTATCAAACCATCCAGTCACTGGATGCCCGCCTGCCCACCTACTGACCTCGCCAAACCATAAATCAAGTTTTTGAAAAAACCGGACTAAAAATAACTAGCAAAGAAATTACAGAAAGACTTGTTAGGCCAATGCATTCTCTTATATATGCGAGGCGACCTATGGTCGACTCGCATATATAAGAGAATGCATTGGCACAGGGCATGCTAAGCTGTCTAAAGAAATCTAATTCACTCAAATTACTATCATCTAAACATTGTTTCCAGGCCACTAATCAACATATATGTACAATTCCCCAACCATCTCCCAAGCGGTGTCATTATAGTTAATTCCTCAGTGCCACGAATGCTATTGTAGGTTAATATATGTAAAAGAAGAATGAAAGGAAGTCATTTTGGCTAAAAATGTTGTATTTCTGATTTACACAATAACATTTTAGTAACCCAATGAATTAGATGTTGCCAAGACAATAGTGTTGCCTATGAAAACTGATATTGCATTGGGCTTTTACCTAGGCATTGCCTATTGACTAGGCTAATTCCCAGGGCTGATCTAATAAGATTTCAATTTCAGATTTCAATTTAAAAAAAATATATATATATTACCTCCTTCATTGATGCTTGTATTGGATCTTGAATTTGACATCATTGCTGAAAGATAGATGTGTACATGTACAGTAAATGCCCTAAATAATCTACTCCTTAACCACAGCAGAATTATGGGTAACTTTTCAAATTTTAGTCGGAAATATGGCTTTTTGCCATTCATCGGAAAGCTCTCACTGAGAGGGCATTACTGTAGGCATGTTATGGAAGTAGAATCGATAAGGATTGAGATTTATGTCTTATTTCTCAGGGCATGGAACCTTCGTCATAACTGGCTCAAAAATGGGGAAATACGCAGAATAGAACATACCTGGAGTTACAATATTTTCTGTAAAGAGAATATAAAGATCACAAAAAAACATCATTTGTCATGTTATTTTTACCAAATCATACCCATAGAATAAGAGTTCTACATTTAGGATTGAGGAATCACGATTTTGCGCTTCATTGTTCCTCAGTCAATTTCAATCGTCATTGCTTATTATTGAAGGTTCAAGATATGACATTTTAACTCTGACTCTTATGATGTGATCTAGAGGTGCCACGATTATTTATTTTGATAATCGATAATCGGTCGTCAATAATCGACTATAATCGATTAATCGTACATAATAATAATAACTTCAGTAGAAGTATTCCGTAATATGGCCTATTGCCATATTGGCTGGATGCTGGTTAACTGCTTTCGCTGCTTGTTTGAGGCTTCGGCTGATGTAATTTTTGTGTTAATAAAGTGCATCATCTCGGCGATGTCATGGTTATAATATTTGTGAGTTCATTGGAACGAATGTAGCGATTAATTTAACAGCCAAACATACAAGCAATATTAAAGTAGGAATGCACGACGGACCGACGGTGGTTCCTAAAAAAAAGGAATCTAATGTTACGGAAACTATAAGTTTCAGCGAACTTCCAGAGCATGGATAACAATTACAAAGGTGGGCCCCTGCCCGCAAATTTCAGGACTCATAAAAAAATAAGTATTTGGTAATAGTTAATTTCATTTAGCAGTCACCACACTATAAGCGATAGCCTGTACTAGTAACATCTAAGTATACTTATACAAACAAAGTATACTTGCTGCAAATGACACCGCCGAGAATATCGCTGATTAAAATGCCGTAGGTTCCCTGATATCGAGAGAATGTCAATCAACTCCCCTTTGGTCCAATGAGATTCAAGGGCGAGGGCATTCAGTTCACTGACAGTCAGTCCATTTCAAAGACGTAGTGCCGCCTTTCTTGTAGAAATATACAACGATGTCGGCATAAGTTCAAAGCTGCAGTGCCGCCATCATGGCGCCATGCAATTTGAAGAATATACAATGACTCGAAGAGTAACCATGTCATCAAATGAACTGCCGGCTGTTTGCAACATATACTAGTAGTACTCAAGTTGTCGGAATCTCTTATCAGGGTATTCAACAATAACCGGCATTTTCCAACGTCCGAAATAAATAACGCAGATTAATCGACGACGGAAATGGTAATCGATTATCGGCTTTATCAACGGTTCATCGATTATACGATTAATCGTGGCACCCCTAATGTGATCACATGGTATTGAATGAATCAGCTCATTGGCTGGCAGTGGACAACTGGCAAACTTTTTCACATACATAATTTAAGTTACCAACCTTTTCCGTGGATCACAAATCTGCACTTATTGGGAATCACGTCAGCTTTCCCATTGCTGGCCGGCTCATGACAGCCTGATGTGCCATGTACCTACCAACTGAGTTACAAGGACATCCTAAGAGCTGGAGGATCACCATGATATATAACCTGTAAGTATTATAATAGCTTACACAAATCAGCAGGCTGCTCCTCGAGTCGTTTCCGTAATTCTTGTTTAGTAACACCAACTGACTTAGCGGACACCAAATACAGGTAAATACAGTGATCAGACCCCCTGATACCGAGACCACCGAGAGTTTCATCATCTCTTGGTATTCTCTTGCCAATGACCCATCTCTGAACTTCAATTGGATACTGGAATCTCCTCTGCATCTGAAAATGTAGATAGACACATGTACAGTAATGCCCAAAATAATCGACTCATTAACCACAGCAGAATTATGGGTAACTTTTCAGGATTTAGTCAGAAATATGGCTTGTTGCCATTCAACGAAAAGCTCAGTGAGAGCTTTCCGATGAATGGCAACAAGCCATATTACCGACTAAATCCTGAAAAGTTACCCATAATTCTGCTGTGGTTAAGGAGTCGATTATTTTGGGCATTACTGTATGTTGAGTGAGTAGCATTTTGCGAACAGGCCTGAAAATATGGTACCACACATTTGCAGAATGAGGTACCCAGAGGTTGAATTTAGTTATGCCACCCTGCACAATGTGCTAGTATCACCAAATTCATCCTCTGGGAACCTCAATATGTATGGCCTCATCTGCTACCGGAGACCTAGACACAGATTTAAGTTCCCAGATGGTGAAGATGGTGATAAGCACACGTTGGGCACTTTGATTATGCATTGTGGTGTCTGCCAATTTTGGGATATAGAGAAATTAATCTAAAACAAAAGGAAAAGAAACTTTCTAAAAAAACTAAAACATTTGTTTACTCATTTAGTGCCAGCGACGGATATATAAGTAACCCAAAACACCTTGTTTAACCCTTTACCCAACAGAATGGCCCTGTGCCAATGCATTCTCTTATATATGCGAGTCGACCATAGGTCGCCTCGCATATATAAGAGAATGCATTGGCTTAACACATTTTTTTTAGGCCAATGCATTCTCTTATATATGCGAGGCGACCTATGGTCGACTCGCATATATAAGAGAATGCATTGGCACAGGGCATAACTGTAACTATCACAATGTGGTCAAGGAGCCGGTTCCAAGGATATCCATATTTGTATGGTTCTATTGAGACAGACCGAAGATATTTTAGGCTGTTGAAGCTTTATTTGGCCGGTTTTGGACGGTTTGTTGGGTAAAGGGTTAAAACATTCTGTGCTGGGTGGAAAACTCACAATTTCAATCTTGGTGCACATGCGATATGCCAATGGGAGGGGATTACTATCAAGTCAGGGATGCCCTGATCCATCGTAAACTTGGTTTAACTCCAAACGACCGAGGAATGCTGATGTGGACAATGTGCACATTGCCATCAATAAAACTATGTACCCTAAGGGTTTCACCAAGTTACAATGAGAATTTAGTATAGAAAACTTTGTCAATAGATGCTCTTAAATTTTTTTAAGATAAGGAACTCAAATTTGGTATTTAGGGGTTTTCAGACGCGCTGAATCAGATAGAATTATTACAAAGTTACTCTGATGGCTCAAAATGTGACATTGACGCCATAGCTACCACACGAGCAGGAAGTATGTTTCACCACCGATAGTACGATTGTTGTAGGCCAATAGAACGGAAATAAACAATTTCAATTTTGACATCTGCTTTTTCATTGATTGTTTATTGTAAACGTCATTACATTTACAAAATTTGTTAGGTCCCACTGATCACCCCCCCCCCCCCCCCAAGATAACAACATGCATGATATATTTTATTCTACCAACAAAATTAATGTCTAAAACACTACAGAATAAACTCAATAGACACAGAATAACTATTTCACATTATCATGTGTCTTAACCCTTTACCCAACAGAAGGGCCCTGTGCCAATGCATTCTCTTATATATGCGAGTCGACCATAGGTCGCCTCGCATATATAAGAGAATGCATTGGCTTAACACATTAAAAATTATAAAATTGTTAAAGAATGTAAGAAAAAATGGTAAAAAGTGTTAAAAAAAGATTTTTTTTAGGCCAATGCATTCTCTTATATATGCGAGGCGACCTATGGTCGACTCGCATATATAAGAGAATGCATTGGCACAGGGCTAACTGTAACTATCACAATGTGGTCAAGGAGCCGGTTCCAATGATATCCATATTTGTATGGTTCTATTGAGACAGACCGAAGATATTTTAGGCTGTTGAAGCTTTATTTGGCCGGTTTTGGCCGGTTTGTTGGGTAAAGGGTTAACACGGTATAAGTCATTTGAGAAATGATCATTGGTTCTGGTGTGGCCATGGGATTTTGACCAGAAGAATTCAGCAAAATGTGTGAATCCTGAAGAGGTTCCATGCAACATTTTGTGAATTTTCTTCGACATTTCTACCTAAATATATGTTCCAATGATTAACTCTATTGATCAAACTAGCATATCTGCACAAGGGTCACATGCATAACAATTTGATTATGTTGCACACATAACGGCCTTCTGATGTGATTTCAAACCCGAATCAGAGAGGCAAAAAATTGTGTTTAATTGTATCCAATGTAACTTAATATTTAACTTATATACCGGTAGTTATCTTCAATGTACTTCAACATTCATTAATATACCATTATATATATAATCACAGCATTTCAAGTGCAAAATCAGGTGATGAAAAAAGGTATCTTTGTGAGGTCACACACATAACACACAGATTCGCAGTTGGCATTTATTATTAGTACTGAGCCTTGGATTTACGAAATTCCCATGAGGCATGGACTAGATGTTAAACATGAAATAGGGTTATACCCACATGATGATGAGAAAAAAACTACATGCAAATGGAATAGACTGGTCGAAAAATTCTCTAAATATCACAAACGTAATGGTAGAATGAACCTACTACACGAAAACGAGCGCGATGCCTCAAATAAATGTGAGTTGTGTTTAATCAATGAAAAACTAATATATATACCATGCGACTTGCTAGTCAAACTCCCACCACAATTCGTAAGTTAGATTTTGATCATGGAGAATCTCAGAAAATTAGACAATGGTTTACGCATCAAAGATGGCTATCGTAGAGTTTTTTTTGCCCATAAGAGTGAATCTATCCAACTGAGAATCACTAAAACCATGGCCATAAATCTTGTTTTTGATGAAAAATAACTGACGTCTTGACATATCATGCCTCAAAATGTTGAGTGTACCTTAATTTTCAAATCTCTGATGGTATCTAGTGATGAAGCCTTCATATTGAATGGTCCCTCGGATGCATCTTTGTCTTCAACATAAAACTTTATCCTGAAAATATAGAGCCATTTCAGCTATTAAAACAAGGGTTGAGCATCAAAGATGGCTCTGATTTAATTTTTTCCAAAGTTTACAGTTAAGTATTAGTGCAAACATATTTTATTCCAATCCTACAAATCAGCAAGTTTTGGTTAAAGATATGGTAAGCATTGGTTAAAATAGTCACGTCCATTATAACCACCATAAACAGAATGAATTTTAAAATATAGACATACTTTGCTCTTATACCAGTCATAAATATGGCATAAATTTCATGTTATTCTCATGTTTAGTACTCTGCAGTATGTAAAAAACGACATGTTATGTAAACAAACAGTATATAAAGAGTATGCGATAAGCAAAACACTCAATACCGCAGGGAGACTCCACTAAGTGATCTTTGGTTAGAAATGCCACCAAGTTGTTTACAACATACCAGTATAGCTAGGGTTGCCACGACTATGAGTTTTCAGAATCTATTTATCAACCATTATAGTCGATGGTTAATGGATTAATCGTCATATATTCACCTGATATTACATCTAGTCAGGTTCGAAATGGAATAAAAGTGAAAGGTGCGGGCATTTTTCTTTCAGAAGCTTTTGAGAATTGTTTCTAAAGGTAATTTTTATGCTGATTTCAAAAACCAATGTTGGCAAGTCGACAAATTATTATTTCTGAGCCAAATTGACAATTCATAATGGCCGCCATCAGAACAAAGTCTAGATTTTCTTTACTATATATGTTGTTCTAAGAAGTTTGAATATTATGCATTTCCATAATTTCGAACGAATTGTGACAAGAGACACTATGCACAGAATATATGTGGTAATTTAAAGAGAAAATGTTTGACATTTAACCCAATTTATGCCCAAAAATGACAAAAAACGCGAATTTTATAAATTGTTGCGTCTTAAACGGCAGAAAGTGGAGTATGCCGGACATATATCCTTCAAATTGTTTAGACAGTTGTGTCTAAATGTAATTTGTATTCTGATTCTAGAAAACAATGTTGGCAACTCGACAAATAATTATTTCTGACCTAAAGTGACAATTCAAAATGGCCGCTATCAGAATAAAGTCTAGATTTTCGTTTACTGTTATATATTGTTCTAAGACGTTTGAATATTATGCAATTCCGTACTTTCGAACTAATTGTGACAAGTGACACCATACACAGAACATATGCGCTAATTTAAAGTGAATATGTTTCACATTTAACCCACTTTATGCCCAAAAATGACAAAAAAAATGCGAATTTTATAAATTATTGCCGTCTTAAATGGCAGAAAGTGAAGTATTCCAGAAATATATTCTTCAAATGGTTGATACAGTTGTGTCTAAATGTAATTTGTAATCTGATTCCAAAAAGCAATGTTGGCAACTCGACCAATAATTATTTCTGACATAAAATGACAACTCAAAATGGCCGATATAATAATCAGTTAAAATTCGAAAATCATCAGTAATATTATGATACAGGTTCATCAACACCCAATGCGACACAATCTTGCTTCATGTAGCCAAAAATTGTCACCAAAAAGATCTTTATTTATTATTGCAGTCAGTTCCACAATTGCAGAGTGGTGTGCAGGGTAACTCTGATTTTCTGCATGTACACCTTGCTGTTACACACCCCTTCTTGTACCCACATTTGATTATTTCGAGATTTTGGAATGGGTTCTAGTGACATCATGGTTGGATCTAATCGACCATTTTCTTCTTTCCATCCCATTGTCGAAAGATCCGGGAATGTTTGCATATGAATGGCTGCTTGTTTCCAAACTAAAACGTGGTAGTTTGTTCTCAAAAGGTGGTACATGTACCGGTAATGAAATGAGTCACTGGTTGGTGGAAGCTTTTCGGGAGATTCTGTCCGAGGGAACATCCTGAATCTTACATTGTTGAGTTTTGCATCGGAAACTATACAACTTGCATACAAAATGTTCAGCACTTTCAATTGTTTCAGTGGATATTGCAATATTACCTATACTCGTTAAGAGTTCACAACCTTCCAGGTAAATATTCCATGTAGATCTTTTAGACACCCCATATATGAACGAAGTTGAATCACACCCTGTTAAAGCATGAAACGCAAGAATATAGTTCAGAGCGTCGCTCGGTATTTGGGTGGCAACATCCCTGATGGGTATAATTTTAGGGCTTTTGGACGTTCCAGCCATCATGAACACATCACAATCTGCAGGAACTTTGTCTAGGTAACCAAGCAACCACTAGAACATCGACCTCCCTACTTACCACAATAACTTGTTTCAGTTTGCAAGTAGACTGCCCTGCCGACATGAAGGGCAACTACAAGACGATGTAATACCCTTCGATCTGTTTTACAACATGAACTCATGCCTGTTACAATAGCATTATGCGAGACAATTAAAACACTTCGAACTGGAAACAAAGCAATGCTTAGTGACGCTCTGATCGAGAAAGTATCCTGCCTAACAACAATGACACCATCCCCCCGTGCAGGTAGATTGTTCGGTAGATAGAACAGAATTGAAAGGGTTAGAGTCTAATCACGAAGAGGCTGACACTAGATTTATCCTTCATTCACTTGATGCCAGCATGGGTTGCAATCTGAAACAAGTTATTGTGGTAAGTGGGGACGTTGATGTTCTAGTGTTATTGCTTGGTTACCTAAACAAATTCCCTGCAGATTGTGATGTGTTCATGATGGCTGGAACTTCCAAAAGCCCTAAAATTTTATCCATCAGGGATGTTGCCACCCAGATACCGAGCGACGCTCTGAACTATATTCTTGCGTTTCATGCTTTAACGGGGTGTGATTCAACTTCGTTCATATATGGGGTGTCTAAACGATCATTATGGAATATTTACATGGAATGTTGTGAACTCTTAAAGGGTATAGGTAATATGGCAATATCCACTGAAACAATTGAAAGTGCTGAACATTTTGTATGCAAGTTGTATGGAGTTTCCGATGCAAAACTCAACAATGCGAGATTCTTGGTGTTTAGTCCAGTGCATTTATGAGAAAAAATGCCAAACCCGGAACTAATTGCAACATAATTTTTTTTTGCTGGAGTAAGTACATAAACCCTCCATAAACAACATACTAAAAATCGGCAAAAATCGGAAAAAGGGAAATTGGTGAATTTCGTGAAATAAATTTGGTCAAATCATCAATTTATGGATTTTCATGGATGTTTATAAAAACAATAAAATTCACAAATCCTACAAAAAGGATGTGTATTGTGTCGTCCTCAGTTTCCTGAACCCAGTACTGAAAACCAGTCCCAGATTTATTACGTATTTTTCGAGTTGTGTGCCTTCAAAAATGCAAGTTTACCTGATTTCGGCCCATTTTCGGGGCCTCACTTTCGAAGAATGAGCCAAAATGCCTTATTAATGATTAATTATTAAAAACAATTAGAGCAAACTGAAGGGATTTTTCACTGTTTTAGTAATTTCCTCACTAGATTAAACACAAAATATGATTAATATGTGCATCTATAATTAAGAAGAAGATTATATTGTCAAACAAAATGTGTGTTCCATTGTATGGACCAATTTTGCCTCTGACACTGAACGTGTGTGATGAAATGCAATATTTGAGGTCATGTAACTCAATAATTTAATACCCATATGCCATGCGTTTCTTATAACCTTTTAAGTATGTTGGATTGAACAAATTGTAAAGGTATTAACAGGACATTATTTAAGAAAATCAACTTATGGCCCTTTGAATACTTAGTCTTAGCTTGTTTCCAAAGATGCCAGTTTGAGGCATTTTTGTCCATTCTAAAAGGATTTGGGCCATAAAAACAAAAAACAATGGGTGTTTTAATGTGTAAAATTATTTGAACTTTCCTCCCACAACACTTAAGTGATAAAAAATTAGCCTTACATTGGTTATGCCATAGTATGTCACTAGATTTCTTTCATTTTTCAGGAAACTGACTCCAAATTTTAACGTTGGTATAGGGGTAGGAAAAATCACAAAATGCAATCTTATCACAAAATTACAGCCATTTCAGACACAATGTTGTTTTCTTCCAGTTTGTGTACATTCCTGTTGCATTATAAAACTGCTTAATACGTTATCGGACGTTGATTTAGAACTTTATGGTTATGTTGTATAAAAACAATCTCAAAATGCCAATTTGACATTTCACTGCCAAATTATGACAACAACTATTATAGCTCTGTCAATAAACATAAACAAAGGAAATATGAAATTATGCATGAAAGAACAATGTAGGTTACACTGGTGTAAATGTTTTCCATAGGCCTCAGTGCTAACGTTTTAGCGTATAGTGTTGGCAATATAAATGTTGGGTCCAAAATTTTCTTTAAATCTGAAAAATTGACATTTTGGGAAACTTTTTACACAAAAAAATCATGTCTGTCTAGCAGGGAATTCGCCTTTAAATCTTATGTTTTCGTAACTAGTGTCAGAACCGCATAAAAAAATACAGTCATATTTTAGACCACACCAAAAAATTCAAACTTCACTACAAAGGGTTAATTCCTGTGCCAATGGTTATTTTACCTATGGGAAATCATAGGGAAGAGGTGTGATGATTTTTTTATGTGAAAAGCACACAAGGCTATTGACCAATCAGGGCCCAGTGTCTATTTTATTCTCTCCTATATATTCCTCCCGCATCCGCTAGATGTCACTCGGAACCTTATTTACACCAGTGTAACCTAAAGCGATAGCCCGCTTTTTCGCGGAATAATTGTAACTCCCTACATTTCTTCAGAATTGCCCATCAATGGAAAAAATGTGTTCAAAAACAATATCACTTCTGTGGTTCTTTATTTATCACACACAATTTAACCCCACCCCCTTTAACAAATTATTCATCAAAAAAGCACAATTTTCCACCACCAGTCATGTTCAGGCCCCATTTTCACTCAGTTTTAGGGGTCTGGTGTTGCAAACTTGGATCAGCTATGGAAGACTGTACAATATTCTTTCCATGAGAGAACTTCTGGTGATGTGAGGTCATTGGGTCCAGATCTGATCAGCTGAGCATCAAGCGCATGACTTTATCAGCACATTGAAGAATAAAATATTACATTTTCAGGTCTGCAAGGGTGATCCAAGATAACTGGATGTGGGTGTATATTGAATTAGTTGAATAAAGATATGCTCTCTTTGAATTGCTGAAGCATTTTCTTAAATGTGTCCAAGTTTTAGTGCTATTAACCTTCAAATGACCATACCCACCAGTGGAAATGACACACTTTTATGATATATATCTGTATATCACTGGCTATAAAACCCAAAATACTTGTTAGATTAGGTTCTTATAACAATTGATATATGTGTCGTTGACATGCTCAAGTTATGGGTCATTTGCATTATCATGTGACTATTACCACCTTGAAATTTTTTGAAAAAACCTCGAAAAATTGGCATTTTTTATGAAAAATCTTACTATTTTTTTGGCTGATTTAAGTGAAAGAAGACATCAGCAGCAAGAATAGCCACACCAAGCATGAGATATTCATTGGACTGAAAGACCAGGCTCTGTAAAATGAATTAAAATGCCTTAAAGTCACTCCCAGGAATAAAAAATGATAAAAAGCTATTTTTTCCCTTTAGGTTACACTGGTGTAAATGTTTTCCATAGGCCTCAGTGCTAACGTTTTAGCGTATAGTGTTGGCAATATAAATGTTGGGTCCAAAATTTTCTTTAAATCTGAAAAATTGACATTTTGGGAAACTTTTTACACAAAAAAATCATGTCTGTCTAGCAGGGAATTCGCCTTTAAATCTTATGTTTTCGTAACTAGTGTCAGAACCGCATAAAAAAATACAGTCATATTTTAGACCACACCAAAAAATTCAAACTTCACTACAAAGGGTTAATTCCTGTGCCAATGGTTATTTTACCTATGGGAAATCATAGGGAAGAGGTGTGATGATTTTTTTATGTGAAAAGCACACAAGGCTATTGACCAATCAGGGCCCAGTGTCTATTTTATTCTCTCCTATATATTCCTCCCGCATCCGCTAGATGTCACTCGGAACCTTATTTACACCAGTGTAACCTAAAGCGATAGCCCGCTTTTTCGCGGAATAATTGTAACTCCCTACATTTCTTCAGAATTGCCCATCAATGGAAAAAATGTGTTCAAAAACAATATCACTTCTGTGGTTCTTTATTTATCACACACAATTTAACCCCACCCCCTTTAACAAATTATTCATCAAAAAAGCACAATTTTCCACCACCAGTCATGTTCAGGCCCCATTTTCACTCAGTTTTAGGGGTCTGGTGTTGCAAACTTGGATCAGCTATGGAAGACTGTACAATATTCTTTCCATGAGAGAACTTCTGGTGATGTGAGGTCATTGGGTCCAGATCTGATCAGCTGAGCATCAAGCGCATGACTTTATCAGCACATTGAAGAATAAAATATTACATTTTCAGGTCTGCAAGGGTGATCCAAGATAACTGGATGTGGGTGTATATTGAATTAGTTGAATAAAGATATGCTCTCTTTGAATTGCTGAAGCATTTTCTTAAATGTGTCCAAGTTTTAGTGCTATTAACCTTCAAATGACCATACCCACCAGTGGAAATGACACACTTTTATGATATATATCTGTATATCACTGGCTATAAAACCCAAAATACTTGTTAGATTAGGTTCTTATAACAATTGATATATGTGTCGTTGACATGCTCAAGTTATGGGTCATTTGCATTATCATGTGACTATTACCACCTTGAAATTTTTTGAAAAAACCTCGAAAAATTGGCATTTTTTATGAAAAATCTTACTATTTTTTTGGCTGATTTAAGTGAAAGAAGACATCAGCAGCAAGAATAGCCACACCAAGCATGAGATATTCATTGGACTGAAAGACCAGGCTCTGTAAAATGAATTAAAATGCCTTAAAGTCACTCCCAGGAATCAACGAGAGGCCGATCACGATCGGCAGATGTTTAACCCATACCTTGGCGATAGCGATCTTTTTATGAGTGCAAGAATTTCAACAATTCACAGCGTACTATTATTTATTAGTTTCATAGTGGAATCAGACATATTGAGCAACTTGCTCATTTAAACACAATAGGAACATGGATATGACATTCGATTTCAACCTATTTGGTCACTCCAACAGATACATGTATGTGTGATAGATTGATAAAGATAATTATACCCAAACACAGTCAGACAGATGCACCATAGCTGTTAAAGATATAATTGTTACAATATTAACATCATAATAACTCTATTTATTTACTTCTTACAATGGAACTTGAGTCATAACAGATTATGTTGTTGTGTTAGCTGCATAGGGATGATTGAGATTAGAGACCAACAAACACCTGAACATCTATATAAGTGAGGGGTGTATGTATAGACCTTGATATTAAATATGATTGATAATGGTTGGATATAAAATATTTTAATACAGAATTATCAGATAACTAAAGGAGAGATATGAGAAGGGTCAAATTGAAAATATTAGAGTCATAACATTGGATCGCGTACAGTATACATGTACCTATGGTTAATTTTATTCTAAGCTGATCATTGGAAAGATACAATGTCTGTAACAGCAGAAATATTCAAGAATACCAGAACCATTTTTATTATCCTGCAGCCCAAATGCAATAGAGGGAATTTCAAAATAAGATATTTCCTCAAATGATGAATATTCAATTGGTGGCTTATAGAAATTCTTAGTGAACCTGGCCCAAGGCGAAAGAGATAATTTAAAATCTGCCTATCAGATATCATGTGTCTATGGAATAGGTTAATTTTAATCATGAAATACATGCAAGTGAAAAGTGGATCACAATCAACCTGGACATAGAATAGGAGAATGAACATATAATGTGTGGAGAGGGTTAATCATTTCCAATGACATCATATGATGGAACTAATGTGTGGATTAATTTTTTTCTCAAGATAAGACAACAGTGTCTCTGTAAACAACAATTCTCTAAACAGCCATGCTCCAGAACATCCTTCACATGGACAATGGACTATTTGTATTAATGCCATGAACATGTTTCAACAGGTTGGGTTAAATTACTATTGCACACAAACTGGAGTAAATTATCATCAATCACTTAAATTTGACAGCCTCTGGAGGCAGCAGTGGTTTAGCAAAGAGTATCCAGTGTCATTTTCTGATTCCAATAATGCAGATTACTGTGTAAAGTTGTTTGTCTTAAATTCTCACAGGGCATATACAATAGGTAGTAAATTACTTGAATTATAAAGGGCCATAACTCTGTTAAAATATATCGGATCAAACCCAAATTTGAACTTGATCTGTATTTCGGGGTGAGGACCACATGTACCAAATTTGGTGTAGATCAGATGAAAAATGTTTTGAGTCATAGCAGCTTGCGTGAGTACTAAGTAAACATAAGTGTGAAAAGGGTTAACAAAACGATACCAAAATCGATACAGATAAAGAACGTGCTAACAAAGACCTAGGTAAGAAATATGAGGCAGATCATAAGCAAATTGTTTGACTTAGATGCATCAGATAGAATTTGTGCGTAGGGTTAATTATTTTCTAAATCGATCAACTGATCGATACCAAAAACTATACAGGTGAGGGGTGTGTCATCATAAACCTACATTTCAAATATGAACACAATCGGACAAAAAACACTTGGGTTATTGCATCGGATAGCACATGCCCATGTGTGGATGCAAAGTGTTAATAATTTCTAAACCGATCAATCGATCTATACCAAAAACTATACAGGTGAGGGGTGTGTCATTGTAAACATGCACATGAAATTTGAACATGATCCGATAAAAGATACTCCAGTAATCGAATCGGATAGCAAGTGTCTACGGACAGACGGACGGACGGACAGACGGACAGACGGACAGACGGACAGACGGACAGACGGACGGACGAACGACGGATGGTTGATCCGGACGTCAGCATTATGTGTACCATACATGGTATGGGTACACATAAGCATTATGTGTACCATACATGGTATGGGTACACATAAAAATGATAAAAAGCTATTTTTTCCCTTTAGGTTACACTGGTGTAAATGTTTTCCATAGGCCTCAGTGCTAACGTTTTAGCGTATAGTGTTGGCAATATAAATGTTGGGTCCAAAATTTTCTTTAAATCTGAAAAATTGACATTTTGGGAAACTTTTTACACAAAAAAATCATGTCTGTCTAGCAGGGAATTCGCCTTTAAATCTTATGTTTTCGTAACTAGTGTCAGAACCGCATAAAAAAATACAGTCATATTTTAGACCACACCAAAAAATTCAAACTTCACTACAAAGGGTTAATTCCTGTGCCAATGTCTATTTTATTCTCTCCTATATATTCCTCCCGCATCCGCTAGATGTCACTCGGAACCTTATTTACACCAGTGTAACCTGTAAGCAGAAGCTGTTAATATAAAGTTTTATGCTTCAAGATGCATAATTTTGAAGTTTTTGTTGATATGCTTTCCCCTACCCCATTGTTCTGCCGTTCAAATTTGGAGTAAGTTTCCATAAAGATGAGTGAAATCCAGTGACATTCATTGGTATAACCATTGAAATGCTATTTTCTCAACAAAAAAATGATTTAAGAGGACAGATCACATAATTTTACACAATAAACTTTCGTTAATTATTCTTAATATGCCTAAAATCCTTTTAAAATTGACAAAAACGCCCCACAATAGCATTTTCGGAAAAGAGGCTAGACTAAGAGTTCATAGGACCATAATTTTATTTTATTCACCAATGTATTTGGAAATTACTTCACAATTTCTTCAATCTAGTATTCTCAAAATGTTATGAGAAAAGCAGAGCATATGGATATTAATTTATTGAGTTACATGACCTCAAATATGGCATTTCATCACACAAGTTATGCGGCAAGGCAAATTTGGCTAAGTCCATACAATGGAACACACATTTTGTTTGAGAATATTTTATTCTCCTTATTCATAGATGCACATATTAATCATATTTTGTGTTTAATCTAGTGAGGAAATTGCTAAAACAGTGAAAAAGTCATTAATTTTGCACTAGTTTTTTAAATAATTAACCATATAATACGGCATTTGGCTCATTCTGCGAAATTAAGGCTCCAAAATCAGGTAAACTCGCGTTTTTGAAAGCACACAACTCGAACAATACTTAAGGAATCTGGGAATGGTTTCCAGTTCTGGATTCAGGAAAATGTGGTCGACAAACTAGGCATGATATTTGTAGGACTTGTAAATTTGAATTTTTTATATACATTCATGAAAATCCATATATTGATGATTTGACCAAATTTTCCCAATTTATTTTCCACGAAATTCACTAATTTCCCTTTTTCCGATTTTTGCCGATTTTTAGTATGTTGTTTACGGAGGGTATATGTACCAATTCCAGCAAAAAAAAATTCTGTTGCAATTAGTTCTGGGTAAAACCATAAATGCACTGGACTAGTTCCCTCTGACTAAATCTCCTGAAAAGCTTCTACCAACTAGTGACTCATTTCATTGCCACCTTTTGAGAACAAACTACTAGGTTTTAGTTTGGAAACAAGCAACCATTCCTGTACAAACAATACCAGATCCTTCGATAATGGGTTGGAAAGAAGAAAATGGTCGATTAGATCCAACCATGATATCACTAGAACCCATTTCATAATCATGTCTCAAAGTAATCAAATGCGGATGCAATAAGGGGTGTGTAACAGCCAGGTGTACATGCAGAAAATCAGAGTCACCCTGCACACCACTCTGCAACTATGGAGCTGACTGCAATAATAAATAAGGCTTTTATGTGACCATTTTTGGTTATATGGTGGCAAATTGTGTCGCATTGGGTACTGATGAACCAGTTTCATAATATTACTGATAATTTTTGAATTTTTAACTGATTATTATATCGGCCATTTTGAATTGTCATTTTATGTCAGAAATAATTACCATTTGAAGGATATATTTCACTTTCTGCCATTTAAGACCGCAATAATTTAGAAATTTTGCGGGTTTTTTTTGGTCATTTTTTGGCATAAAAGTGGGTTAAATGTCAAATATGTTCACTTTAGATTACCACATATGTTCTGTGTATAGTGTCTCTTGTCACAATTCGTTCGAAATTACGGAAATGCATAATATTCAAACGTCTTAGAACAACATATAACAGTAAACACGAAAATCTAGACTTTGTGCTGATGGCGGCCATTTTGAATTGTCATTTTAGGTCAGAAATAATTATTTGTCGAGTTGCCAACATTGTTTTCTGGAATCAGGCTACAAATTACATTTAGACACAACTGTCTATACAATTTGGAGAATACGTTCCCAGCATATTTCACTTTCTGCCATTTAAGACCGTAATAATTTATAAAATTCGCATTTTTTGTAATTTTATGAGCATAAATGGGGTTAAATGTCAGAAATGTTTACTTTAAATTACCAGATATGTTCTGTGTATACTTCTTCTTGTTCCAATTAGTTCGAAAGTACAGAAATACTCAATAATAAAACGTCTTAGAGCAACATATAACAACAAACGTACAGTTAGACTTTGTTTTGATGGCGGCCATTTTGAATTGCCATTTTTGACCAGATATAATAATTTGTCAACTTGCCAACATTGGTTTTTGAAATCAGCATAAAAAATACCTTTAGAAACAATTCTCAAAAGCTTCTGAAAGAAAAATGCCCGCACCTTCGTTTCCAGAGGCTAGTTTAGATTTTCGAACCGGACTAATCCAGGTAAACAAGAGATCAATGCGAACTTTACGATTACTGCTCGACATTTTTTCTGAACACAGTTATAAACTGTCAGTGTTTTATTTCGTATATACAACAATGAATACTGATGCTCTCAATTGTCCCAATGTAGTTATAAACATGCCCTTACTATTAAATACTGCCAAGAATTGCTGATGAGCCCAATGTTTCTGCAAACTGCACACACGACGTGACAGTACTGTGCAAAATTGCATGAAGTAAAGCTAATCTTGGCCGCGAGCCACCGATACATATTTCAGCAGATCATGTGCTTCGCATTAAGTTGGCTATAAAGGTAAATTGTGATAGCTGATGTACGGTACATAACATTCTTATTTACAAATCGGTAAGCTTTAGTCACACAAATAGACATATTATATAACAGCATGGCGGTTACATGTGGAAATATGTTTCTTTACATTTGTGATGGCATGTGTAGGGAATTCCACTAAAAATATGGGGCATCACCATATATGGAAGTAGCAAATCACACTCGCTCGTATCTTTAGATGGTACTGTATTGACCACCACTTATTATCACTCTGATGAGTTCAACTTATTATTACGATGATTGATCAAATGTTTCTCGTATCTCTACGATTGAAACAAAGATTTTATCCAAGATTCGATGTTAATTCGGAATCTTTTGCCAATTTTGATTGGAGATTCAATTCAAAATAGAAACACCTGATTCACAGGGCCCTGCTAGTAAATACAGTAATGCCCTAAATAATCGACTCCTTAACCACAGAAGAATTATGGGAAATTTTTCAGGAATTAGTCGGAAATATGACTTGTTCCCATTCATTGGAAAGCTCTCACTGAGAGCTTTCTGATGAATTGCAACAAGCCTGAAAAATTACCCATAATTCTGCTGTGGTTAAGGAGTTGATTACTGGCATTACTGTACAGACACCACTTTCTCACCTGAACTCCTGATCCTTGGCTAGTTTCTTGTGGAATTCCGGATTCAGCTTCACTGACAACTTGGCTCCTGCTTGTACAAGCTTTTCTATAATCGCTGTTGCTTCAATCACATTTCCTTTAGATACCTCATCCTCAAGTTGGTCAGTGAATTGTTTCAATTCCTGAAGGGTATGAGGAAGATTTCCCTCAACTGATTGATTCATAGGTGTAACATCCGATCCTGATCTGTATCTCCCACGGTAATCTTTAGGAAAAAATGGCTGCTCTACAACACCAACTGCTACATCTGCGCTATCTATAAACAAGAAGATATTTAGTAATGTATGCTCCTCATCCAGGAAACAAGACCATCGCTAGGGTCGTGGCAAAAAACTGTGGTAATTTCAACAAGGGGCCCAAATGAGTAATCCATATGTCAAATTTAAAACAAACAGATAACTATAACTAAAGCTATTATCCAGAAAACAAAATAATCGTCAGGACCATAACTCCGGTTAAGATAGGCGGACGGAAAACAAATTTGAACTCGGCCTGTATTTTCATATCAGTAATCCATATACCAAATTTGAAAAACAATCAGACAACTAAAAACCAAAATAATCGGCATATTCTAAGTCAACAAGGATCATAACTCTGGCAAAAATTGGCAGGCTGAACCCAAATTCGAACTTGACCTGTATTTTGGGCGAGTAAACTCACATACCAAATTTCCTTCATTCAGTTCAGATTTATTAAGGTTGTCATCCGGAAATGAAAATTGAGTACAAATTCCAACAAAAAGGACCGTAACTCTGGTGAAATTAGCAGGCGGAACCCAAATTCGAACTTGAACTTATGTTGTGCTAGTAAACCCATATACTGCTTTATTTCTGCTAGTCGATAGTCATGTCAATAAGCATGTACCCGCAGTCCTATACGTGGTTACATATATAAAACATAAACCAATTTTGAATGACATGTGACATCCGCATGTCAACAGTATAAAAATATAGAAAAATATTTGAAATATCATCTTGCCCACTGAGCCTTTTTCACCAGTCACTGCTTACCAATACCATTTTATTTTGTATAGGATGGTAGACCACATATAGGCAATCAAACAATCACTGATATACTGCCCTGTCCCTTGGGATGCCACATGGAGTGCATTGGCCAACAAACTTGAACACTGTATGTGCACATGCACCATTAGAATTGTGAGGTGAAAGTCACATGCCTAAGATTAAATCCCTATATATATAAATGCATATCTTTACATATGAACTCAGAAGTATTTCAATGCTGGCAAAAAGATGGAAAGCAGATACAGGTACATGTACCTATGTGAATCGAGTATTTAGGTCATTACTGTATTAATATGTTGGAATATGCTATGAATCTCTACTCCAGCTACACCCGTAGAGATTATATTCCACCAGTACAAAATCAGGAAACTTTGGGTGTTCTGACAGGGAACATGGAATAAACAAGGCAGGGAATATATTTCTTTGTTAATATTTGTTCCTCAATAATCTACTTCACAGTAGGGGTGGTCCCAGCTCGAGATTGCTTTTTTGTGACTTTTTAAAGCTGCTATCACAATAAACAGAATTAATTATCTGGGAGAAATTCCATGATTGTAAGAGATGCGAAGCAAAATTGCTCACAAAGTTATTTAAATCATGCAACTTCAAGTTGGGACCTTCACCTACAGTGAACTACATTATTATTATAAGGAACACATACCAACTAAGAAATATATTACCTGCACTGTTCTTTTTTTCAATATTATAAACTTCCCTGTCACAACATTATAAAGTTACCAGGCTTTACACTAGTAGAATATGATTTCTAGTAACCATGCAGAGTAGAGATTAGTGGCATGATCTTTGACCCTGTATCCAGTTCTGTGTCTGCAAAGTTTGTCATACCCTAGTGTATTTGTATAAATTGAATAAAAATCTTTATTAATTTTTTCCCTCCTGCATTTACTATTGTTTGTAAACATGTCTATAATATTGGTGAGGCCTGAAATTGTTTTTTTTAAAGATAGATTTCTTGTTGAAAAACATAGCTGAACAAAATTTTCTGCCCAAAGAAAAGAAGAAAAGAAGCTGCTGTTAATTAACTGGTCTTTGATTCAGAATTTATACCTCTCAATCTTAACCCTTTCAGTGCCAAGTCCGATTTTTGTATTAACCCATATTTCCTTGATCATTTTTCAATTTATTGATTATAATAATGTGATACATTGATGGAAAGAGCTCTAAGAGCTCTTTCCATCAATGTATCACATTATTATAATCAATAAATTGAAAAATGATCAAAGAAAGATGGGTCGATAGAAAAATCGGACTTGGCACTGAAAGGGTCAAGAAAGTTCAGGGAAGAGATACACCATCACTAATGAGTATTTATTCATTAAAGGGTTACAATGGCCAGGGTGGGGACCTACGTCATAGTTTTCTTGACAATGTTAATTTCATCATTCCTTTTTTCTATATTTTCCTAAGGTATCAGCAAACTATAAGACTAATGAGCTATCCCAACAGCTCGTTACTGCAAAAACTTAAAAATGGTGACCAATGTCACTTGAACATTAATCTTCTCATAAGTCACATTTATATTGGGACGGGATTCACAGTGAGCTAGCAAAAATTGATAAGTAGCTCATTAGCCATCTTTTTATACATGTAGGTGAAGATGTTAGACATCGTGCCATACATTTTAGAGCAAATTATGAAAAGTCATAAGAACATAATTACTATATTACCTTGTTGGTGATCTGGCGGTGTTAAGACAGAAGTGTTATCGTGCTGTTCAATATTACTGCTACATTTGTTGCATGAACATGAGCATGAACATTGATTAATCTCTTTGATTTCCTTGTTCTTAGAATAGTCTATAGCAGTCCTCAATGTTGAGATGAAAATGTCAAACTTTGGATCGGTTTTACTGAATGTTAGTACCACATCTCGTGTTCGGTTCCCAGCAGATTTTGAATGTATTTCGTGCCAAGTGTCATCAACTATTTTGTAGACAAGTTTTCCTGTTGAAATGTCTGAAAACTTCAAAACCATGCACGTCTGAAAAGAGAAAGAGTACTCCATGATTTTTAATTCACTTAATTAAAGTGTCCAAAATCATATCCAGCATACTCAAAAGATGATGATATTTCTAAGCCAGAATGGTTACATTACATTCAGATTGAACTACAGACTGCACTGGCCAGGAAATTCTGTTGGTAAATTTTTTTGGCTATTTTTGAACATGTTTGACCATCTTCAGAAACTTTGTCCACAATAAAAAACCAAAATATGTGTTATTATTAAATATTTACATACTATTGTGATTATCACTAAATCCAGCATTCTGATTGGTTGGCGCCCACGTGGCTAGTTGCAATTATTTCTTGGTGAACGCGCAACAGCTCATAACTGCAGCCTCATAATTACATTGACGCATCATAGGTTTTGGAAAGACAAACGCGTAATGTTTTGGGCGCATTTGGAATCGCGCAGGATTGACTTAATAAATCATCGGGTTTCAATATAAAGAGAAATTGTTCCTGTTAACTTTTGCCAAGGGTGCTATGGGATATTTTGGGCTGGTTTTGTCACAATACACTTTTCGATTTAAATACATTTACAAAAGTGGCTTTTTCGCTAAATGTATATAAATATAAGGATTAACTGTCATGTGGACTGTTTTTATGGAGATGTAACCGTGAGGTAAGTGGTCATAACTTGTGTCAAACCTTCGGGTTTTACACAAGTTATGACCACTTACCTCACAGTTACATCTCCATAAAAATTGTCCACATGACAGTTAATCCTTATTTATTATTATCGTTACACATCCATTTAAAAATGCATTATACATTAATTAGTTTCAATGTGGTTTACATAAAAAAGGCTTTTCTAAACACAATCAAAAACAATTTGTCAACAATTAGAATAGACAAATAGACAAATGAAAGTGTCAATGACACTGTAGCTCAATTTTGGAGGATAATCTCATATATTACAGTCAATGGAGTGATAAGGAATGCAGAAAGTTTTAAGTACACTGTAATACAAGAGTTCAACATGAAGAGCCTTATGAAGGTTGGGATCAGTAATCATCAGTTGATGAAAAATGTTGGCAATAGGGCATGCCAAAGTATTTACTGAAGCAAAGAGTAAAATCAAAGAAGGCTGCCGGCAGCCATGTTTATTGCTCTGCATCCGACATCTACATTACAGCTTCAATATGCTGAATTGTCTCAGAGTGTATCCGTTAACATCCTTACGAGGAACCTCGATGTAAATATGTTTCCAAGAGGAAAAGCATACACCTTAAACAAAAGAGCTCCAAGGATTGATCCCTGGGTCAAACCAACTTCAAGAGCAACATTGGTGGAAGCAGACTCCCGAATTACAAATTTCTGCTTTCTATTAGACATATAAGATATAAAACAAACAAACACAGAGTAGTTCCTCGAACTCCAATTAGTTCACTGAGAGTTCCGATACGATGATGTGATCGGACGAATCAAATGCTGCACTCAAGTTTAACATCAGAAAAGTACACAGATACCACGGTTCAGACAAAGTTCAATGTTGTCTTGACTTTGATTAGTGCAGATTCGCAGAGTAATAGACACGATAGGCTGATTGGTATTTTTCTAACAGTTCATGACCTTTACCAAATACTGACAACTTTTCCAGCACTTCAGATATAAATGATAGGTTTGATACACGCCTGTAATTTCCAGCACTTTAGATATAAATGATAGGTTTGATACACGCCTGTAATTTCCAGCACTTTAGATATAAATGATAGGTTTGATACAGGCCTGTAATTTCCAGCACTTTAGATATAAATGATAGGTTTGATACACGCCTGTAATTTCCAGCACTTAAGATATAAATGATAGGTTTGATACAAGCCCGTAATTTCCAGCACTTTAGATATACATGTAAATGATAGGTTTGATACACGCCTGTAATTTCCCAGCACTTCAGATATAAATGATAGGTTTGATACAGGCCTGTAATTTCCAGCACTTTAGATATAAATGATAGGTTTGATACACGCCTGTAATTTCCCAGCACTTTAGATATAAATGATAGGTTTGATACACGCCTGTAATTTCCCAGCACTTTAGATATAAATGATAGGTTTGATACACGCCTGTAATTTCCCAGCACTTTAGATATAAATGATAGGTTTGATACACGCCTGTAATTTCCAGCACTTTAGATATAAATGATAGGTTTGATACAGGCGTGTAATTTCCCAGCACTTTAGATATAAATGATAGGTTTGATACACGCCTGTAATTTCCAGCACTTTAGATATAAATGATAGGTTTGATACAGGCGTGTAATTTCCCAGCACTTTAGATATAAATGATAGGTTTGATACACGCCTGTAATTTCCCAGCACTTTAGATATAAATGATATGTTTGATACAGGCCTGTAATTTCCAGCACTTCAGATATAAATGATAGGTTTGATACAAGCCTGTAATTTCCAGCACTTCAGATATAAATGATAGGTTTGATACAGGCCTGTAATTTCCAGCACTTTAGATATAAATGATAGGTTTGATACACGCCTGTAATTTCCAGCACTTTAGATATAAATGATAGGTTTGATACAGGCCTGTAATTTCCAGCACTTTAGATATAAATGATAGGTTTGATACACGCCTGTAATTTCCAGCACTTTAGATATAAATGATAGGTTTGATACACGCCTGTAATTTCCAGCACTTCAGATATAAATGATAGGTTTGATACAAGCCTGTAATTTCCAGCACTTTAGATATACATGTAAATGATAGGTTTGATACACGCCTGTAATTTCCAGCACTTCAGATATAAATGATAGGTTTGATACAAGCCTGTAATTTCCAGCACTTTAGATATAAGTGATGTAATTTTTTCGAAACTTCAGGGTGCAGCAAAGCTTTTTTCAGAATCGGTGTAACAATCGCAGTTTTCATTTCTTCGAGCACCGCTAAATGTTTAAGCAAATCTCCAATGACAAATGCGAATAAAGACACAATGTAAGGTCTGACATGATCAATTATCAGAAATTTAGTATGGACAGGATCCAGTCAACAAGATTTACTCTTCATTCCCATCAACACTTTCTCTATATCTGAATGTGTTGCAACACCAAACCTGCTGACCAATTTGCTAGACGGCAGTTTTGAATTGCATACGCTGGTTGCACCTGTGTGGTCACAGACATCTGGATAGCATAAATTTTGTCATGAAAATTGTCAACAAATTTATTAGCCAAAAGTTCATCATTGGTGCAATTTGGTAACTCGGCACTCTCCACTTTGGTCAACAGCTTAACATTAATTAACATTAATTTACTAAACTAAAACTGGACACATACAGGAATTTTCTTCCAATCTAATTTGTGTGTTGCTTACACAATAAAACCAATTGATTCAGTGGATTACATGAAGATATGACAGGAAAAGATAGGATAGGATAGAATTAGAATAAGATATGAAAATCTTATCTACAATATACACACACTAACAAACATAATAATACAATTAAAGTGCGGATTAATGTACATGTATACTGTTTGGTGTGGTTATCTTGATACCGAAGTGTTTTTGAAGAGATGCATACTCAAATCAAGACACACAGTGGTCATTTCCATAGTTTTAAAATAACTCTTTAGAGACAACTAGAGAAACTAATATAGCTATATTTTAGTCGCCATAAAGCCATATAAGGAAAACAGATTTATGTCTATATTTACACAGTGAGTGTTAAATTATACCGATTCATAAACTTCGGTACACAAATGCCCTAATAACCTAGTAATCGATATCGGTTACAGCAATATATTTATAAAATAAACAAAATATTTGATCAAACAGACAGTTTGGTGACCCAAATAATCACCATATGATATCCATTCATTCCCTATAAGCTTTTCAATGGTGTTTCAATCTTATTTTAACCTTATATTTGCTGAATGAATAAACCTTTCCTGGAACATCACCTTATTGTCTTAAGCCCCACCAGGGATGGCATCAGATTTTCCCCTAATGAAGCTGGACGAAGAGGCCATGATCTCTGATAGGGGGGGGGGGGCTATAAGATCTCGTAAGCTACCAGGCTGACCATTACAGAATTCTCCCCTGGTGCCACAGCCACACATTAGCCCTACCCATCTTACATTGTACATGTAGTTATTATGCTAGTTACCACAAGCTTTGGGTTTGTCAAGACATTTGCATATGAACTCAACATAAATTGACCTCAAAATATAGGGTAAAATTAGTTCTAACATAATGGTTCCTGCTGATATAAATATAACATTTCTCTCCAAATATTAAAATTTTTCAGGCAACTCATGAAAAAATAAAAGGTCACGGACCATGTGTTCCCCAAAAAGGTAGCTTTTTATAGTAAGGATAGCTTTTTTCCAACTCTGTCAAAATTCATCAGACTGTGACCAAATTCAAACTTGGCCTTTGTCTTCGGAAATTTGAACCATGAACCAAATATCAATTGATTCAGTTGAATCTAAAAACAATCAGATAACTAAAAGGATTAATTATTTTCCTCAATTTTATAATCATGACATTAGATTACAATAATATATATGGCTTCGTATTGAAGCTACATGTAACTGTTCCATGGCCAATTTTCACCAGTGTCTAATATCAGAGCCATTTTGCCATTTTCACCCCCCAAAGAATTGATAAAAATACAAAAAATCTTTCATATTCACCTGTGGGACAAGATGACAGCACTTAAGTCACTGATGAGGTGACATTAGAAATCATGGTTGAACAATATTAACTGTGGGTGGAGCAACACCCCTCCAAATGAATAATAGACCATTCTAATCTATCCTGTTATAACCAAGCCCTGAAATAGTTTGTCTGACCTCTCTGGCAGGAGAGTGGAGCGAAACGGTTGTGATTGCTTCGACCTTATTAGTTCCTCTTTTGTCAGAGCGTTGAGCACGGGTGAGTCGTGTGGCCGCGCCTCCGGGTGCAGCTGCCCCCGTGCTTAACGCCAGTGAGACGGTTTTGAATTAGGCTTATGGATTTAATCCCAGACGCTGTGTTGGCCGCAGTGCAAAGGAGTCGGGTATTGGACATTGCTAACTGGAGTCTCCAGTCTAGCAGGGGATACCTGACCCTTTGCCTGGAGTTCCGGACCGAAGATGCTGGCATCCAGAGATCACAGGCCCGGGACACCAACTCCAAGACTGCCTTCTGTTCCATGAAGAGTGGGAAGGGGCCTCCCAAGAAGAAGACTCCTACCAGAAAAAGAAGGGACACCGCCAGACGGGCAAAATGGAAGAAGAAGAAGGGGGTGACTGTTGATCTGCCAGTCACCCCTCCCTGTGTGGTTCAGCCGACGTCCAGTGTCACAGCCGGCAGGTCGGAGTTGTCTGAGAGACGCCCAGACGACCCGACCTGCATGGAGACAGGTGACATCGCACCAGCTAGCAGGGACTCCGTTGATCTGCCGGAGGTCCCTGCTGTCGTCACGAAGTCAGGCGGAGACAGGGACGCGGATACCAACCCCGATGTACCTGCCGCCAGCTTCGACGTGGAGATGGAAACACCACCCAGCCATTCTCCACAAGGGGTGGAATCTACCATCACCGCCCCTCCGACGCCGAGGTATGAAGAGAGGCCGGCGACGTCCATCACCAAAGAACGGATGGAAAAAGAACGAGAAAGGATCAAGACAGCGATTGTAACACACCACGCAGCAGGAACGACTTACCATCTCACCAAATACGAATTCTTCCTGCTGCATGATCGCCAGGTCTACTGGCATTTAGATAAAACTGAGAGAACATCTGGGACAGTAACAGTCAATCCAACACAGACATATGGCAAGTTCACACTAGCCTATTCAAAGCATCCACGACCACCAGAAAAAAGAAAATGATCACCACAAAGAATCTCTAAATTGCTATCTTTTTTTTGTTGTTGTTTCTCAATAAAAGCTCAAAATGAGGGATTAAGGAGAGGGTCATTCGACCCTTTCGACAATCCCGGGGTTAGCCCCCCAAACCACTCACTTCAGCATTGTCTGACATTTGCAGAAATGAGGTCCACAGAGGGTGAATTTAGGGATGCTATCCCACTGTCACCAAATTCACCCTCCAGGCACCTCATTCTGCTTAGGCCTCATCTTCTATCAAGTATCGATAGTCTCCAATTAATATTGTTTTTAGTTACCTTTTCCCTTCTCTGTTCAGTTTCTTTATCCCCTAATTTTCAGAAGATAACTTGCATAATGGAGGTGACTAATGGGTTAACATCACCAACTTCAACTGAGGAACTTCAATCTGATCCTAGGTCTCCTATAGCAGTTGAGGCCTAAGCAGAATGAGGTTCCCAGAGAATTTGGTGATGCCAGCCCAATGTGGTCACTAAATTCACCATCTTGGGATCTCATTCGGAAAACTATATCCAGGCTTGGTTATAACAGAATCCATTTTTGTAATAATAAATGGTCTACTATAGGTTAATAAGTTACTGCTAACTCAGAATTGGCCCACCCCTTTAAGAATGACCATACATAAACTAGTACTTCAATAAAAACATCCTTTTCTCACCGTTTCAGTCTTTTTTATCTCATTAGTTTTAATAACAGCCAATGAATAGACCTGTTTAGCAAATAGTACAAATGCCATGAACGAGCTGTCTTCACTGGCATCAAACAACGGTCTGACACTCTCTGGACATCGCGACATTGTAGCTCTCTGAGGCAAAGTTTTAAAATCTGGCTCCGGAATTGCAAGTCTACATGATGCGCCAGCAAGTGCATCTTTCTTTATATCATCAGTATCTCGAATATAGGCACTACATAAATGTGGTGATTCTTTGTCACAATCTGAAATTGACTCTCCGAATTTCTCACAATAGCTATTATCAACCACACTGCATTCAAATTGTTTCTGTATTGGAGATTTCAGTTTAGATTTTTTTGATCTGCTAAACATTCCAGGCATAGTCACTGTCTTAGATAATTAACTTTCATAGAAAATTAACTCTCTTATGTCAAAAGTTTTACTATAATCCAAGCAGTAATTAAAACAAAGAACAATAAGCCACAACATTCTGTAATTGTAAGAAATTCAGTTCCTGGTTGATATTTCACCACAATATAGAAAGGAATTTTATCTATCAGCATGTGATATCACAGCAAATACATTGGATTAGTATGACTCGTCAAAATGATTGGCATACTGTTTACTCTATTCATATGACATCCATTACTGGTCGGTTAGTATAAAGTGGGCATCAATGTGGAAAGATTTCAAGGCCTGCCCTGTTTTTAACAATAAAAAGAGTTTTAATGACATGGTCACAGCTCAGGGCTTACCTATTCAAATATCCTGTCTCTCTACAATAAGATAAAAATCTGAGAAAATTTGAGGGAAATCCCCTTTGATAAGAAAAGCTATTTATAGCTCTGTTATAATAAGCCACTATGCAAACAGCTCATCACACACTGTGTACACTGACGATCTGGTGCTCTATTGATTTATATGTGCTCTACTGAGAAAAGTTTCTGATTCCTTCGTGTTTTGCTCGTTTCCGTGATATCATCATACTCAACATAATTTTTCTGCCACATGTTTCCTCACAGCATTCTACATTAATTGACAACAGACCCACTAGAGAAGGTTAGTAATATTTGTTAAAAAATCCAGTCAGTTATTATCATCATAATTTCAAATCTGATTGGGAAATTACTCAGCATCTGTCAGTTGACGAAGAAAATTCTTAATTTCCACAGCAATTTCCAAAACTAATAGTGATATATATTCATCGTATCTTTTAAAACATGTTGCATGTGATATCCATCAGGAAATGCAAACAGTTAAGGCATATTGTATTATAATAGCTCACATTTTTTTTTAGAAAAAAAGCAATACCAAAGGCAAACCTGGCTCAGGTTCCGGTGCTCTATCGATGGGCTCCGATTCTTTGCATGTTGAATTGTGTTGGCTGCTGAGCTCTATCAATGGATGTAGTGGTTTTTATTCATACAAAATAGACCACATGAACTGCCAAAATCACATTCAAACAATCACTGGTCTAAATTCAAGCAATGGTAGGGCACATATTACTGCACGTCCTAACAACACATCTTTCTCACAAAAAGGTCATGCCACACAATCATGAGCAGCACATGCCCAATTAATGTACATTTCGGAAGCTATTTTCTATTTGCGTGTACGTAAAGAAGGTGTTTCTCTTCCCTGAACCTTCTGTATTGATTCAGATGTATAAAATAATAATTTTGAGCCAGGAGATCAGTCAAATGAAGCTTCTGTCACTAGGAAATAGGTTTTCCTGTGACAGGTATTGTTACTATTTTGAACGTTTTATAACATTTATTATTAAAAATCTATTTTAACACATTTCAATGATGTGTAATCTAATGTTTCTGTTGTGTACTCAGGTGTAGTGATGCAAACACTCTGTCAAACTAGTTTCATACATTTTGTTGTTGTTGTTGTTTGAAGTGTTGTCATGAAGAGATTTACATGGAACATACAGCTATGCATTGACATTGTATACTAATTTAAATTATTTTACCATTGTTTTCATTGATCATGCCTTTTTAAGGCCAGACCTGTGTGTGCATTCAGTGGCACAATAACCCATCAACCCTACATAAAATTATCGCATCGGTAAAGGCGGCCTGTAAACGTATTGACTATCTGCCCTTAGATTAAAAATTTAGATGTGACATTATCCATATTTGAAGAAATCAACATGAGATTGGAGTATTACACATACATGTATAAACCTGAGTCCAGGGACTAGAGCTGGGACGGTTATGCGGTTAACCGGTTAACCACCAACTATGGCCGTGACCGGTCACGGATTTGCCGTGGTCGGTTAACCGTAACTAACCGTAACATCACTATTATAGTGTATGATCACTGTGATGGTCAGCTATAACTGGCTATAAGAGGGTTAATCTGTCTCCGTCAATTAAAATGAATCCGAGATTGACGGAACAACATCAAACGCGGTGTGTCGGCTCTTTGAAGACTTGATTAATTAGCATTTAATTAGCATTACTCCAACTAAATGTGGGTGTGAACTCATTACACAACTATTGTGTTTTCAAATTGATCCCAAGAAAATATAAATTGAGCCCAATAATTTCCACGAGTGAAGTGAGTGGTTCGGGGGGCTAGCCCGGGATTGTCGGAAGCACCGAGCAGTCCTGCTTTCTATGATATACTTTTAAAAGTTGCCACGTTCTCTGGTGTTAATTCGTTTACAATCTTTGTGGCTCAATTGCCGTTAATTAATCTTGGATTTCATTTTAACATGAGGCAATATATATATCAGAGCAGCTAATATTTATATTAAATCATTTTTGAACCATTACATTTAAAATAGTATCAGATAATGAGTTTTTCCATTCGAATATTAATCCACCTCGAATTTATAGAGTTATTGTTCTTGTTGCAGAACGTACATAATACGTTTCGTCGATTACCGCGAAATTCATAAATTTTTTCTTCTTCGAGGAAGATTCTGACGACGACCTGGAGTTCGATGGTTTCGACGACGATGGACTTGTCGTCTTCTGAACTTTGTTGTTTGAACTTTGAGCTATTTATGTGCGCTATTAACCGTTCCATACGCATGTTTACAACGTATAAATTGTATTTTTTGTTTTACCTGTCGACATCTGTATCTTGTTATTATATGATTTTATCTTAATAAAACGCATCATTCTCTTTATATAACGCAACTACCGGTACTCTTGGTATCAGTATAAAATACGATGGTAAACCAGCATCTCAAGGCTAACTGAGATTTTGCACGGGGGGGATCCCCGTGAGTAAGCCCATGCAGTACCCACTTTTTTGACAAAAACGTGCACGTGCCCCCTGGGCTTACTGACGGGGTGTATACAGTACTTAATTAGATATGTGATTATGTGTGTCATGGGTGACAACTTCTTTGTATAATGGGCAGGAGCCGTTCTCAAACTTACCATGTCAGTGAGCATCACAATCATCGCCGTTCTGCATACTGGGCTTACCCACCCATAATAGTACCTATAATATGTGGTTAACCGGTTAATCGCGGTTTTTTGCCGTTCATAACCGGTCACGAAAAACTCATAAACCGTCCCAGCTCTACCAGGGACCAACCTAGAGGGCGACTTGAGAGATATCTGCTCCCTAAATTGTGCCACTTCTCTCTATTTTATTCTGTACATGTAATAAGGAGAAGTGAATATAAATTCTCCCTCATATACCAGTATGCATATTTCCAAACAGTACATTTTAGTGCCATGTCTGAAGAGTGTCCTAAACAAAATAAAAAAATGATTTTTTTTTAAATTTTTATTTTTGGGTTAGGCCAATGCATTCTCTTATATACGATCGGCAGATGTTTAACCCATACCTTGGCGATAACGATTAGCTATTTTCATAAATCCTTACTGCAACCTTTCAACAATTCACACCTTACTATTAAAGCTACTCGATCCGATTAAGCACCCCTCAGTTACTTTTTATTTGGCTTCGGGGGTAAAAAATATTTTATTCAAATCGAGGAACCCATTCCTCAAAGCTCAGAGTAAGCAGATATCAATTTTTTAAATCTATTATCTTTAACCACCTGGAATATTTAGTGGCAGTATGAAAGTTGATGAAGATGGATAACTCTAAAATCAAGTGTTTTTTTTGTGTCAGATATATGACAAAGTAGCAAAATTTCATTGTACAAAATGTTGATAAACAACAGATTTTAGGCAATTTTATACTATAGTGGACTGTGGTTAGCATTATTTTTGGGCAATTAATTGATTCTGATAACAGAAGCGGAATTTCAAAAAAACTGTTGTTGTTGGAATCTGATGATATGGGGACCATCAAATCGGATTGAGTACCTTTAAGTTCACAAGTGGCATAAGACTTATTGGGCACCTTCCATAGTCAGGCAGAAGAACCATACATAACAGTTAAAGATAAACTATTTTTAAAATTTCGTAAAATATGATTGATAATGATTGGATGTAACATACTTTAATGCATAATTATGAGATAACTAGAGGTCACCAGGGATATGAGATTGAAGATACTAGATTTATTACATTGGATAGCATACTGTATGTCTATGTAATGGGTGGGTTAATTTTGTTAATATTTTAAAGCAATTAAACCAAATGACCCTCTCTGTACAGGTGGGGAGTGTTATCATAAACTATGACTTGAAATATAATATAATCAATAACAAATATTTGAGTTATTAAATGAGATAGCAAGTGGTTGATCTTAATCACACTAATGAACTGATCAAAATAGTCTTAAATGCATGTACATGTATATGGATTTAGAAGCCCACACAATAAGTCAGTCTCAAGAATACAAGCAACATAATTATTATCCTGCACCCCAAATGCAATAGAGGTAATTTCAAAATAAGACATTTCCTCTAATGTTTTTATAAATCCTTACTGAACCTGGCTCAAAGTGAAAGATATAATTTAATATCTGCCTATCAGATATCATGTGTCTATGGAATGGGTTAATATTAATCCCAAAATCCACGCTATGTTGGAGTTGATAAATCCTGAGAAGTCACTGTCCACACACTATGGAAATGCAATAATCAACAGATAGCTATTAAAGTGCAGCAGTGAGTATCAGATTTCATTACCAGGTATCAATAATAGAGATTATCTCTAGTCTCTCTTAGCTGCTACAGTTATATATTGTAAGCAAATCTCAAATCTGTTCAATTCTTAGTTAAAAGGGGCCATAATTCTGGTATAAAAAACAGGATCTGACCCATATTCAAACTCGATCTGTATTTTGAGTTGATAAACTCGCATACCAAATTTGGTTCTTATCAGTTGAAAAATGGTTGATTTATCAAAATATACAGAAATTCTATATCAAAGGGCCATAACTCCTTTAAAAAATATCGGATCAATCCCATATTTGAACTCGATCTGTATTTTGGTCCGAGAAATTTGCATACCAAATTTGATTCTGATCAGATAAATTTTTTTTGAGTTATGGTAGCATTCATGAATTCTAAGTCGAAAAAGGGCCATAACTCCGTAAAAAAAACTCATATTCGAACTCGATCTGTATTTGGTGCTGAGAAATTTATATACAAAATTTGGTTCCGATCAGATATAAAATGTTCGAGTTATCGCACCATGCGTAAAGTGTCTACAGACAGACAGACAGACAGCCAGACAGACAGACAGACGGACGGACTAACGATGAGTGGTCAATCCGGACAACGACACTATGTTTACCATACTATGGTCTGGGTAAACATAAAAATGATCAAGGAAATATGGGTTGATACAAAAATCGGACTTGGCACTGAAAGGGTTAAAGGTCCTTCCACATGGCATTTGCGGCATGGCATGTCGCAGAAAATCGCAGAAAACAATGTCAAAGGATTACATCTGTGTCCTAATGCTACGGTGCCGCGCATTTCATGCATTTTTGTCTGCGGTTGTTTGGAAAATTCCGCCTTTTACAATATCAGTATACAACGAAGACACTGGAAGTGCAGCAGTTTTCGGTCTAGGTCAGGTTTTGACTGTAATTGTGCATCGCTTCAACATGCAGTCATTTAAACAAAAATATGCGAATAACAAATAACCATGAGTTCAATGAAAACATGAGTAACCGCAGAAATATTCATCGCTGCAGAAAACACAGTTGCCATGCAGCAAACACTGTGTGGAAGGGCCTTAATTAATAAATATTATCAATCAAGAAGAGACCAATCATGATCGGCAGAGCCTTCAACCATAACTCAAAATCAGCGATCTAGAACTTAATATACACCTTTACACAATGTGTAGGAACTGTTACATTGGAAGTTGTTATGTCGCCATATTGTGATGGTTCAGAAATGATTTATTATTGTTCCTTATGATTAAAAATAATCATTTTCGGAACAAAATCACGAATAATTATAGATATCTTAAATACATTAAACAGTCTTGAACGAACAGTGCCATTTTACTGAAACCTGAACTTTAAATTACAATTAACTCAGATATAGCGTGTTAACGTGTAATTTATCATGTAATCACTGAAAATCCGATGCCATACTGAGTGTGAAATGAATTCTGAAGACAAACACTGATTATAAAGTATACCTGTGTTATTCTGTAATTATGACAGTAGCTGAGAATATATCCTGATATGGGTTGATAATTTGGAGCATTAGCCTCAGAATCACAACTTATGAGTGTTACGGTTCTATTTCAAGGCAATCACGGTTGTTACGGTTCTTTACAGGGTATTTATTCAAACGATTTCTGCACTTTGGGCTGACTATATAGTTTTGTGTATCAAATGTTTAAACCCGAAAATGACTAAGCGCTCTGTGGCACCTAAATTTCAATCAACCATGACAATATGAACAAATTGGAAACTAGGGTCCTGGCAATAATCCACACAAAATATAAACGACATCTGCCATCTTGGACTGGAAAAAGATTTTTGAAGTACTTATTTGATTAAGTGTTATCTGACCTGACCCTTTTGTTGCCTCCTGTCTAAGACCCCCTGAAGCCCCTGAATTGATAACTTGTAACAACCCTAAATGCTCTTCTAATACTCAATGAAACTATATAGCCCTCAATGTTAATATTCTGACCCCTCAAAGGCCCTAAAATTCACTCAACCATGACCTTATTTACAAATTATAAACTAGGTATTATAGCAATGGATCATACCAAGTATAATATATGGTATATAGCAATCTTCTATTATATATTTTGGGAGATCTGTGTGTGTGTGTGTGTGTGTGTGTGTGTGTGTGTGTGTGTGTGTGTGTGTGTGTGTTCGCGATGGACTCAAAAACGGCTGAGCCGATTTCGATGAAACTTGGTACGTGGGAGTAATTTCGACCGGGGAGTGGCATGAGCCTATTAATTTGCCCGTGCGACATGACCTTGACCTTGAAATCGGGTCATTTCAAGGTCAAATGCCCGAGTATCATGGGATTTCGATGAAAATTAGTGTCTAGAGATACTTTCGTATGGGGAGTCTAATGAGCCTATTCATTTGCCCGTGCGACGTGACCTTGACCTTGAAATCGGGTCAATTCAAGGTCAAATCGGGAATTTTGATGGGATTTCGACGAAATTTGATACGTAGGGTTACTTTTGTCCACTGAGTGTTTTGGACAGGTCGAGTCGTGACCCGACCTGACCTTGACCTTCAAAATGATCAATTCGAGGTCAATTCGGGTAAAACCGGATGGATTTCGACGGGTAGTTTTGTCGGGTACTTTTGTCCGGGCAGTGTTTTGGACGGGTCAAATCGTTACCCCACCTGACCTTGACCTTCAAAATGGACAATTCAAGGTCAAATCGCGCAATTCGCCGAAAAGCAGAGGGGGAAACAGCCCAGACGAAGTCGGGTCCACCTGCTAGTATAATATATGATGGCTAAAAATAGCTTAATTTCAATAAAGTATATTGCCGCTCGAAAACGATTGGGCGAATAACATATGAGATAATAGGGTAATATGATCATGTACGTAAACGTAATTTGCGCCCGCTTGTTTCTGTTTATGGAATTATCGGATGAATTGTTATCTGTATAGAAGGATTTGATGATAAACCCTAAGGGTGGATACACACATGCATGTAATCTCTGTAATTATCGTGTATTTGGCGTTTTACATGGATCATACAGACGATGTAATATGTGTCCACTGACAACCCAATCATTGCCTACGTGTTGAACGCACTGATTTCTAGTTATAATTAAGTCGGAATGTAGATAACCCTTTATCTTGGACCGAGTCGCCAGGCCACTTAAAATAATTGTTCGTGTGATAACCCATGTGGTAGACTTTCTATTTAAATAATTACCAGTCCTCTCTTATTTATAGCAGTGGTGGATTAGGATTTCCCCGACGCATGCAGGGGCTATATATGACCCCGAAAGCTACCAGGCGGGGGTGGCTAACTCTGAGCTATTTAAGTAAAACATATCATATTGTACATTCTTGCCCAGATTATTCCGACCGATACATTCAACTAAGTCCCTTAGCGATTTGAAACTTTCGAGACCCCACACAAACAAGCATCATGGTTGAAAATGTTCTACGTCAAGCCTGTATATGCCAGACGTAGGCTATGGCTTCTGGTGTTCGTGCATTAATAAAATGCCAGATATCACACAGACTTGACTAATTTCCGCATCCGTAAGAGAAGACATGTTTTGCAATGGCCTTAAATGTACTGATAGAAGACAATTTGACTTCGCTTAGCACTACTCACTTGTCTGGCCTGTTAACAATGAACCGCTCGCGCGCAGGTGATATATGTTGTCAATTATTGTAAATTACATGCATGTGTGTATCCACCCTTATAATGGGACACAAGTAAATGATATATACAATGTATGTAAATAATCACATATAACGTAAATGTGGATATTTAGCCTGCCATGTAATACGAGTCTCAGCTGTCTGGCCATCGACGCAGTCCTGTCTGGAATTTTGCGCGCCGGTGTAGGTAGTGACGTCACGATGTACGTCTTGATGTCATGACGCCTGTACTGGTTTCCCAAGAAGCAATCTTAAAATGACTCTGCGATCTTTCAATCGGAACTTAAAGTTTCCGTTTGTCGGCCTTGAACTTTGAGAATATTTCATCAATCTTTTAGGTGGAAATACCGTTAGAAAATTGAAGATAATATGTAAACGGCCAGCAAGGTTGCTAGATTCCTCTTTCGGGGTAAATATTTTTAATAATTTTATGAAATATGTAAACAAAACTTTTTCATGCAATTTAACTTTTATGTTAACCAGAGCTTTTGTTCAATTTACATTCACTTTTTGAAAATATATTTGGCTTTAGGAGCATGATGTTCCTACATATGATGAAGTATAGCTAACAGTTGCTAGATCAAAGTTTTTAATTTTTGCCCTGGAGCATTTTGCCCAATTACACATTTCGAGGTGGCATTAATCAAAACAAAATGGCGGCCGTCGCCAACAATCATTTTTGGACTCCGCTGACCTTTGAATTATGAATAAATTATTCTACTTTAGGTAATTTAATCTACTTTTAGAGTGGCTGAAAAAGTTGATTAGTATATCTCATATTCGCATACGTATACCCTAGGTCGCTTCGCTTCCGCGGCTTCGCCGCGGGAGAGCGGGCGCTATTATATGAGGGTGAAACTTACTTTTGTTTATGTGTTGTCAATGACACATTTTATTTAGTGTTATCTGACCCTTTTGTTACCTGTATAGGACGCCCTAAATAATGGTATGCTGTTATAAATGAGAAATTGATTTATCATTATCCCAGGCCACCATAAAAAAAAAATTAATTTTTTTTTCCTAAAGTGAATCACGATATGCATATCGTATCTTGAGCAAAAATTGTAGCAGCGGTGTGCAGTTACAGCCCTACTCAGTGTATCAATCCGATTGCAATATAGTCAATGAGAATTTGTTCCAAGCACATTAGAAAGCAATAAACTACTGTTGAAACAAGTGCTGAAACTAATAGTAATTTTAATTGTCGACAACTTAACAGTTAAAAATTGAGTCGAAGAGTCAACAGGTATATTCTGTGTTCAGTTTGGTTGGAGGAAAGTTTTAGCCATTAACAATTTCCAAGCATTCTTTTGACAGTGACCTCCAAATCGACAATGTGTAATCACATATATCCCCATTTGAGACCTATATTGATTAGGAATTTAGATCATTGCCAAGCCCAATATTAGTTGATCTTTCAACTACAATGTAGATCAGAGATCACTTGTCTTACTCACTACACAGCTTAACTACTCAGCCTTTCCGAGTGTATAACTGATTCAGACATTCAGGCAGGTGTCGCTTAGATATTTATTGCCACTTTGATATTTATTAATAATACTAACTTGCTTTTCTAGTAGCTCATTTTACCTGTGTCTGTGGTTAGTTTTTAACAAAGATAAAAACACGATAATTTCCCCAATTATACGCACAATTAAATTTGGCAAATATTTGTTTTAATTTGGCAAAAAATAATTTCATTTGGCAATAATTTTGGCAAGAGAAAATTTTCGTCCAGCGCCAACCCTGGTGCCCAGAATTGCTAACTTGTTGGACTACATGTAACCCATCTCAACATTGCTTAACTTTGGTGATCACACAAAGAGTCTTTAGAGTGACTGTGACCCAGAGATCTAGAATTCTTGTGCAGAGAAGTGTTTGGCCTTCGATATTTACACCGCAATCGCTACTGTACACAACTCCCCCATTATTTTTTAGACTCACCCTGAGTCCTCCCCCAGAGCAGTTGCACCATGGCGCAGTATTCTGAGGGACAAGCTGCCAGTGCAACAGAATGAGAGAGAAGTGTGAGAGTCACACCTAAAGTTAGCAGCACCAGGAATTGCCAACCGGTTACCCATCTAATGACTAATCAAGCTAAATGGGTCAGGGAAGATTTGGTCCAGGGCAGATTCGGAAGGTGAGATTCGTCCAATGGTTTGTACCGATTCTTCTCACTTAAAAATGTTTTTACCAGTAGGATATGACTGTATATTTGGATGTTTTTATATATTTTCTATTGTATGTGTGTATTATTTAAAGTGTATGTAATTAAATGCTATCATTGCTCTATTTTATAATCACTCAGTGGGTGAGTTGTTTGCATGTTTATATGTCAGAGGCTTGTTCATGTGATCTGGCCATGATAGAAGTTCTTCCTGGGTGCGACATCATAGTATGTGAATTGGTGCCAAGCCATAATGAAGAAGGTCGAAGGCAGACTTGATGCCAGAGCAAAAATCGATAGACTTTCAGAGTTTGTCGAGTATATCGGCAACCAATGGACCACAAACAGCTGTATATCTACAACAGAGTGGTGCATTTTTGATCACCAGGTGAAAATGAATAACTGCATCGAAGGAGTATGAGATAATCGACAAAGATCTAGAGACCCTATGGGAAAGCCACAAATCGACAGCATCAAAACAATGGCCAGGGGAATGGCATGGGATTGGCACAACTTCTCATGTTCCATCCATGAATAATGGCTGAACTGAGAATAAAAAACATTACTTACTTACCTTTGACATCAGTTACTTACATTGTAAAGTGGGACTAATAGATTATATGATAATACAAGACGTCAAAGACTGTGGGGTCGCTCACCTGACTGCAAAGACTGATAAGACTGGGACTCTGGAGACCACAACAGTCAGAACTTTTCATAATCACTTTAAAAGAAGTAGATCTAAACAGGATAGGTGGCTAGAGAGATATGTAGATCGGTGAATATCTACCTCGAAATTACCAACTGCTCACTACTGATCTGAGCTAAATAGACATGGTGGTTCTTTCAAAGAACACTTTTCAAGTTTGCCAATTATGTTCTAGTGAAGTGGTGGATGTGTTAAATGTCCTTATGAAAGATTTTAACAATACATATGATAGATTGTTGTTGTAGTTGGGAATTAATGACCTCTAACATATCTCCAGGGAATGTTTATGAAAATGTCAGATTTCACTTGACAATTAGAGCCAAAGTAAATGCTTCTTATTAATGATGATCTGTCAAGAATTTTAGTAAATATTATTTTTGAAACCAGGGTGGCAGAAGCAGTGAACTTGAGTAAAGAGACAATAAATTTTTTTTTAAATATTTTTTGGAGTTATGTCCCTGGCCCCGCCCACATTTGACCCAGTGACCTCATTTGAACAAATCTGAACCCCAGTCACCCAAGGATCCTTCATACCAAATATAAACCCATTTGGCCTGGTGGTATTTGAGAAGAGGTTTAAAATAATTACTATGGAGGGAAAGAGTTATGGCCCTGGCTTCGCAACTTTGATCCAGTGACCTCATTTGAACAAATCTGAACCCCAGTCATCCAAGGATCCTTCATACCAAATATGAACCCATTTGGCCTGATGGTATTTGAGAAGATGTTTAAAAGAATTAATATGGAGGGGAAAGAGTTATGACCCTTGCTTTGCAACTATTTGACCCAGTGACCTCATTTGAACAAATCTGAATATAAGTCGCCTAGGGAACATCCACACCAAATATGAACCCACTCGGTCAAATGGTTCCAGAGGAGAAGAAGTTTAAAGAATTGATGACGGATGGACAGATGGATGGATGGTATTTGAGAAGATGTTTAAAATAATTACTATGGAGGGAAAGAGTTATGGCCCTGGCTTTGCAACTATTTGACCCAGTGACCTCATTTGGACAAATCTGAATATGAGTCGCCTACGGAACATCCACACCAAATATGAACCCATTCGGTCCTATGGTTCCACAGGAGAAGAAGTTTAAAGAATTGTTGACGGATGGACAGATGGACGTACAAGGAGTGATGACTATAGCTCACTAAAATGAAAGTTGCAATGACACTGTAGCTCAACTTTGTAAAGAAGGTAATTTTTTGTGATGAGCAAAGAATTGAGAGATTAAAAAGGAGTGTAAATGAAAGTGTCAATGACACTGTAGCTCAACTTGGAAAGGGAATAATTTAATGTATTACAGTCAATGGAGCGATTAGGAATGTGGAAAGTTGAATGTCTAATACTAGTTTATAGACATGAAGAGAAAAGTAAAATCCAAGATGGCTGCTGGCGGCCATGTTTTCGGCCGAATGACCCCAAAATGAGTCGTTCCCATCTACATGTCATTATTAACATTCTTGACGAATTTTATGATGATCAGACGAAAGGTACGACACATGTAGACCATGCTAAAGGATTTAGTCATACAAAGAGTAAAATCCAAGATGGCTGCTGGTGGCCATGTTTTTTGGCCGAATGACCCCAAAATGACTCGTTCCCATCTACATGTCATTATTAACATTCTTGACGAATTTTATGATGATCAGACGAAAGGTACGACACATGTAGACCGTGCTAAAGGATTTAGTCATACAAAGAGTAAAATCCAAGATGGCTGCTGACGGCCATGTTTTTTTGCCAAATGACCCCAAAATTACTTGTTCCCATCTACATGTCAATATTAACATCCATGACAAATTTCATGATGATCAGACGAACAGTACGACCTGTGGCCCGTGCTAATGGATTAAATTTTGAAATCCAAGATGGCCGCTGCCGGCCATGTTTTTTGTCCGAATGAACCCAAAATGACTCGTTCCCATTTACATTCCAATTTCAACAGCCATGACAAATTTAATGATGATCAGACTAAAGGTACGACCTGTAGCCCGTGTTAAAGGATTTAGTCATACAAAGAGTAAAATCCAAGATGGCTGCTGGCGGCCATGTTTTTTGGCCGAATGACCCCAAAATGACTCGTTCCCATCTACATATCATTATTAACATTCATGACAAATTTTATGATGATCAGACTAAAGGTACGACCTGTAGCCCGTGCTAAAAATTTAGTCATACAAAGAGTAATATCCAAGATGGCTGCTGGCGGCCATGTTTTTTGGCCGAATGACCCCAAAATGACTCGTTCCCATCTACATGTCATTATTAACATTCTTGACAAATTTTATGATGATCAGACTAAAAGTACGACCTCTAGCCCGTGCTAAAAATTTAGTCATACAAAGAGTAACATCCAAGATGGCTGCTGTCGGCCATGTTTTTGGGCCGAATGACCCCAAAATTACATGATGATCAGACAAACAGTACGGCCTGTAGCCCGTGCTAATGGATTGAATTTTGAAATCCAAGATGGCCACTGGCGGCCATCGTTTATTTTCCGAATGACCCCAAAATTAATCATTCGGGTCTAAATGTTGATGTCAACAGCTATGACAAATTTCAAAATGATCCGACCAAAGGTACGACCTGTAGCCTGCATTGTTGACGCCTTACGTAAACACGCACACACGGACGACGGACGACAAAGCCATGGCAATAGCTCAAACTTTACCAAGTAAAGTTGAGCTAAAAATGAGCAGTAAAGGATTTAGTCATACACAGAGTAAAATCCAAGATGGCAGCTGGCGGCCATGTTGTTTGGCCGAATGACTCGTTCCCATCTACATGTCATTATTAACATCCATGACAAATTTTATGATTATCAAACTAAAGGTACGACCTGTAGCTTAAAAAATTTAGTCATACAAAGAGTAAAATCCAAGATGGCTGCTGACGGCCATGTTTTTTTGTCCGAATGACCCAAAAATGACTCTTTCCCATCTACATTCCAATTTCAACAGCCATGAAAAATTTCATGATGATCAGACTAAAGGTACGACCTGTAGCCTGTGCTAAACGATTTTGTTATACAAAGAGTAAAATCCAAGATGGCTGCTGGCTGCCATGTTTTTCGGCCGAATGACCCCAAAATGACTCGTTCCCATCTGAATATCATTGTTAACAACCATGACAAATTTTATGATGATCAGACTAAAGTTACGACCTGCTGTAGCCCATGCTAAAGGATTTAGTCATACAAAGAGTAAAATCCAAGATGGCTGCTGCGGCCATGTGTTTTGACCGAATGATCCCAATATTAATCGTTCCCATCTACATGTTAATATTAACATCCATGACAAATTTCATGATGATCAGATGAACAGTAAGACCTGTAGCCCGTGCTAATGGATTGAATTTTGAAATCAAAGATGGCCACTGGCGGCCATGTTTTTTCGTCCGAATGACCCAAAAATGACTCGTTCCCATCTACATTCCAATTTCAACAGCCATGAAAAATTTCATGATGATCAGACTCAAGGTACGACCTGTAGTCCGTGCTAAAGCATTTAGTCATACAAAGAGTAAAATCCAAGATGACTGCTGGCGGCCATGTTTTTCGGCCAAATGACCCCAAAATTACTCTTTCCCATCTACATGTCATTAATAACATTCATGACAAATTTTATGATGATCAGATTAAAGGTACGACCTGTAGCCCGTGCTAAAGGATTTAGTCATACAAAGAGTAAAATCCAAGATGGCTGCTGGCGGCCATGTTTTTCGGCCGAATGACCCCAAAATGACTCGTTCTCATCTACATGTCATTGTTAACATCCATCACAAATTTTATGATGATCAGACGAAAGGTACGACCTGTGGCCCGTGCTAAAGAATTTAGTCATACAAAGAGTAAAATCCAAGATGGCTGCTGGCGGCCATGTTTTTCGGCCGAATAACCCCAAAATTACTTGTTCCCATCTACATGTCAATATTAACATCCATGACAAATTTCATGACAATAAGACGAACGGTGCGGCCTGTAGCCCGTGCTAATGGATTGAATTTTAAAATCCAAGATGGCCACTGGCGGCCATTTTTTTTTTCGAATGACCCCAAAATGACTCGTTCCCATCTACATGTCAATGTCAACATCCATGACAAATTTCATAATAATCGGACCAAAGGTACGAACTGTAGCCCGTGCTAAAGGAAATTGTTGATGCATCACGCACACACGCACACACACACGGACATCGGATACCAAGCCATGGCAATAGCTCAAACTTTACAAAGTAAAGTTGAGCTAAAAATGTTTGATTCATCCTGTCTTGGATGAATTCTATATAAAAACAAGAGAGGAAAGGGTTAAATAAATGATACAAAAATCCATACAGATGAAGAATGTGCTAAGAAAAATCTAGGTAAGAAATATGAAGCTGTGATGTGTCTAAAACAAAAATTCAAGGTCAAAATGCAAAAATGTAATTTTTGTTTTTAGAGTTATGTCCCTGGCTCTTCCCCTATTTGACCCAGTGACCCCATTTGAACAAATCTGATCCCCAGTCACCCAATGTCCCTCCAAACCAAATATAAGCGAAATCAGCCCAATATTTGTTGAGAAGAAGTCATTCTAAGAATTACTATGAGTTATGGGCCTGGTTTCTCAACTAATCAACCTGGTGACCTCATTTGAACAAATCTGAATGTGAGTCACCTGGGGAACATCCACACCAGATATGAACCCATTGGGCCTTATAGTTCTGGAAAAGAAGTCGTTCTAAGAATTACTATGAAGGAATAGAGTTGTGGCCCTGCTTTCTGAACTAATAGACCTGATGACCTCATTTGAACAAATCTGAATGTGAATCACCTAGGGAACATCCACACCAAATATGAACCTGTTCAGTCTTATGGTTCTTGAGAAGATGATTCTTGATGGACGGACAGACGGACGGACGTCCTGACGGCTCGACGGACGAGGAGTGATGACTATAGCTCCACCGGAGACTTCATCTCAGGTGAGCTAATAAAAAGCATTTATTAACATTCCAGAAGATATGTGGGAAAATTGGTGTCTGATTTTTAAATGAAAGTGTCAATGACACTGTAGCTCAACTTAGGTAGGGGAATAATTTAATGGTTGACATTAAATGGAGGAATTAGGAAAGGAGCTAATTGAAATGTCTAAGTAAGACAAAATTTAAATGTGAAGAGAGACCAATACCCCCAAAATGACTCGTTCCCATCTACATGTCACTATCAACATTCATGACAAGTTTCATAATGATCATGGTCTGTAGGGTGTGCCAAAGGATTAAGTGATGCAAAGAGTAAATTCTAAAATGGCCATCTACATGTCATTGTTAACATCCATGACAAATATCATAAAGATCAGACCAATGATACGACCTGTAGCCCGCGCCAAAGGATTTAGTGATGCAAAGAGTAAAATCCAAGATGGCCACCAGCGGCGATATTTTTTGGCCGAATGATCCTAAAATTACTCGTTCCCATCTACATGTAAATGTCAACATTCATGACAAATTTTATGTTGATCACACAAACAGTACGGCCTGTAGCCCGCGCCAATGGATTTAATTTTGAAATCCAAGATGGCCACCAGCGGCCATGTTTTTTGGCCGAATGACCCCAAAATGACTCGTTCCCATCTACATGTCAATGTCAACATCCATGAGAAATTTCATGAAGATCAAACAAACAGATCGGTCTTTGGCTAAATGACCACAGAATGACTTGTTCCCATCTAGAGGTCACCCCGATGATCCATATGAAGTTTGGTGATGATCGAATCAGGGATGTGGTCTGTAGGATGTGTCAAAGGATTTAGTGATGCAAAGAGTAAAATGCAAGATGGCCACCAGCAGCTATGTTTTTTGGCCGATTGATCCTAAAATGACTCGTTCCCATCTACATGTAAATGTCAACATTCATGACAAATTTTATGATGATCAGACAAACAGTACGGCCTGTAGCCCGCGCCAATGGATTAAAATTTGAAATCCAAGATGGCCACCAGCAGCCATGTTTTTTTTGGCCGAATGACCCCAAAATGGCCTGTTCCCATCTACATGTCAATGTCAACATTCATGACAAATTTCATAAAGATCAGACCAAAGATACGACCTGTTGCCCGCGCGAAAGTATTTAGTGATGCAAAGAGTAAAATCCAAGATTGCTGACGGTGGCCATGTTTTTTGGCCAAATGACCCCAAAATGACTCGTTCCCATCTAGAGGTCGCCCCGATGATCCATATGAAGTTTGGTGATGATCGGATCAGAGACGTGGTCTGTAGGATGTGTCAAAGGATTTAGTGATACAAAGAGTAAAATCCAAGATGGCCACCAGCGGCCATGTTTTTTGCCGATTGATCCTAAAATGACTCGTTCCCATCTACATGTAAATGTCAACATTCATGATAAATTTTATGATGATCAGACAAACAGTACGGCCTGTAGCCCGCGCCAATGGATTCAAATTTGAAATCCAAGATGGCCACCAGCAGCCATGTTTTTTGGCCGAATGACCCCAAAATGGCTCATTCCCATCTACATGTCAATGTCAACATTCATGACAAATTTCATAAAGACCAGACCAAAGATACGACCTGTTGCCAGCGCGAAAGTATTTAGTGATGCAAAGAGTCAAATCCAAGATGGCTGACGGTGGCCATGTTTTTTAGTCAATGATCCTAAAATGACTCGTTCCCATCTACATCTAAATGTCAACATTCATGACAAATTTAATGATGATCACACAAACAGTATGGTCTGTAGCCCGCGCCAATGGATTTAATTTTGAAATCCAAGATGGCCACCAGACGCCATGTTTTTTGGCCGAATGACCCCAAAATGACTTGTTCCCATCTACATGTCAATGTCAACATTCACGACAAATTTCATAAAGATCAGACCAAAGATACGACCTGTAGCCCGCACCAAAGTATTTAGTGATGCAAAGAGTAAAATCCAAGATGGCTGATGGCGGCCATGTTTTTTGGCAAAATGACTCGTTCCCATCTAGAGGTCGCCCCAATGATCCATATGAAGTTTTGTGATGATCGGATCAGAGATGTGTCTGTAGGATGTGTCAAAGGATTTAGTGATGCAAAGAGTAAAATCCAAGATGGCCACCAGAGGCCATGTTTTTTGGCCGAATGATCCCTAAATGACTCGTTCCCATCTACATGTAAATGTCAACATTCATGACAAATTTTATGATTATCACACAAACCGTACGGCCTGTAGCCCGCGCCAATGGATTTAATTTTGAAATCCAAGATGGCCACCAGCGGCCATGTTTTTTGGCCGAATGACCCCAAAATGACTCGTTCCCATCTACATGTCATTGTTAACATCCATGACAAATATCATAAAGATCAGACCAATGATACGACCTGTAGCCCGCGCCAAAGGATTTAGTGATGCAAAGAGTAAAATCCAAGATGGCCACCAGCGGCGATATTTTTTGGCCGAATGATCCTAAAATTACTCGTTCCCATCTACATGTAAATGTCAACATTCATGACAAATTTTATGTTGATCACACAAACAGTACGGCCTGTAGCCCGCGCCAATGGATTTAATTTTGAAATCCAAGATGGCCACCAGCGGCCATGTTTTTAGCCGAATGACCCCAAAATTACACGTTCCCATCTACATGTCAATGTCAACATTGATGACAAATTTCATAAAGATCAGACCAAAGATACGACCTGTAGCCCGCGCCAAAGTATTTAGTGATGCAAAGAGTAAAATCCAAGATGGCTGATGGCGGCCATGTTTTTTGGCCAAATGACCCCAAAATGACTCGTTCCCATCTAGAGGTCGCCCCGATGATCCATATGAAGTTTGGTGATGATCAGATCAGATAACTATAATTACATGTACATGTATGTATTAACAAATTATGAATCTAGAGTTACATAAAGGAATTTTTAACATAGTTTCAGTTATAGAGCTATGTATAAATAGAAAAAGTTTGAAATATATACCGGTATGAGACTGTAAAGAAAATCAAAGGATTTATGATGAATTTGAAATAACTCAGAATCAGAGGGCATAGTTACAAGCCAATTTCTAGAAAGAGTGAACAGGGGTGTGATGAAATACTCATTCAGTCTAAGAGTGGTGGAGCCATGGAATCATCTAATAGAAAATGTGGTCTATGCAGAAGACATGAATTCATTCAAAAATAAACTGGATTAATACCACTGGCAGGACCAAGAAATTAAATTAAATTTCAAGGCCGAGTTGAGTCTGATAGGCCCTGATGCGATCAGTCAAACTAAAAATAAAAATTCAGGAGACTTTCTGAGAAATAGAAGAAGAATCAGAGGTGGATATAGTGGCATCGTTAGAAGCAAGCTTCCACTTACAATGTACAATATAAGAAAACATAAGAATAGGGTACACTTGTACCACACTTGTGGACACTGCCTCAAATTACGGCTCCAGTTCAACACCACACAATGTAGAAGTATTTTTAAAAAGGTCTGGTACTTAATTTATATATGTGTGACTGTGAACTCATGCTGTAACCACAGTTACTGGACATAAAGATTAAAGTCCCAAAAATAAGGTTTTAATCGAATTTATAAATCAGTATACTAATATAAGGAGTTCCTTATATTATTATACCAATTTATAAATTCGATTGAACCCTTATTTTTTGGGACTTTATGTCCAGTAACTGTGATGTAACACTTTTAAGTTTGACTTTTAGTTTGACTCAAGTTTGAGTGGAATTAATGAATGTCAGAATGGCATACAGCATTTTAGGTTAGAAGGAACAAAATGTTTTCCATAGGCCACAGTGTTAACGTTTGACGACGCCCACGCTAAATTTTCGAGTTCCGAAGTGCATGCTGCATGCGTTCGTAAAGACCAACCCTTTCGGCATCTGTTCGCACATAGGAGTACCTTTCGAGCCACGCCTTTTTCGAAAACAAGCATATGTTTTCCACACTACCCCACGTTTTGCACAGAATTTGACAGTCTGACAAAAGCCAATACACAGCCTCAATATCCCGCCATTGTTTGGACACGAACGCATTTCAGACTAGGAAACGCCAACGTTTTTACATGCTATGGGTATTATATTTCTTGAATTTGTAAAATTATTTGACATATTATACGCCAATCGCGCGCCAGAATTTTTTAAACTCGTAGTCGAGATACCCTGTAAAAACGAAAGGGACGTAATTCTACTTATTTAGTTCCTTCTAACCTTAAGAGATGTGCAAACATGACCCTATGTAATCCCTACTACCTCTGCGTGAAGCTGTGTCATATCTATGCTAAATAAAACTGATTTTACACATTTCTTTGTTCTCGTTCCCCAGCAATCATGGTTATTTTAACCCCACTGTATCTGAAGATGGTTCATCTACTGGGGAAATTTTTGTGGAAATGTGTCCATGTTGTTGCCAATGATGGGAACGTCCCTTCCTAAATAAAAGAACTAATAGTTGGGAATTGATCAGTACCGTCTGCAGTTCAACATAAAAAATTATGGGTGCCTCGGGGTCATGTCATGCCGAGATTTATCATATTTGGGAAAATTCTCAAAATATGTGGAAATTTTGGTAAAATTTGGTAATTAAACTAACAGAATATGCCTTTAATGGGCATGACGTGCATGTATATAGCGACACAGACAATACGTGCAAATCATGTTTCAGATGATATGCTTAGTAGAGATGGGCGGTACTCGGTATTTACCGTGCGGTATCGGTATCAGCGTAATACCGATTTACCGTACCGAATCAAAACTAAAAATACCGAATTTCGGTACTGAAATTATTCATGTGTTGCCCAAATTGTGTGTCTTCGTATTGAGTAAAGTTTCTCAGTAAACAGTTTTGATTCGGTACTTTAGTTAAAATTACTCTCAGAATTATACAAATCCATCAGACCATCAGTTTGACAGGCCTTGAGCGAGCAAAAGGAATAAACACTCACAGATGGCTGACCTAGTTACAGGCCTAACAATCAATGCAGTTGTTATAATAGATACATACTACACAGTGTATCAAAGAAGCAGTGCTGTGACTAATTAATGCTACATTGTAACTTCAACAGTGCCACACTGACTGTCACTGTGTAATACTCAGGTGGTGGCAGTCCGTATAGCACGTGGCTTTGGCGACTTCAAAGACACCGACAATGCAAGCGGCATAAACAGAAATAAGGTCCGATTTCATTTATACAGTGAATCAAATCTACTTTCACTTTCTAAAAATAGAACAGATCCATCAATTGATTAAATTCTAAGATTTATTTCGGCGTTGCGGCTATTGATTGGGATTTGTGAATTGTGATCACTGATTACTACTCACAATTCTATTCACTCGCGAAAATGTGACGAAATTGACACGTATATATATATATTGTAGCCATGCAATTATGCAATCTCGTATTCTTTTCAAAAGCGGTGCGACGGCCTGCGTGTACATGTAAATGATCAAAGAGATGTGTGAATATCACTTAATTGAATAATTGTGTAGGTCATTGTGTTCCTCATTTAGCTGTTGTCGCGAATGTAGTAAATCCGTGGGCATATTTTCATGTATATTGTTCAGTTAAAAACTTGAGTTACCGGGAATTTCTGCTCTGGTTTTGTAATTTAATAGCAATACCGATTACCGTACCGATACCGCGGTAAATCGACGAAAATTTACCGATACCGATACCGAGCTTAAAATTTCAATACCGCCCATCTCTAATGCTTAGTTGACCAAAATTGTCCGGGTTTCTGAATAAATAGTTAAATTTTTACACCCCACCCCCCTGCACCAGAAAAGATAGGAATTTCTACACGGTCGACAAGTTGGCAGCTGCATGGTTAAAAATACTCGAGACGTCAAGTTTATGCTGATGGTCAGATGTCCACAAATAGATAAAGATATCGATGTGAGGTGATTTCTCTCTTAAAGTGGCACACCAGATACAGAATAACGATAAATAAGTGAAAATCTCACAAAGGTTATTAGGTGCAAATATTCCCCACTTCCTGAAAAATGGCAAATAAAATCCAAATTCTGGTGTAATGTAATGTCTAACTATATATGCTTCGCAAATCAGATCACAATTATGTGATTTTTCACCACGTTTGTCCATCATAGGCCGAAATACGAAAAATTCAATTTTTCTGCTTTAAATAGGTTAGAAGGAACTAAATGTTTTCCATAGGCCACAGTGTTAACGTTTGACAACGCCCACGCTAAATATTCGAGTTCCGAAGTGCACGATGCATGCGTTCGTAAAGACCAACCCTTTCGGCATCTGTTCGCACATAGGAGTACCTTTCGAGCCACGCCTTTTTCGAAACCAGCATATGTTTTCCACACTACCCCACGTTTTGCACAGAATTTGACAGTCTGACAAAAGCCAATACACAGCCTCAATATCCCGCCATTGTTTGGACACGAACGCATTTCGACTAGGAAAAGCCAACGTTTTTACATGCTATGGCCCAGTATGGGTATTATATTTCTTGAATTTGTAAAATTATTTGACATATTATACGCCAATCGCGCGCCAGAATTTTTTAAACTCGATTTCGAGATACCCTGTTAAAACGAAAGGGACGTAATTCTACTTATTTAGTTCCTTCTAACCTTTACAGGTACCCCATTCAAGATGTGTTAATAATAATATCGTACATGTTGTCCTCTCAAAAATGAATGTTGGCGAGAATTGACAATGTGAATGTCATGACTGTTCTGAACAATCGCTTCGTATAACTATCATAACCTTTGCTCCGGAAATTTCAATTCAATCAATGGACTGATGAATCATTTGTCACTGTTGTGGACAATATGGAACTTGGATTGGAAGTACATTCAAAATGTGTCACTTGACTGGATAGGGATTGACAAACGAAGACTGTTAATCCAACATTATGTACCAACACTACACACCGATTAGTCAACGTGTCCAGATTTGAGGATTTTAGTTCATTAACAATTTAACAGATATGAAACGTGACATTTTTTTCGTATTCTTGGTAGTGAAACTGAAACGGAAGTTTGGAAATTCCCAAGTTTAATATATACAAATTCCGAAATTCAGGGATTAGCGAAACGAAGCAGAGCCAGCACAGGATAGAATTTCGACAGGCCACATGCAGATCCACAAAACAAAAAAATGACCCCACCCCCAATATTACTTATATTTTTGTTCTGGAGATCTGTGCGACAGGCCTGACAAAATTGTCATAATAAACAGATATAGATCTGCTATTCAATAATTATCTCAAGTCAAGAAGCAATTTTTGGAGTCGGTTTTCAGTGTTCTGTTAGTCGTGATATTTCAATATTTTTGAAGAAATTATACAATTTCCGAGTCTTGTACCGGTAGCACTGCGGTTCAACGATTCATGCAGTTTTGAATCTAACACGATTCCACATTACTTCTTTGTGAAATCAGTTTGTCACAAGCCCGCGAACGTTCATTTGACATTTAACGAACATTGGTGTATTATACTAAATCGCCACCGTGAAATGCTGAAAAGGAAGAACATCGAGATGGAAGTAAGCATAATGAAGATTCAATCTAAAATTCAAGAACAGGAGATCCAGACAATGAAAAAATCCATATTAACAAACCATCATGTATCACCACCAATTTCATCTGAAAGCCAGCAACTATTCCATACACATACCGGTACTGGTATAAATAATCCACCTCCAAGTTCTTATGAAGGCCAACAACTGTATCATCCAAATGTGAGTACATGTAATCCACATTATGTCAACAATGCTGTCAATGGACCTTACAGAAACATGCTACTGCACCCAGTGTTGAATGGAAGGGAACAAGTTCAGAATCGGAGGAAGAGATTTGTCCAAAATTCATGGCGAAATACCCGAAATGACTACATGAACCATTATGTTGATAACGAAACAAATAAGTCGGACAGCATAAGAAGAAGGGATCGATGCTTCGAAGATAACGGGATAGAAATATCTAAAAGGGGTGTGGACACCAACTTACAGCAAACATATACAAGTACCGGTAGTACTGAAACTCAACCTGATATCTACAGATCACAAGAAGAAATACCAAATCAGTCAACCAGTCATCAGTCATCAGTTATTGCTGATGAAGATACAAATAAAACTATTCATCAGTCATCAGTCATTGCTAATGTGGATACAAATAAAATCAGTCATCTGCCTTCAGTTATTGCTGATGTGGAAACGAATAGAAGTCACAACCCACAGCACCCTCTGAAGACTGTTATAATGGAGAAAACTTGTACCAGAAATGCATCAAATAACATTAATGAAACAGAAGATGCAGTTGATGAAGTGGATAGAAGTCAAGACTCACAGCATTTTTTATGCGGGGGCCGAGCCTCGGAAGTGACATGGCGGCATCTTCAATCAGCAATGAGCATGTAATCACCATCAAGACAATAAATGTAAAAAACATCAAGAGTAACCAGATATATACACAGCAACTATTAGATCAATGTGACATCCTATGTATTCAAGAACATTGGCTATATAAATACCAACAAGGATTTCTGGAAGAATTTCAGGATTCTCATACAACTTACTCCAAATCAGTTGATGAAGATAACATTATATCACCGCAAGAGATGCCAAGAGGATACGGAGGTGTTGCCACGTTACTCAAAAGAGAGAAATTTCCTGTCACCAAAATGTTGCCAGATGGATCCCCCAATCTTATAGTAGTGGAAATATCTGTAGAACCACCGATCTGTTTAATTAATGTGTATATGCCTTCAAGGGGAGATGCTGATAGTGAAGACAGATTTGGATCATATCTAGATGAAGTCACAGAAATTTCGAAGAAATATAGAGATACCCATATAATAATTTACTGTGGAGATTGGAACGCTTCTCTTTTGAATAACAGGAGAGATGTCAAGCTTGATTGTGCAGCAGATGAGATTGGAATGAAGAGTATCGTATGCTTGCGGCCAACATTTTACCACACAAATGAGAGGGACTTGTCTCAAATTGACTACATCTTTATCCACAAGACATACCAGGAATTACTAATAGATATTGCAATAGCTGAAAGAAGTGAATTGAATACATCTGATCATGTTCCAGTCACAGGGAAGATTAAATTGATTTTATCCGGTGAGAGAAAAGAAGAATGCAATAAAGTACCAGCCCGTATAAAATGGGAGAATTGCAACCAACAGCTATATGAGGACTATGTAAGATGTCATCTTAAAAGTGGGAAATCACAGTCACTGTTTGATATGGGTCTAATGATAGAAGATCTCTCCAAAATTCTCAAAACAGCTGCAAAAAAGAGTATTCCGAAGTTTAAAGAGATGGTCAAGGTTAAGAAGAAGGAACGAGTTTGGTCAGAAGAGATTGCTGCAGCGGTGAAGTTGTCTAAGAAAGCATTTTGGGAATGGAAGACGCAGGGTCGACCTAAATCTCCAACAAATAGATTATTGATGAATAGAAAAAGGACTTCAAGATTGCTGAGGAGTGCTCAAAGACTGGAGGCTGTTAACAATAGAAAGATGATGATTGAAGAGATTATACAGGCAAAGGGGGAAAACTCGTCACTATTCTTCAAATTAGTGAATAAACAGCGACAAAATAAATCAACAATCACTAAGGAACTATTTGTCAATGGAAGGACGCTATCATCAAGTGAAGATATCAGAGAGGGATGGGCAGAGTATTTTGCGGGTTTGGCATCTCCATTGGAGGATCCTTTATTCAATGATACATATGATAAAGAAGTTGACAAGGACATATTAGCGATTGAATCTCTCTGCAGTGATCAACATATGCCATTACCGACAATCTCTGAAATTGAAGTTGAAAAGATAATAAGCAGTTTGAAGAATGGGAAATCAAAAGATCATCTAGGACTTCAAGCAGAGCATATCAAAATGGGAGGGCTGCCGGTCATCAAGTTTTTAACTGACTTCATCAATCAATGTTTTGAACAGAAGAAAGTCCCAGATATTTTGAAGATTGGAGTTCTTACACCGGTACATAAGAAAGATGAAAAGATTCTACCAACTAAGTACAGAGGCATCACAGTCACTCCTATTGTCCTTAAAGTGATTGAAAATATTCTGATCAAAACATCATCAGAGAAATTAAACCTGACGCAATCCAAGCTTCAAAAAGGATTTACCAAAGGGGTGTCTGCAACTAATGCAGGTGTAATCATCACAGAAGTACTGAATGAAGCTAAGGAATCAAAGAAACCATTACATCTTGTTACGCTTGATACTCAGAAAGCTTTTGATGTTGTGCCACATACACATCTGATGAGAAGATTATATCTGGATGAGGTACAGGGAGATGAGTGGCTATTGATTAACAACATCTATAAGGACATGGCGACGAGAGTAAAATGGGAGAACGAACTGTCTCATCAATTTGATATACAACAGGGAGTGAGACAAGGAGGAGTCCTATCAGCTGTACACTACAAGAGGTTCAACAATCCAATGCTGCTGAATATTGAGCGTCATTACAACGGTGCGAGGATCGGACATATTCAGATTCCACATACAACATGTGCTGATGATGTAGCACTCTTGTCTCATGATGGGTCGGAAATGAATGCAATGCTGAAGGAGGTGGAAGATTTCTCACACTTAAATAGATACAAGATAAATCCGATGAAGAGTGCTGCCTTATCACTAAACATAAAAGATATACCTGCATTGGAGACATTTATGTTTGAAGAAAAACCGATTGTTGCAGAAGATAAGTTGACACATGTTGGGCTGGAAAGAAATATTGGAGGAAAGTTAAATGTTGATGAGAGAATCCAGAGAGGACGAAGAACTGTTTATGCGCTGATGGGTGCGGGTCTACATGGAAGAAATGGTCTGGCTCCAAATGTATCTATTAATCTATGGAATGTTTATGTGCTTCCAAGAATGCTATACGGGATTGAATGTGTCACATACAGTATGAATGAATTGAATTTGCTAGAAATTTATCAGAGAAAGGTGCTGAAACAGTTGCAGTATTTACCACCCAGGACTCCTAATGCTGCTGTTTATGCTTTGCTTGGCTGTCTACCGATTGAGGCTGTTATCCACAAGAAGATGTTGTCCCTATTCTCTAGTATTATCCATAACAAGGGTTCTGTGGAAATCTCCATTGCCGAAAGACAGCTTGCTATGAAGAATTTGGACTCTACTAGCTGGTTTGTGACTGTAAGAAAGGTTTTGTGGATGTACGAGTTGCCATCAGTTTTTGAAGTAATGGAAAGCCCACTTGATAAGAAGTCCTGGAAGGAGTTGGTAGACAAGAAGGTACATGAGCTTTGGGAAGGGAGGATCAAGGAGGATATGAAGTTGAAATCTTCACTGAAGTATTTGAACCCAGATACAGTACAGATTGGTTCTCCTCATCACTTATGGGTCAGTTTACACTCCAATGTTCATGATGTTAATTTGGCAGCAATAAAAGCAAGACTCCTGACTGGTACCTATACACTCCAGAGAAATAGATCTGTTTACAGTCGGCAAAAGGAGAGTTCGTTGTGTCAACTGTGTAAAGATGGAGAAGAATCAAGGGAGCACTTTCTAACAGCCTGCAGGCATGACCAAATGATTGATGCAAGAGAGAAGGCAATCGTAAAACTGCAATCTATTATCCCTGACTCTACTCTTACTAACATTCTGGCAGATTCTAATCTACTAACTCAGCTCATATTGGACTGTTCAATGTCAGTAATAGTGGAGATGTTAGACCTACACATGGATCAGTTGACGTTAATTTCTATTGAGATGTGGAGCAGACAATATATTGGGAGGCTCCATAGTATCCGCTCCTCAATCCTTACCAGATGTCAGTAGAAGATTCCCATTTCATTATTCCAGTTCTTTACCGATCCTAATCATTATATGAAATTCAGATTATATGAAATCAGTGTATATAGAGAATATAAATCAAAGAAATCAAAATTACTCTGACTCAACCGAATCAGAGGTGCTGCGACAAATAAACGCAGGGATTTACGAAGACAAGACAAGACAAGATCAGTGAAGTATTTGCGAAAAACAAAATCAAACTTCCAACATCAGGCATTGCTTTGAGTGAAAATTGAAAATTTTGATGTGCTAAATCAAGTGCAGTAATATCTATGATTTTTCGGACCCACGATGGGGAAAACAGATCGTCTGTAGGCGTTGGTTTTATAAAATAAATATCCAAATTAAAAGTGTTCATGCATTGGCTCCGACTCTAATTTTCGATGGCTCAGATTCATATCCAGGGAGAATTGATCGGCTCCGACTCTATCTCATAAAAGTAAATGACATGAATGGAACATATTTTTATTTCCAAATACAAACAAATAACATAATATACAAATGACATAAATATACAAAATATTAGAGTTAATTGTGGAAATGAGGATCAGACAACAAGCATGTTACGTACGATTAAAATATATATATTGTTTCATTGTATCGATCAAGGCCATATGCATGTATAATGGAGTTTCCTCACATAACATAAATCACCATTTCCATGTGAATATTTTATTACTTAAAGGGGTACTGTACGCCATTTTCAATAAATTTCCGGTGATAACAACGATCTATTATCGATACTATATAGAAACATAAGTAATTTGAGTCGAATATGTATGTTAATAGGCTATCTTAAAATTTAATAATTTAAAAGTTAATAATTTGATATAAATTGAATTTATGGCTGGAGCCATAAAATGGCGTAAATTAAAATACGAATTTCCGTGTACAAAACGTAATCAAATTATAATTGAGGGATACTGGATTAGTAAACCCATTGCACACACGATCGTTTGAAACATTATGCTTATACGGGGAGAAAACTCAAGCCACTCATTGACTAGTGACGATACAATAACTTAAATGAGTATATGGGACTACTATGCACATAATATAATTTTTATTTGATTCATTTGGTTGAAAACAGTACAAAAATTACTCGACAACGATAATTTTGTATTTTTGCATTCCGGTAAATTTGCCATCCGTAACACTACTTCATACTCAACAGACTTTCAAAGAATGGAAAAGTTGTTACCTTATTCTCCGACTCGGGGATTATAGAAACCAACAACAACATCTTGGGTACAGTACCCCTTTAACTATAGAAGGGATATATATATATATATACCCGGACTAAACAGTTACCGCTATGCTTTTCTATCTCTCTTGAATCAGACGACCCCTGCATAGATTGTATTGTGGGTATAGTGCCCTTCCCGATGTCAACTTCCCACTCCTGACTCCGACTGTCTCAACATTATGGTGATGTCTATATGTGATGTCCAATGTATCGGAATGCATGGGCGGAGGCACTGGCTCAGTATAATATATATTTTTTTCCCATTGCTTTATACTGATAATTTCATCGAACGGTTACATGTTACGATCGGAGTGGCACACCCAGATGTCCATCAGCTGCTCAGACCAAGCTTGGTGATCGGTCCCGTTTTTCGACTATCGTGGTTAGAACCCCAAACTGCATGATCATATATATACCCCCCCCCCCCCCAAAAAAACTCAATTAAAACTCCAAATTAATTTTGTGACCCGACCACGACCATAATCTCTATACATCGACTCCAGAACCACGGAGATGCCTATACATATATAAGTCGGATCTGCGTATATGTATATAAAGGATTGGTGGAAATTTGCTGCAAAAATATTTCTCTGGCACCACATTCCCGATTCCGACACCGTTACTTTGGCAACTGTATAAATAATATCAGTAGATGTTCCCATAACATACTTCCTGCATGTTAGAACCCTTTGGAGCCCTCCAGATAGCTGGCCCCACATTTCGATATAGGACAAACAGACATATATTTATGTTGAAAAATTATGATAGATTTTCTACTTTTGACTGTTCGCTAAAATAAATACATCGAATTTGACAATATATTTCAAAATGGTCACTTCTTAACATATTTCTACACATTCGGCTCATATAATCGTAGCCAATCGAAGAGCGAAAAGCAGAGCGAATGAAATGCTTTGAAGAAGTTAGAGTCGGAACATAAATAGCTGTTAGAACTAAACGGAGTTTCTGGCCCACTAACCAAAATATGGCAATTATTGTGGTATGTGGAATGAATTCACCCACCTATCTGTCAATTTTTTGTCTTTTTTCGCTAGACATCAACGCAAACTTTTAAAAATCAGAATAGAGTCGGAGCCTGATCAAATAAAAGTCGGAGTCATAATCGGTCAGATCCAAAACTGCAGGAATCGTTGAACCCCAGTGCATATAGATCCTATTTTCAGCACAATACTTTTAAATGTAGCATAAAACATCAGAAGCAAATATCCTAACGCCAGGGAGTATAAATAGTTTATTTAACATCCCTGCCAATGCATATTGCGCTCGAAATATTTCAAAATGGCTGCCACGATGGCTACCAGAATGGCTGTCATTCACGTCATAACGGCAAAATTGGTTGCCGAACAGTGGTATTTTTCAGATTGATTCTATCAAAGTGGTCCATTGCTTGTGGTTTGTGGAATAGCGAATGTGGATTATTGGAATTTTCTATCACAAACTTGACAGCAACATATCGGCAAAACAAAAATCATGTTTCATGTTTGGACCAGTTTTCAAGTAACATGGAACTAACTATCTTGGTATCAAAGGTTATTGTTTTTTTCTGTCTTAAGTACATAACGCAGATGTGGTTTAAGACACAATTACTCTTTGCCGAAAACTTGTGAGAATCTGGCCATGGTTTTCAACGTAAGTGGGCAGAACTTTGAAAGTGAACATGAGCTACGTTGGCCCAATAATATAAAAAATATGGCCCATTGGCATACAAATTTATTGAATAATGCCAAGAAAACCGTTTCCTCCATTGTGCATATAATAGGCCATCAAGATGGAGAACTCTCTGACATTACCTCTTTATCGATTAGCGTATCCTGGAGTTATTGCGTAAAGCGATAGCAACCCAAAGATACGCCTGTACAACCCACCCATGACGATAGTCACTCCATATATACATAAATACCAAACAAATGACCACGAAGCCACTCACTTTATACTTATACACCTCATCCATAACCAGACACACACAGTTGGGTAGTCAGTACACCCTTACATGATTATACAGTCATGAGTCATAACGCATCCACTCCAGATATACTCATACACTTTACCCGTGACCGTATAGTCACTCTCACTGTCTGTATACATATTCACCATGCACAGTCATGATCATAGTCACTTGGTGTTTACATAATCGCTTCACCATTGGCCATACAATCACTCCCTTCAGATATGTTTGCAACACCCATGGCCATATAGCCACTCAAGATATACACATAACACTCCCCCATGTCTACAGTCGCTCCAGGTATGTATATTCATCTGACCAATGCCATACAGCCCTTCTAGATATACCTGTGCCCCGTACACCACCTCTCCATTGGCCATATGGTCACTCCCTGTATACATATTGAACACCCATGACCACTCAAGATATACATATATACACCCACTCATGGCCAAATACCACTCACAGTATATATATACACCTCACCAATGTCACACAGCCCTTCAATATACCGATACTCTAGGTATACATATACACCTCACGATTGAATGGATATACCAATACCCTGCGCAGACGGTCGTTCGTACACCCCATCCATGACAATTCACATCTACGATCATACAGCTACTCTCTGTACACCCATCACTGACATTCTCTATTTATCCATACACCCCACCCATGATCATGCAACCAACACATGTATGCATATACACCCACCCATGATAATACAGTCATCCAAGGTTCATCCATACATCACACACATGACTCTACAGTCACTTTATATACAAAAGCACATCTATGACCATGTAGCTACTCTCGCTATACCCATACATCACTTCAATGACCTTACAGCCACTCCATGTATACATATTGACCTCAGAACAGCAGAGAATAATGTTCGGGATATATGCGAAAAATCTACTTTTCAAAGCCATTTTGAAGCCATCTTGAGGAATTTTGTTTTAAAAATGAAACTGTCAATGACACTGTAGCTCAACTTGGAAAGGGAATAATTTCATATGTTAGTCAATGGAGCCATTAGGAATGCGGAAAGTTGAAAGGTCTAGCAATACTAGATTATCAACATGAAGATATATACCAGTATACAAAGTAAAATCCAAGATGGTTGCTGACAGCTATTATTCCAATGAAATTGAAAAAACATTTGATAGCTTATTGCATCTAGTAGATCTATATCAAGATTAATATAAAGTTTGGCGATGATCGGATGAGGGAAGTGGACTGTTTTAGTTATGCAAAGAGTAAAATCCAAGATGGCTGCCAGTGGACATGTTTTATGGCAGAATGACCCCAAAATGATTCTTTTCCATCTGTATGTCAATATTAACATTTATGACAAATTTCATGATGATCCGACCAAAGGAACGACCTGTAGCCTGTGCCAAAGGATTTAGTCATGCGAAGAGTAAAATCCAAGATGGCTGCTGGTGGCCATGTTTTTTGGCCGAATGACCCCAAAATGACTCCTTCCCATCTGTCAATATTAACATAAATGACCAATTTCAAGATGATCAGACAAACAGTACGACCTGTAGCCCATGCTAATTTTGAAATCAAAGATGGCCGCTGGTGGCCATGTTTTTTTTGCCGAATGACCCCAAAATGACTCGTTCCCATCTACTTGTTAATGACAACAGCCATGACAAATTTCATAATGATCCGACCAAAGGTACGACCTGTAAGCCTGTGCCAAAGGATTTAGTCATGCAAAGAGTAAAATCCAAGATGGCTGCTGGCGGCCATGTTTTTTGGCCGAATGACCCCAAAATGACTCGTTCCCATCCACATCTCAATATTAACATCCATGACAAATTTCATGATGATCAGACGAACAGTACGACCTGTGCTAATGGATTGAATTTTTGTGTTTTTGCCGAATGACCCCAAAATGACTCGTTTCCCCATCTACATGTCAATGTCAACGGCCAAGACAAATTTCATAATGATCCGACCGAAGGTACGACCTGTAGCCCGTGCCAAAGGATTTAGTCGTGCTCAGTGGATTGGCGCCGATGAAAAAAAAATCTAGACTGGAGTAATCCTTTAATACTTGGTGTGGATTATTGCCAGGAACTGTTTCCAATTTGTTCATATCATGGTTGATTGTATTATAGGGGCCACAGAGAAGGTTATGGATTTTAGTGTCCACTCATTGTAATATTTGAAACCATTTTATTGAGGGCTACTTACTTTGTATTTTGTATAAACTGTGGTAATCTGTTTCTAGTTAAGGGCCACAGGGGTCAGCATCCTGATCATATTACAGCTGTATAAACATTATAATTGAAAACACTTTTTATGGTCTAAACTATATTCTTGAGAGCTATACTGACAACCAGGGTATGGGCGGTTTAATTTATCTCATGTTAGGGGTCCTGGGGTATTCCAATGTTATTATATGCCAACCGATGTCAGCGACACTACTAGTGCAACATTAGCACTAGGACCCATAAATTCAAAAAAATTGAGAATTTGTGTTAGGTACATTTGGCTATATATGTACTTATTTAATAGCACATAACAGTATGCTCTATAATTCAACATCAAAACTCTAGATTATGATTCCAATCATAGCTATTTACTAATGCCAAGGGATGGGTTAAACATCTGCCACTCGTGATCGTCCTCTCGTTTTTTCTGGAATAAAAACTCTGGCATCGATAGGGTGTGGCAAAATATGGATGTTAGCCATTTTGAATTGTACGACATACTGCAAAATGCAATAACACTTTTGAGCTTACAAAGAATATCTGATAAACCCAGGGGGGGGGTCGCGCACAAAAATTCCATATATGAGGCGGGGGTGGGTGGGTCATTTCACCCGGAAAAAATGCGTAAATGACCAAAAATGCAAATTTTTTCCTCCACTTAAAATCACTGTTTTTGTGCTCATGTAATCTGTTAATATCAACCATATGACACACTATGCTATTTAAAACATACTAACCAGAACTAACTACCATTTAGGGGTGTATGTATGCTGATGTATGCCAAAATTAATGTACCAGATTTCGACGGATGAAAGATATATTATATAAGCATAATTATTAAATGATTACCATCTTCTGTTCTTAATCCACATAATGGATATTATTTGTTATCAAGATAAACTTGATGATACAAACAAAAATAACAGTTCCACTATATTCCACTGGTTTAAAACTATAAAACAAAATAACTCATACAAAAAGTTCATACTATTTGGATAACAATATGAAAACTTAGCCTTTTGTGATATTAAATCAACCACAGTTATTATTCACAAGTCTAAGCAGTTAGGTACTGTACATATACATGTAATAAGGTAGTATATCTTGGAGTTCCAGTTATTTGACTGCCAATACATATGGTATTGTAATTATTAGTTGTTTGTTCATTATTGGTTGCTTTGATATTCAATTTAGGATATAGCAGGATAGAGCAATGTAACTATAAAAGTAGCTTTTGGTATTAAAGTCTCAACTTATTCCATATGCAACATAAAGCTAGAATATAAACATGACTAATATGAACTTTGTTCTTGAAACTAATTATAAATCATACTAACCTGGATCAAACTGCACAGGTAATCTATGCAACTCTCTTCATGTGAACTTTCTCAGAGTCACATATCTCAACTGAACAGTCTGATCCAGGATGCTTGTTCTTATAATGGGTTTCCATGTGATACGTCCAGTAAACCACATTGCACAGGGGGAACCTACATGTATACAGACGGTTTGTACAAGGTGACCGTGGCTTGGATATCTCTGCTGGCTTTAAACTAAACTTTATACTCTGATAATAAGTTAATAATACTACCAATTTTTCGCTAATATTGGTATATGTCAATCTGCAAACCAACATGACATACATACATGTATTGAGTCTGAGCTGCTGTGAGTGTGACTTTCCTTGGCTTGGGTCCCAGATGAAATTTGTTCTACCCCTATTACTACAGTATTACTATTGGGCCTTGAAACTAAAACATCTTATACTATTGTTATATAAAAGAATATGGAGTTATTGAGGATATCAGGAAATGTATTACCTCGTAATTATTATGTTTTATGGCATTATGCCCAATGTTTTTAAGTGCATGCGTTCAGCATTTCCACATTTTATACTAATAGAATTATCTCCCTTTAGAGCAGTTTAGAGGTTTACTAAAATGCTGGGAATAGTATTAAATAATAAGAAATGGAACAATTCTTTGCTAGGCTTTGATTTGGTTTATATTTTATGTTTTTTGTAAGATTTTGGGGGGTGGGTCCCAAAAATTGGGCGGAAAAAAAAGAAAAAAATTGCAGGTAGAGGGGTGGTGGGTCCCCGAAAGGGACCAAACCATTTTTTTCGCCCTATATATGTAAATTTTTTCCGCGACCCCCCCCCTGATAAACCCCTAATTTCTATGCCAAAGTGCAGTCAAATTACAAGTCGTAACAGGTCCGTAACTCGTGTGAAAATAATTGGACAGAACCCAAATTCGAAATTGGTCTGTATTTTTAGTTGGGGAAACACACATACCAGCTTTGGTTCAGATAAAATAATCCAAATAGGAGTTATTCATCTGAAACCGAATGTTATGAAATCTGTATGAAAAAGGCCATGTAACTCATGTAACAAGAGCATCGCTAGGGGCATGGCAAAATACACCCGTGGCAATTTCAACAAAGGACCATTATTCTGATAAAAAATTGGTTCTAGACCATCTGGTGGTTGAACTAGAAAGAGAATCATATAACATGATTTTGTGAATTGGACATGTCTGTTCACAACGCACTTCAATATTAAAGTCTTTTGCTCATATATATCTCCTTGATTTGATTGGGAATCAAACGTTCCAATCGTGGTGCCCGTATATGCAAATACTAAAATAAGATTTGTTTCCAGGAAAGATCAATCTTGGACATGCTGCCGATGCATGTATATCAAATTCAAAATAACATGCGTTTCCATAACAATCCATCCATGCACCCGATAACGAAAATAAACATTGAACTTGTGGGCACATTAAGTGCCTGCATAATTTGTAAATGCACTATAATTCGCTTTGCAATGATGATCTTCGTTCTCAGTTATAACAGTTTCCAAATTATGAAAAGTTCCTCAAGAATATAGTAATAACAATAGTATGATAGTATGAAATCGATATTTCCACAAAACAAACTTTTGTGTGAGCCAAACGATTGTTTAATATATGTAGCAAGTAAAGAGTGAGTGATAATCAAAACACTCAACGCTGTGACAATTTTTGTATTAAGAGAGTGATTCACAGTGACCCATTCAACACTGAATTCTTGAGTGGCAAGGATTAGACAATGCTATAACATTATGTTGTAAACAATTTGGTGCAATATTAACAAAAGTTCTTTAGTGGGGTCTCCCCAGGGTTGAGTGTTTTGCTTATCGCATACACTTTTCATACTGCACTGTAACAAAACATGGCTTTTGTTTACAAACACAGCATACAAACTTGACAATAACATACTACTTACGCAAGAATTATGATTGGTACAAAAACAAAATATATCTATATTTTAATAATCTTTCTGTTTTAATATAGAGGTTTTAACGGATGTGACTATTTTAATAGCAATACCCATCGATGATCGTGAAGGTCATCAGTATCTTTAAAATGAATGGAGGTTGTATTGTCATTTTCAATGTCATCTTGTACCAAATTTCGCCTACAAGATGTTCGTGACCACTTGTCAGATACGATTGACCAGGTGTGCACACGCGCTTAAACATACTTGCAGTAAACTGTACATGTTTAAACCATTACTAGCTGTTTGTGGCATCAAACTGAATCTTACCATCATTTTCGGTGATAATTAGGGTCGCCGCTGAATAAAACAAGAGGTACGCTGTCGCGTGGCATTTGCCCCCGACGGTAGCAATTTGGATTAAGCATGGACGAAACTGCGGATATCCGAGGAGGTCTATATGACCATTCCAAAAGAAGTTCGTACAGAAATGTTGACTATAAACCACAAAACAAGCGATCCGGAAACCCCCAAAAAAAGAGAAATTCAAATTTTCTAAGTTGAAAAAAGGCCCATAACTCTGGCAAAAATCATCAGATCATACCCAAATTCGACATGTATTTTCATATAACTGATCCACAAAAATACGGGATTTGCAATCGTACCACCAAAGCTCAAGCTATCATCTGGAAACCAAAAAAAACAAGAGAAATATTGAATTTTCTAAGTAAAAAAAGGGCCATAACTCTGGTAAAAATGGGTGGACGAAACCTGCGCTATGCATGTAGCTGTTTCCCCATGCTGCTCTATCACCATACCAAATATCAGCTAAATCTGCCCAGCGGTTGCTGAACAATAATGCAAAATGATTGTACGGACGGACGGAGACGTCGACTATATACCCACCGACTTCAAGTCGGGGGCATAATAATTAAGGTTGGATCCCAAAAATAGGGTCGGTCGTATTCACTGAACAAATTCATAATTTTCTACACCAATGCAGTAGCTAGATAAATATATATCATTTTCATTACTGCATTGATCACGCCACACTATCAACACTTGCCACTTTTTGCAGATTTAGCCACTTGACCTCCCCCTAAACCCTAAGTCCCTTAGAAACCGAAATACCGATCCAATCCTTATATTGCTATATCCCGGCAGACCGGAACACCGATCCGGAAATCATACGATATTTGACACGAAATTACAATACAATAAATGTACATATCAACTCGAGTTGTACTGCTACTTTTAACAAATGCGTCACATGTTTACCCATGTGACTTTGACAGACAAACTGCCGACACAGGGTCTGTTTCTTCGCGCATGAGCAGAAGCCTATTTTGAGATAAAAAATTAGCTTTTTAACATCCGAAAAGGGAAAGTAAATTTCATTGGAAATTTTGCAATCAAAGCTAAAATTAACTAGAATTGTGGGTCTACGAATGAGTCACATGTTCATATCTCTGACTTTAACAGCCAAATTGAGGACAAGGGGTCAGTTTCTTCGTGCATGCAGAGGTGCATTTTGAGAAACACCTTCTATCGTAGGCAAAGGATTAGACTTTCGTTATAAATATATAGCGCAACCAAAGGGAGCCGCAATATAATCTACATGCACATTGAACGTGGAAATACCTTCTGACATATTTCACCACACACTAGTTCGGTTAGCATAGTAGAATGCCGTATAGTTATACATATATATACGTCCCAATTATGAGCATTACAAATTACTACATCGCAAACACTATATAACATCAGGTGCCTCGGTGAGGATCATTTAACATTCAGGACGTCAGGGATCAAAGGGTTGAGAAATAGTCTATGCAATTGACTAGATTTGGGAGAAAATAAATTCAAATTAATGTTTTTGTGTTTCTTCGATGCATAATATACACAAATGTGGTGAATAAAATATGTAACATGAACAAGTACAGTACAATAGTCTGATTTTTAAAAGAAATTATAGGCAATTTCAAAACAGTACAGCAGAGATTTTTTAAATGATTTGATCTGAAATCCCAGTTAAAACTCTTTTATAATAAACAAGCTTTACAAGTATTGGAAACTAATTCCCTGTAACAGTACTTATAAGCAAAGCCATGTCTGTCAAGTCAACCTATTTCAGACTTTTGAGAATATTGTTCTGATGCAGGGTATTACTATCAAGCCTTAAAATAGGATGTCTGTCATTTGCAGAATGAGGTCCCCAGAGGGTGAATTTAGTTATGCTACCCCCTGCATAGTGGGCTAGCATCACCAAATTCACCCTCTGGGGACCTCATTCTGCTTACAACTCAGCAGAATGAGGTTCCCAGAGGGTGAATTTGGTGATGCTAGCCCGCTATGCGGGGTAGCACCACTAAATTCACCCTCTGTGGACCTTATTCTGCAAATGACAGACACCCTATTTCAAGGCTTGATTACTATCATTGAAGAAAGACAGAATTCATCATGATTATCAATTGAGAGAATGATTGATGTCAATAACGAAAATAAGAGTAAAGAATGATTTGTTGAGTATTCCAGCTGTATTTTCTGGATCAACTTGGCTCTATGGTAAGCTTCATTAAGTAGCGTTAACAAATCCGTTGCGTTGGTCAGTACATTGTGTTATAAAGCAGAGCTTCCGATTAATTATTGCAGCTTATAAGATCGATATTGGAATATATGCAATATTTAAAATCGATTTATCTGTAATAGATAAATTGCAGAAATATTCATGTTTGTTCAAATCAAAATGTAAAAAAGAGCCGGCTAGTGTTACAGAAGTTGTGCGTCTGTTTACATAACACAACGCAATTCTATTGGTTAATCACACAGAAATGATATAAATGCTCTTTATTATTTCCATGTCAGGAAAACAGTTCCAAATAGCGCTCTTTATATTTACCATATCCGGATCTAAACAAAAGCCAGGAAACGTAACGTTTTTTTGCTTTTGTTTACATAACAAAGGGAAAAAAGTTGACAAGAACATACTGTTTATGCCATATTTCTGATTGGTATAAGAACAAAGTCTGTCTATATTTTACTATTCTTTCTGTTTATTGTGGTTTTTGGTGGAGGTGAATATTTTAAGAGCATACCCACCGCCAATGCCACCGTATCTTTAATGCTATAACAATGTCAACGCACCATAATAAGTCCATAATATGTCTTTTATTGTCGATTGGTGAGAAGATAATCAACTAATTGTCCTAATTCTAAGAACACAAAAATTATTAATTACGACAGAAAATTGACCCTCTTCATTAATTTTTCATCAATATACTGTCGCAAAAAACTGTCAAAATAACGCAAAAAATGAGTACCGGTATGGTGAGGATTAGCAAGATATTAGTGATAATTTGTAATAATTTTTAGTTATTCACATTCAGTAGGATCGCTGAATTATTATATTATTGCTCTAGAAAGTACTGCCAATTATCACATCCTCCCAAAAAGGGTTGCATTCTTTAGAACGCTGACCCTGACAAGGAATCGCCAACTGAACAATGATACACAGCCATAACACAGGCTTCTTTGATGAAGTCTAAAAATGATAACTTTAATTATTGGGCATGTAGCAGAAATCAAGCAAGCCGCCTTGCCCACTCACGAAGTTTGATACATACTCATGTAGTTTATGGCCTTTGATGTGCTGCATCATTATGAGGCATTGCATGTGGCTTGACGTAATTGACATTTAAAATCGTTTGCCGATTGGTTGACTGCAACTGCTAATAGGTCTCTGAACCACGCACTATCAACCTGTTTTGTCTGTAATCAAAGTTGCATTATTTCTTGCATGAGAATTTTAATTGACAATACATGTGTATATGAGAAAGACGAAATGATCAAAATGACAGATCATAGGTTGGTTGATGAAGTTCCATGTCACTACAGCCACAAGGTGATATATATTGCAACAATAGTCTGAGCATATGCTCAAATCGAGCATAATATGCTCAAATCTGAGCATAATATGCTCAAGTCTGCTCAAGTCAGTGTTGCAATAGCTGTGCAATTTAACTACAGAAGGAGTAGTGACATGTAACCCATTGCACAATTCTGACTTATAATTAGGCATACTTGGATACTGAGGGGCCATAGTGGTATTGTTTAACCAGTTAAACAAACAAAAACTTGGCATTGTCACATCTCCCTTCATCTTTGTGCCCACACAAGCTTTCTCACACCAAGTAGTCACCGACAACAATGATAAAATGCACAAGTATCCGAAATATCCATATATGCATCTGATCGAACATTGTACCTCACATATCTCAGAACAGGCCGAGCCCCATGGTCATGAACACGATACACTATTTACAGTGATCATATCTTACATGGAACACAGCACCATTTGTACAAGAATGTTAACCATGAATGTCTGATGAAATTTATAGTCAGGATCAACGCCGGCCCCTTGGCCCACCACCACCACTACCACCACCACGTGGACCTCCTCGTCCGCGACCCCTCATTCCTCCTCGTCCTCCCCTCATTCCTCCTCGTCCTCGACCACGTCCACCAGGACCTGAAATTCAGACAGAATTCATTAATAGTAACCAAAATAAGTAAAATTCTTTCATTGGGCCTCAGGTATTTTCATAATGCCAGGCATTATAGCCAGTGCTAAATAACACATTTCGTTGATTTTCAATTTTTCAGAACATCTTTCCGATTGGCCGTCACCTAAAAGTTCTGGGTTAAATTCATGCATGTGAAAATAGAACTATTTCAAAACACACCACAGAAGTGACCATGAAACAAATCTCTTGTCTGACCAACTATATGTAGTCTACACTGTTCCCAACATAATTTAATGGGACAAACTAACAATACCATTAACAATATACAAGCCTTGAAATAGAGTGTCTGTCATTTGCAGAATGAGGTACCCAGAGGGTGAATTTAGTGATGCTACACCGCATAGCGGGCTAGAATCACCAAATTCACCCTCTGGGGACCTCATTCTGCTTACACCTCAGCAGAATGAGGTTCCCAGAGGGTGAATTTGGTGATGCTAGCCCGCTATGCTGGGGACCTCATTCTGCAAATGACAGACACACTATTTCAAGGCTTGGCAATATATCAGAAACAATGAGAATAATTTAATCACTAACCTACTTAAAGAATTTGTACTTTGTTCAAAGTTAATGTGACAAACAAGGCGGAAAAGTTTAAATCCACATGAATGGCATTGGTCAGTCCTTCAAATTTGGAAAACGTAGGTGCGCGGTATATCGCTCGGAGCTTTTGGGATTTGCGCGCGCCTTTTTTGAGGGAGCACAATTCAAATTAACATCGATGAAATGATTACTGAATAAAGACAAACACAAGTATAATGATACACACGTATTATTCTAAGTGTGGCAACAGAAACAGAAATAAAAAACATATGTTTATATTGTACAATAGTCCACATGATAATAGCATCAACAATCCGGCAATCCCGATGAATCTGATCACGGTAATTAGTCAACTTCCGCGTCTGAGAGCGCATGCCCATCAGACTCGCTTAAAGTTTCAAACTCGGAAGTGGAATCCTAATCGTTACCGCAATCAGATTCACCGGAATCCGACGAGTCAACCCTTTTTCGCTTTGATAGTATCATGGTCGCCTGAATGAGTTGTTTGCACGCAGAATTCTGAGGATTTTCCAATTCTATTTTTAATCTGGGAGAATCTGCTGATCAAGTGTTATTATAAATAAGTTTCTGATTTCGTGATACTGCTCATTCGTTGGCCGATATTATTAACTGTGGCGATTACGTGACGCAACATGGGTCCTCATTGGTCGATATTATTAGCTGCCTATTTTTAATGATGACGCTTGATTCCTCTTCAGTGTTCCGACTGTCCCATTGGTCAATATCATTAGGTGCCCAGATTGAATGACGCATTGTCAAGAAGGTGGCCGTTTGTTTTCATTCATCGAGTAATAATGCGATCACAATGTATGTTACTACTAGTAATTACCAGGTTCGTAATCAGCGTCATCACTGCTGAGAAAGATACATGGTGGATAGCCTTATCGGCGTTTGACCATTGGTGTGTTGTTTGTTAAAATCTCGTTCACTGGTTGCAAATTCTGAGGTGCGCATTTGAAATTTTCGGCGTGCACATTTAATAACTTGCAGGTTTTTAAATCTGCGCGCGCCAAGGCGCGCGCCTCAAAATCGAAGGACTGCATTGGTTATGAACCAGTCCTCAAATCTATGTTCTGACAGTGAATAATACACATTCACAGTCTGATTACGCAGCCGTCATAATTGGCTACTGCAATCAGCAATGACAAAGCCATTTGCTGAAGCAAACTGGGCCACGGCAAAGGGTTGCCATAGCAGCTTGCCAAAGCCAAACAATCTGAATTAAAGAGGGCTGGATTCCAAGTGAAATATAAACCCATGTGGTGCAACATGTAGTATCGAAGTAAAACATCTTTGTTTTGTTTCAACATCCATTATATCATTTCCTGCCACATTGAAATTGTCCGGGGATTGTATTTGTAGTAAACAAATTTGCAGGTCAGGATAATACACTTGACAGTGGCCATGTTGATGAAATAAGATGTGTCTTATAGCTCAAAATCATCCTCAAACAAATATCCATCAAAGACAATTATCTAATCAATTGCGGGATATCAAATTTCAATAATAGGTCGCAGTCCACCGAATCGAGGTGTTTTTTTTGGGATATTGGCAAAGAGGTAAAATACTGGCAAAATTTGACTCCTATGACTGACTTGTTCTCAAAAGTGATCCACATACCAAGTATCAAGAGATTCTTTTGAAGATTGCTCAATATATCATTTAGACAGCAAATATTATTTCTAAGTTGAATAAAATCAGTTGAACTGCGTCTTCTCAAATATGAACCATGTAGTAAATATAAAAAACTTTTGTTTCAAAAATATTGCTCAAGTTACCATCCGGACAACCAGAAAACAGCGATTTCTATGACAAAAAAAGGGACATAACTCCATTAAAAATCATCGGATGATAACCAAATTTGAACTTGGCCTGCATCTTCTCAAATATGAATCATGTACAAAATATCAATTATTGCTCAAGTTATCATACGGACAACCCGGATGTACACTGAAGCTCAACTTGGCTAATATCAAAAGTTATGTTGCAGTTAATGGAGCAAAATGGAATGAGGAAAGTTGGTATGTCTATGTATTCTAGAGGCCACCCAGAGGATCCATATGAGGGATGTGGCCTGTAGCGAGTGTCAACAGATTTTTTAGTCATACAAATAGTAAAATCGAAGATGGTCACTAGCAGCCATGTTTTTTAACAGAAATCGGGGAAAAAAATGGTAAGCCCCACCTAGAGTTCACCCCGAGGATCCATATGAAGCTTGGTGATGACTGAACGAGGGATGTGGCCTGTAGGAAGTGCCAAAGGTTTAGTGATGAAAAGATTACACTACACTAAATGCAAAATCAATAAAAGAATTTCGCCAAAAATCGCAGGGCGTGCTGATGGAACCAAATTTGAAATTCAAGATGGCCACTGGTGGTCATGATTTTTTCAACAAAATTATGAAATGAAAGTGTCAATGACACTGTAGCTCAACATAGGTAGGGGAATAATTTAATGGTTGACAGTAAATGGAGGAATTAGGAAAGGTGCTAATTGAAATGTCTAAGTAAGACAAGATGTAAATGAGATCGGTCTATAACCCATGCTAATGGATTTTGTAGAAATATTTAGTCATACAAAGAGTAAAATCCAAAATGGCCATATTTTTTTGCCGAATGACCCCAAAATGACTCGTTCCTAACAAGAGGTCACCCCGATGATCCATATGAAGTTTGGTGATGATCGGATCAGAGATGTGGTCTGTAGGATGTGTCAAAGGATTTAGTGATGCAAAGAGTAAAATCCAAGATGGCCACCAGCGGCCATGTTTTTTGACCGAATGATCCTAAAATGACTCGTTCCCATCTAGATGTAAATGCCAACATTCATGACAAATTTTATGATGATCAGACAAACAGTACGACCTGTAGCCCGCACCAATGGATTTAATTTTGAAATCCAACATGGCCACCAGCAGCCATATTTTTTGGCTGAATGACCCCAAAGTATTTAGTGATGCAAAGAGTAAAATCCAATGCTGAATGGCTGAATGACCCCAAAATGACTCGTTCCTATCTAGAAGTCAATGTCAACATTCATGAAAAATTTCATAAAGATCAGACCAAAGATACAACCTGTAGCCCGCGCCAAAGTATTTAGTGATGCAAAGAGTAAAATCCAAGATGGCTGACGGCAGCCATGTTTTTTGGTCAAATGACCCCAAAATGACTCGTTGCCATCTAGAGGTCGCCCCGATGATCCATATGAAGTTTGGTGATGATCGGATCAGTGATGTGGTCTGTAGGATGTGTCAAAGGATTTAGTGATGCAAAGAGTAAAATCCAAGATGGCCACCAGCGGCCATGTTTTTTGGCCGAATGATCCTAAAATGACTCGTTCCCATCTACATGTCAATGTCAACATTCATGACAAATTTCATAAAGATCAGACCAAAGATACGACCTGTAGCCCGCGCCAAAGGAAATTGTTGACCGACCGTCGGACGCACACACGGACGCCAACCCATGGCAATAGCTCAAACTTACAAAGTAAGTTGAGCTAAAAATGGTAAGATCTCATCTAGAGAAAATTATTTCCTGGTGCAGAAACTCCTGTTGACTGGTCCCTCAGTCCAAACTTATTATTTTATACTTTATAGTGATTAAACACAATCTTTAAGATTATTACCAGCATCTTTCTTTATTCTTGACTTGGGTGCATCATCAATTAATAATGTGTCGAGAGGTAAACTGTCTGGGAGTATAAAGTATCTGATATTGTTCCCTCGAATGCTCAGAGAATCCAGCTGCACGGGATCTTTATTCTTCACTGTCATCTTAACTGTTTTTAGATGTGTGTTCATACACACATCAACACCTAGAACAAGAACATAGAAATTGCTCAAGAGGAAGGAAACGGTTTGAAAATGTTCACCTGTCTTCATATCATCCAGAGATAACAGTCAGACAAAGAAATGTTGTGCCCAACAGAAGCAATATCTGCAGCTTTATTCGTATACCCACTACTTAACAGGCCTTCAATTTTTGAGGCGAACAATATAGCTTGCGAGGAAAATTGTAACAGCAGGGCACAAAAGTGTGTGGCCTGATCTATACATTTGTACTTAAAGTAATTGACCACCTCCAATGTGGTCTCACCCGTTAATACTGCGGTAACCTCCAACACTGTGGTAAGGTTACCGCTTATTACTGCTTCAACACCGCTCATACCGCGGTCACACTACGATGCATGCGGTCACGGATCGCGATACCGGGTTGATTTTTATGGACAATATACTACTTCAAGCAGGCTTGGTGTTATTTATCGCTCCGCGTACCTATTTTTCCGTGTGCCTAAGACTATTAAAGTCAAGCCCTGTTCCATGTGTGAGGTAGACAAAACATTGGTCCATAGTAATCCAAGTATAGGACATGAGAACACTTGGTTAAAAATTTGTATATAGGGGTTTAAATGTAGCACGCCATGAACTTTACGCAACTACAAAGTTGCCAACATTGTTTCAGCTGTCAATTTATAAACTCCACCCATCGCCTGGTGTCAAGACTGTCAGGCCGCATTGATTGGCAATACATAAGCAGCCATGAAAATAAAATTTAGTGCTTCATCTTATACATGCATCTGTGGAACTTTTAATGCGATCCTTGCAGTCGCATTATTTGTTCAACTTTAATTGTGATGACCGCGTTCTTTATCGAAAATTTTCGAATTCGAAAGCTCCCATCTGGAGGTGATCCTAAACATGCCTGTAAATTTTCAAAACAATTATCGACATGCATCTACTGGTATCTGTTTCATAAATCCATATTTAATATAGCAAAGGGGATCAAATTCTTTCAATATTAGCGGTGCTAGTGCTGAAATAATAATAGGCCACCCACATGTCCCCCCCCCCCCTAATTTTGAAGTCGACAAGGACCATAACTGCGATAAAAATTGGCCAACCGAACCCAATTTTGAACTTGGATCTGTATTTTCATGAGTAACCATAATATGGATTACGTATGAAAAACCCCACGATATATACCAGTTAGGGCCCTGCAAAGCTTCGACATTCAATTCCGGCTGCTGATTCGAAATGTTTCAAATAATATTGAATCACCCCTTGGCAGGTTGAAGATGTCACATTCTAAATTTCAAATTTATCTAAATGTTTATTAGAATAACGCTTGAAATTTTAGCCTACCCGTAACTCGCTGTTTTTGTCTTGATGTATCGATATCTACATTTATCCACAGATCCCATATGACATGACAGCAGGGTTTCCGCGAGGGGAAAATTAATGAGTCCGTATTGGGGAAACACATAAGGCGACGGGACGACCATGGTTCGTCCTGTCGGGCGAAAATTTTGTTATTTGACACTGAAAATAGCAATTTCCTTGCACCTAAGAGTCTCACAAAGCAACCAAAGCTACGTATATATTACGCAAGTCAATCATTTTCGTGGGTGCATTAATTCTGTTGATGATCAATCAATTAATTACGCACATAAGACTGCCGTCTGATTGAAGATTATATATAAATGAACAAGCTACGAGTTAGTGTTTACAAATTTATACAATAAGATTCCGACAGGTATAATGAATCTAAACACTACAAAGCATCTATGCATTGACCAATAATAGATAGCAAGGATAATTGAATAAAGCATTTCCTAGAATTTCAAGCAGCTTCTGTGAAAATGAAACTGACATGATATACGCTGTCAATCGTAAAACTATTTGTGCGCTGTGACGTCATACTGCAGGGTTTGTCTGCAGGAGATATTTATAGCGGCAAAATACGAATAGTAGCGACACAGGTATTTGGCAAAACAAAAATTAATAAAAAGAGATTTTTATTAAATTAAAAAAAATAATTGTGCCTAATACCTGTGGGTAGCGACATCTTTCACTCGGAACGCGTAGCTTGTTCACTAGTCTCTATTAGTCCATAAACTGACGAACGCAATTGCTTATTATGCGCATAGTCATAACAATCCCAAAGTGATTTATTTCACAATAATACGGAACCTGTCCCGAAATCAGTCTTTATAGTGGGAATTCATAGTGACAAGTTAACAACACCATTCATTTGAACCATATTACATACATGGGGGATAAAGACAAACACATACCACCTCCCCAATATGGAGATAAAGTCAAAGGACGGTAAATAATATAGTTGCGTTGTCCCAAGCACAATCAACGACGCACGTGTTCACATTTCCCGCCAAAATTATATTTTATAACACGTTGGCTAAAACTCTGTTCTATACCCCATGGACTCTGCAAAGGGACCCATTTATTATGTACCGTACGATAGCACGGGATCTTGGAGAGGAGTAGTTTCACCCATGAAAATCCTGTGCATAAAAATGTCCCGACTAAGAAATTCGGCGTTCTTTGATCAAATTATGTAATCGTAGGATATCACGGGATTTTCGAGCATGAGTAGTTTCATCCCGTGCACAAAAATATGTTACCGCGACATGCATTACGCTGTATCTAACTACGCTATTTGACCCGCTTTGTCACAAGTATTCTGTTTAACCCCCGAACTCCCGTTGTAACCGGATTTGTTTACGACATTGCGACAGACATTTGGTATATGTATGAACCAAACAGATAATCTGCGAGGGGAATGAGGCCGTCCTACGGACGCTGAGCCGTACTAACGGAAACCCTGATGACAGTAATATCATATTTTTCTCACGCAATCACGCAAATGCAGAGGGGAAATAATGAAACCATTTTACAATTGCTAACAATCTTGATTAATCAGAGATACAGTAATGCCCTAAATAATCAACTCCTTAACCACAGCAGAATTATGGGTATTTTTTCCGGATTTAGTCGGAAATATGGCTTATTGCCATTCATCGGAAAGCTCTGTGAGAGCTTTCGATGAATGGCAACAAGCCATATTTCCGACTAAATCCTGAAAAAATACCCATATTAATTCTGCTGTGGTTATAAAGGAGTCGATAATTTAGGGCATTACTGTATGTTGTTAGTCTATGCATTCTTCAATTATATCTGCAGACATCATGATCATTAATTTTAAAACACAAATGTACAGTTACGTACTATACAGACTTTTATAATTTGGGAAAATGACTGACAAATTTGCGACAATTCGGCCATGTGTCTTTTATGTTGTAACCACCCCTTCGACCCCCTTGTTAATTGAAATCCCAACTTCGCCCCAGTACACATAGTAATACTGCTGAAATGGTCTTCATCCCATGGTTTTGGGTACTAAATTATCCAGGTATTTTTATACCCAGGTTAGATGAACATGTGGACTTATATTTGATTTTACTGTAAAGCATCCACCCCCACCCCCCATGATTCACTTCACAGGGCTGAAATATAATTAAATGATTTATATAATACCTGTAATTGTTCCATGTACTTGAGTACCATTCTTCAGTTCAACTGTAACAGTCTCATGGCTCAACTTCATTAGGAACCTGAAAAATTACAAATGATCACGGTTAATACTTAGGGGAAGTGCATTCTCAACAAGAGGTGGGATTATGTCAAAAAGCCTGGCTTTCTGGTAAAAATAACCGGCGGGGGATAACAAGCAGTCGCAGATGGCGGTATCCCCCGCCGAATTGTGCAGTTGGGGAAGTGCATTCTCAATAATGTTTGCGTTCTCAGTATGTGCTAAACGAGAGGTGGGATTTTGTCAAAAAGCCTGGTTTGCGAACTCATTTTAGGTACTGGTCATGGCAACGAATATACACAAATCTTTTAAATCCGTTGACATTCGTGGGAAATTAGCCCTGTGAAGTCGTCCATTTGCACAAAAAAAATAAACAAAGTCCAATAACTCTGCTGAAAATATCCGGCCGGACCTGGTTTGCGAACTCGTTCTAGATACTGGTCATGTGAACTCATATACCAAAAATCTTTGAAATCCGTTGACATTTGTGGAAATGAGCCCTGTGACGTCAAGTCCAATAACTCTGCTGAAAATATCCGGCCAGACCTGGTTTGCGAACTCGTTCTAGATACTCGTCATGTGAACTCATATACCAAAAATCTTTGAAATCCATTGACCAGGATTCACGCTGCCACTTGCCAAATTTGCCAATGGCAAAAATAATTCACATTTGGCAAAAAATATTTTCATTTGGCAAAAGTTTGGCAAGTCACTTTTTAATTCAAGCAATTTGAAAACTATTGGTCAATCAATATCATTAATTTCAGGAAACTCTTACATCTTAATTATATTAGTGGTGTTTTATAAGGTTTAGGGTAAGATAGCACATCTATTAAGATGCAGTTAATCTCATAGCAGTAATACTGATGGTTGGAGGGATTACTAGTCCTCCTGATTTGGCAATTGATAAAATTATTTGGCAAAAAATATTTCCATTTGGCAAAAGTAAATTTCGGACCAGCACAGACCCTGCCGTTGACATTTGAAGAAATGAGCCCTGTGACGTCGTCCATTTGCACACAAAAAAATAAACAAAGTCCAATAAGTCCGCTTAAAATATCCGACCGGACCTGGTTTGTGAACTCGTTCTAGATACTGGTCAAGTGAACTCATATACCATATATCTTTGAAATCCGTTGAGATTTGTGGAAATGAGCCCTGTGACGTCATCTATTTGCTATTCGTTAAATTCGACAAAAATAATAAACAAAGTCCAATAACTCCGGTAATAATATCCGGCCGGAACTGGCTTGCGAACTCATTCTAGGTAATGGTCAGGTGAACTCATATACCAAATATCTTTGAAATCCGTTGACATTTGTTCAAGTTATGACTCTTACAAATTCCGAACAGACGGACGGACGGAACACATTACTATATCCCCAAGGCAAATTTTTAATTTGCCGGGGGATAAAAATTGCTGGTAACAAGATTGTCCATTTAACACAGCATACACTGGTTAACCATATACCAATAACATTGAAATATTGAGTGGAACCACCAAAAATTGTGTTCTGTTGAGCAATAATGAGTTTGCCTGTATGAGACGCTTTATTGATTCTATATACATTTTACTTCCGGCTTTTCACCTAGCGGTAATTGTTTATCTTTATATCTGATGCTAAATATCCTGATAATATCTGAATATCGTAATTCGCTAATTGTTAAATCGCGGAACATATGGCCTTTTGATAAAAAAAAATTACGTGATTGAAGTCCGTGAAAGCATTTGTTCGAGAATATTCTAATTTTTCCATTGAAAAAATACCACAAAATTATATCACCTCCATGCGTGGGTAGATAAACTTCCAGAACATTCCATATGTAAAGGTGGAGTTTAAGTGATTCTATCACTAACAATACTATAGAGAAGGGGTGTGATACCACTTGGGGCCATGGTAATACCACTATGCTGCATGCATGCAGGTCCAGCATAGGGTAGCACTAAATTCGCACTCAATATACCAGTCATTCGTGATAGCACTATTTATTACATGATCCTACCCTAACTCCATTCAATAAACCCATTCTATAAATTGTGATATCAAACGTTCGTTTAATAACAGGAAATAGTGACAGGTGACCTCTGACTTCCGGTTTGTCGTCTGTTTACATTTTGTATGCTACGTCTCAAAATACTATGACTTCCAATATTTTTCCAACAAACTATAATGAATAAAGAGTTTGAAAAGTTATGTCATTAAATATACGCCATTAAATACGCCAAAGAGTCTTTATTTATCTGGGACTATTTCTTTACGTAGGAAAACGAAGCGTAGTTACGTGAAACATCATCGCATGCCTTATAGAAGCCAATGTTAGTTTCGCATCCCATTTGTTGATTTAAGTATGTTTTGTCGAACTTTTGGTTCATGTAATAAATAGAATCTAAAACTCGTCCCCAGTTTATAGCGGAATTTACAAAACTAGTCCAGTAAATTAGGTCTGGACCTTGCCAAAGGCTCGATCCAGACCTAATTTACTGGACTCGTTTTGTAAATTTCGCTATAAACTGGGGACTCTTTGTAGATCCTCTATATACAGGACTTCCTATAGAGATATGATACAGTGCTAATCTAGATACAAATGAATTTATATGCTGCCTTTGTCGATGTTGGTGATAAAACTGAATGTTATTTACTTCTGCTATTATATTATACCGATGTTTCAGTATGTAACATACCGGTACGTTACCATGGTATGTGTATGGCGGCAGCTTTATTTTGGAAGAATCCGTGAATAAATAGATTTCTCATTGTTACTTGAAAGAATGAATCTTCGAAAATATTCCGTGGAAGAAAACATTTGGCACAAACCATACATATGATCAACTTAAAGGAAACAAATTATGAAGAAATAAAATAGGCTACGTAATTATTAGAAAATGTATGCAATTTTTACTTTGTAAAGCGTTTTGATCAGGCCTGCAAATTTGAGATGAACGACCGTTCAGTTCGCCTGAAGGTAATCTAAAATGAAAATGCCACGAACGAAAAACAGTTTGTGCCAAAGTTTTATAACTACAGGTCTAGCGATAACCAGTTCTCACCTTAATTTTTACTCAATAGAGTCCCAAAATGAGACATTCAAATTTATTATGGTAGTTAATGAGTTGCCCACCTGTAGTTAATACCAGTTGGGGTGATGTGTAACTCCTGCTAACCTACATGTATGGTATGGGTTACCTAAGCACAAACCAGGCGAAAGATTTTCTGGCTGCTGCCCATCTTGCACAATTCATATAAGGGAGATTTGATACCGATATATGGTTCAATACCGATGTAAACCATCCTCTACCGATGTGTGTCCACTGGTGACGTATATTACAATAGCGAAAACACACAATTTTTTATCGATACTTTCCAGGTACCATAGCAACAGGGAGCAAATTAACTGATATCGCATCACAATTTGCTACCCAAATTTGAATAATAGCTATGCAATTTGGTATGAATTTCATATCATTTTAGAAGAATGCTATCTAATCATGTCAATGTGAGGTTATTTGCTATAAATCAATATTTCAAAAGTAATATGCTTTCTGCATAGCAATATACTCGAAAGAGCAATGATGCCAATATTACACGTTTAGTTTCAGCATACATGTATCTCTTGCTTGTGCCATTCTCTGAAATATGGCCAAAATTCTACAAAAACGTGTCCATGTGTTGAAACTGGGTTTTAAAAAGATTGTTTTGCCTCCCAATGAGTTTGTTTGACAGTCACATCATCAGACAATACAAAATAAAACAATATCAGCTCAATCCATAGGTCGATCGCATAATAAGAGATGCTAAATGGGTAGGAAATTACCATTTTCTCCTTGTCCTTGATGTAGGATTGGTTTGAAAGTTGTTCAAAACTTAACGAAGTTTTCGATTACAATTGATCAGGTTGTGGTTAAATTTACCCTCATATCCTCTAAATGGAAATACCATAGCAGAGAATGTGTAGAATAATATTTTATTGTCTTGTGGCATCGATATGCCAGTGTCCATTGGTACACCGCAAGATACGTTACCACGAAAGAGTGGTTGAAATCCAGTAGATATTTGCACCGCAGAAACTGAACTTACCACAGTGATATCCGCACATTAGGCCTAAACAAAAAATACATTTGTTTCTGCTAACGAGCTGAAAAAAATTAGGGTAGGTAGGTAGGCTTAACTTTTTTTTTTTATCTTTAAAAATAACTGTATAATACTTGTCAATAACCCAAACTATGCACTTCTTAGTCCCAATCAGGTTAACCCAAATGACAGAGGAACTAAAAACTCCAATTCAATCTTACATATGCTTCAATATTTACATATATACTAGTCTATATACTAATATAGTCTTTGCTCATCCTAATATTTCCCATATGGTCTGGCGACAAGTTCCGCCGACAACTGGAGTCAGTCCAGCACCACTGCACTGTCACATATTGGAGTGACCGTCTTGTACAGATCTCTTAATGATGGCTTCACAACCCCACCTTCTCCTCCGCATTCGGTGAAGGATCTAGGTATTTTTTGGGGACACCTGTTTTTGGGCAATGATATGCCAAATACATAAGGCCATAATTAAAAAGGTATTTGTTTGTCCTCGCCCCGACCGACTTGATTTTAACGGCCAACTGGAAATTCTTTTATTGAGATTGAGATTTTTTTAAATTTTTTTTTTTAGTAGTGGTATGTTGTCTGAGAAGCTCATTTTCGGTCAGAAACTCCAGCAACTGTGACTGAACAGCATAATTATTTATTGTTCTTGTTGTGTTTTTCCAACTATAAATTTTTTAATTTGTTATCAAATTAATCCCTGACTATTTATTAATATTGATACCCTCGGACTGCACCATGGAGGGGACACTTAGTATGCCATTCCACCTTGCAAAAAAAAAAAAAAAAATCCCTACCTACCTACCTGAAATTTTTTGGGTAGGGGTGTGGACAAACAAACAATTTATTAATTTTGGCCTAACCTGAAGGCCTGAGCGGAGGAAGGTTTGGGAGGGGTGACCCCCTGCTGATGGTGGGGGTTCTCCCCCTGGAAATTTTTAGAAAATCCATTGCATTTAGAGCTAATCTAGGGCACTTTGAGTCAGTATTTTGAATTTTACTGAGAGGTCAATTTGATAAAGTTTCTCAAGCATAACTTTGGAAATTTTTATATATGTATGGATTGGAAATGCTTATAACTTACAGGGATTTTTTTAGGTGTTCTCAGGGTCCGGTAAACGGCCCCATTCCCAATGGGAAAAAGGCACCTTTATTCCCAATTTTCAACCACCAAAATTCCCAATTACAGGCAGGTATATAATATAATCGGGTTTATTGAATAATTATCAATTTGTTCTGAGTTTTGTACACTCAAGTCGATCGATAAACGGCTGAAAACCCGTAGTAAATCGGCGACATCAGGAAATGGCGACCTAACTATTAGGTTAACATGCGAATTACCTCCCCTCTACCAGTCAGCGCATTTATGAAAGAGGGATGATAACTCTAAATAAATTGCTGATTTAAAACATGTGTACAGTAAATACAAGTAAATATAAGTTTATCATGTCACATGTCCTTGGAAAGTCTTAGTGTCCCCATTAAGTAGTATTTAATATGTGTACACAGCAAGGACTTGCATAAAGTTTAAAACAACTTGTCAATTTAATTCACTCCGAACTGTATTCAGTAAACTAATTGCGTAGGTGATTTGTGTTTGAGTCGCGTTATACACCGAAAATTACGGTATTATTACTATTTACTTGTGTGTAACAGTGATTAATTGAATTTTTCTAAAACATGGAAAATTCCCAATTTTGGTCTGTAAAGACACATTTTTCCCAATTCGAACGGACCCGGACTCATTCCCAAAATAGGCAGAAAAATCCCTGACTTATTGTCAGATATCTTTTGGTTCAATGGATTATGCTTATCCTGCTTGAAATGAGACTTACGATTATCACTCTAATCCATATAATAGGCTATTTTATAAAATTCAAGTGAGACATAATATACTACATGTAGTACAGAAACAATGTCTATTTAGTTAGTATTTACTATTTATAGCAGGGGGGGGGGGGGGGGGGGTGAAAAAAAAAATTCCGGCATGTATGCCGGGGTGGGTGGGTGGTCAAAGCCACCAACAAGCAATTTTTTCCGCAACTAAAAAAAAAACTTCCTGCTTGTTTTTTAGTGTTTTGGCAACGAGTTGGGCTTCAAACCCACTTTGAATGAGAGAAATAATGTAATTCTAACTGTAAACTGACTGCAGGCAGTTATCGTGTTGTATTTTGTTGCAAATTTTGAAATCCAAGATGGCCACTGGCAGCCATGTTTTTTTTGGCCGAATGACCTCAAAATGACTCATTCCTATTTACATGTCCATGTTAACATCCATGATAAATAGTATGCACAGAAATTCATAAACAGCTGTTTACAGTGAATTTCCCCCCGCAAATCTCTGTTTTAGTGTTAAAAGGGGGGGGGTGGGTGTTAGTGTTGAAACGATTAGTGGTTTTGAGGAATCGACTAGTCGCCAGAGGGAATCGACTACTAATCGACTAGTCGGACCCCTTCCGAAACTTACCGTTTTTTGTGCTCATATACGTATATAATTTGCCGTTTGTTTTGAGTACCAGTAACAAACTTTGCATTTTCGAATGCAAAGCAAGACGTGATTTAACACTATTTGCCCTGATTATTTGGCTTAATATCACTGAAGGTTAATAGGTTATTAATTTGTCCCAGATATATGATGTTTTATGACAATCAATTTACCATCCAGTTGATGTATGTATCTAAACGGTGGTGACAAACACCTGATCGATCGCGGAAACGCTACGGATTAAGGAGTGGAAGCGCATGCAACAATCAGAAACCGGTGCATTATTCTATATGTTTGTGTAAAAATGTTCCTTTAAAATTTATATGGTATGGTCTACCGGGCCATACCGGTTCTTACATACAATCGAACATCGTTGTTTTCGAACTTGCCCAGTGTGATTGTCACCGATTGACTTCACAAACGGGCGTACATGAAGAAATGCAAGATATTTTGAGAAACAAACTTTTTCTCCGACAGAGTCAAACAACAGTTACAAAATACATGTTATAACAGCTGTAGTGCGTACATGCCTTTTATGCTCGCAGATGTCATGTACATATATCGGACACAGAATGTGGTAAAGTTCCCTGTATATATAGAGTCCGCATATATTAAAAATGGGCCATGCATTGCGTACATAATGTTGTTCCTTGCATTCATTGCAAGGTCACGATATGACATAGCTTAATCACGGACAGTCATTTTCCCGCCAAAACGCACGTGTTTTCACTGTTTGATTTGATCGCGTACATAATTGTCTCGTGCATGGTACATTGTGAATATATATACAATATATACAATTTTACTCGCGAGTCCCCAAATACACAATCGATCGTGTCAGTTTCAAAAATAAAACTGCGCAGACCGGCGATGTTAATAGTACATTTCAATGCGATGTCATAAGTTCTATATTTAGCCCGATTCCAGGAATTTGCGTCATCCAGATTACGTTACAGCTTTGTCACCGCCCTATTCCGTGAAGGATTTAAGTTTGAGGTGCTAAAATACATTGTAATTTTTCACAAACACAGCCCATAAACGACGTGGGATTTCCGAAGTGACTCGCCAGTTTAGTTCGAAATACGCGACGCTATTCGATGCATAGCATGGCCGACATGGGTTGGCTCTATATTTATATCTATAATACAATACGCTCACCCATGCGTCAGTTGATGCATGTGGTGGTTGTAAAAAATATCACACAATTTTACAAATAAACTTTAAAGGTATACTGACATAGTGCTTCAATAAACTAAAATTATATTGGACTTGTTATTAAACTTAAAACTTAATAATGTCACCTCCCCACTAACTTGATTGAAGTTGAGTCCTGCACACCTGCAAACACGTTGACCAGTTATCACTCAGATCAATTCCGTCACGCCGAAATAGACACGGTTGCGATAGGCGCTGATTCTTTGAAGTTGATTATCAAAACCGGCCATCTCAACTTCAAAGAATAAGCCGCCGCGGCGCCGACAAATACATTGAGTCATTGGGTTTCGCGCTCGTGCATGACCACCAAGTACTGAAAGCAGTTATCGCATCAAAGGGACAACAAAGAAGGCTTTAACAAGCTAATTGTGATTGTGTATTTCGATAGCCTGATTGGTTAAATT